>ML677412.1:13598569-13807562 GCA_007922305.1 Dermatemys mawii | reverse complement strand
CCGACGAAGTGGGTATGAGCCCACGAAAGCTTATGCTCTAAAAAAAATTTTAGTTAGTCTTTAAGGTGCCACAGGACTCTTTGTCACTTCATGGGTGAATACCGACTTTGTCGGATGCATGTGACAAAGTGGGTATTCACCCACGAAAGCTTATGCTCTAATATGTCTGTTAGTCTATAAGGTGCCACAGGATTCTGTCACTTTTGCAGATCCAGACTAACATGGCTACCCCTCTGATACTGAGAGAGCGAGTTGCTTTCCTCCTCCTCAGATCAATTCTCAGCTTTCAAATGCTCTTTCTGCCCAAATTCATGCTCCACTGACTCTCGGGAAAGTGCTTAGTAAGAACAAGGAAACATGATGTGGTACAAGGATTCTGATCCTATGGCTGGGGCGCTGAGGTGACTTGCCCAGGGTCACACTGGGAGTTAGTGGCAGAGCAAGGACTTGAATTCAGATCTCCTGAGTTGTCCTGTCCCCGCAAGGCCAGAACCTCAAGAGGATCCTTTGCCCATTGTGTGACTGGTCAAGATGAAATTCAGACACCTGAGGTCAGCCTCCGCAGGAAAGGGTGGAGATATTAACAACGCACTAGCTGCCAGTGGTGGGACCAGCCAAGTGTCATTGTGTGATGTATCCTGTGTCAGTGGCCAGTGCTGTGCACTGACTGGGAACACAGGAGAAAGAATAGCACTCTCACAAATGGAGCCCAGCACACTCTGACCATGGGCTACCTCTGCACGGAGATAAAAGCTGCACAGCATAGCTAGGCTGGCCCAGGTCAGCTGACCTGGGCTCCGGGGGCTTGGGCTGCAGGCTCTCAAGTGAGCCTGAATGCCTAACACTGCCATTTTCCAGACTTGAAGCCTGAGTCCCTGGAGCTTGAGTCAGCTGACCTGGGCCAGCCGCTAGTGTTTTATCCCCAGGTAGACAGCACCTATCAAAGGTTGGCTTGGCTGTGTTCAGAGCTCTTGTTTCCTTTGCTGTGCGAGCCAGCAGAGAATCACAGACAGTTGTGAGAGGAAGGGAGGGTCCCTGTTACTTTTTTCCAGGCTGCTTCTTCATGCAATGCGAGGAGCAGACACTGCTCTTTCCTTAGCACCAGGGTAATTTCTATTGTTACCTTTTAAAATTCAGGTAGGAGACTCCCCCGCAGTGAGTAGGAAAGGCAACCTGCCAAATAGGGATGTCTCTCTCGGACCATGGAGGTTGGGGGCAGAGTGTGTGTGTGTGTGTGTGTGTCCACATTAGCCCTATAAAGCTTTCTCCCAAATCGCCAAGCACCAAAGCCAATTGTTGCAAAAACATATTTAAAAAATAGTCATTAAATGTAACAAAAAAAAGCACTGTTCTATTTTCCAACAAAGTCAATACATTAACTTGGATTAAAACTGGGAGAGGCTGGGGGATGCTCACGTGCGGCACATGGACTAGAGATTGTATTTTGTGTAATCTACCTGAAAAAGGGAATTTCCTTAGACCAGACAGGAGGGCTGGAAATGCACAGGATTAGGTGATCTGTTAAAAGTGCATTTCCAGCCCTGTGAATAGCTGCCCATGGACTGTTTCATACCACTCCACCAGGAAGGCTCATTTCATCCAGGGAATTAGAAACTAACCAGTTTTCCTGCAGGTGTATTTGCCCCTAAGATAATAGCCTCAAAACAACCTCTAATTCACAAACACCAAATCCACCACTAAGCAACACAAAAGGAACGGTCTCACGTAGAGATGGGCCTGACCCAAGCCCCAGATTCAAACACTATTAGGCAGAACCTAAGCTGGTGTATATCAGTGTAGCTCCATCAGGAGCCAGAATTTTTCTTGGGCCCCTTTTTTAGTTCTAGTTCTAACACCTAGGTTCCAAGTACAGATGATATTGGCGAGGAGTGAAGACACTGGCCTGGATTTGCAATGCTCATTCAATTGGTGCTCTAATGAGTCTCTCTAATGATTAAAGAGACTGTCAAATGATTGTAAATATTAACCCCAAGTGGACTGTGGCTTCTGGCAAGGCCAACACAAATCACAGATATTGCTGGGTCAGAGACTGACCTGCATGCCAGAGAAACTGCCATCAGCAATATGGCTGGTGGAGTAGGCACATGACAGCAAAGTGAAGAGGATTTCTGGATCCCCAGTTGACTTGCCTTATTAGTGATCATTGAAGGGGTTTGTTGAACTGACATCTGCTCCCCCCTACAAGTGATTCCTCCGGGGGAAAGGGAGATGTGGCCAGAGCTTTCTGCCAAATGAGTTATTCTGAGCCATGATTTCCATTTCTAAAACGCTGTTAGTGATGGTATCGGAGGTGAACTTAAGCTTTCAAGACCTGAACTGATTACATTTTTCCTGGGCATTATGACAGCCTCCTGGGGAAAAGTGTGTAATTGCTTTTTCCAGGGTCTTGCAGGTACTTTTGTTGCACTCCCCCCACGCTGATATCTCTGCTTATTGGGCCTCTCCATCAGCAGGCCAATGCTCCTGCTATACTGAAGAGACTTCTTCAAAGAAAATCTGTCAGCATCTGTCTTTGTAGCAATTCTTTGCCCTTCTCTAATACCTGTCACCAAACAGTCTCAGAGAGCATCCCAAACATTAATTACCTTGCATAGCCCACTCATGAGCTAGGCAGGTAATATCCCCATTTTATAGTCGGATATACTATAGAACAGCAAAGTTAAATAGCTTGCTCCAGGTACCATAACAAGCTAGTGACAGAACCAAGACTAGAACCCCTGCATGCTGGTACCCGTTTTGGTTGTTCTAATAATTGGAAAACAGCTTTTCCGGGCTCTTTCCTGAGTCAATGCTGAGACGTCTGATTTTCATTATGAATCATCTGTCTTCTGTTAAAACAAGAATCCCACATTTTAAATTAACTATGGCAAGTATCTGTCTTCTCCAAATCAAAGCTTTGAAACAATTAATCATTGCCCAACTCCTGCTGGTACGTTTTAAGTGCTCAGCTTGAAACAAAAGATCAGTAACTGAGATTAATCTCCCAGTAACAGGGGCTTCAAAATAATTATCATGATCTTTCAGCCATTTTGAAAGGGGTTATTGGGCCTACCTGCAAACAGAATAGCTATCATTCCAGATGATGGGGGTGGTGAAAAAGCACAGTAACTCCAATGGCATGTCCCAGACTCAGAACGCCAGTACTGCTGTGAACTGGCAAAGCATTTTTGGCCACAGCATGAAAGCGAGGCACTCTGAGCATCACAACTTTTCACTTGAGTCTTAGGGTGCTACCTACCTTTTAGGGAATTTCTAATCTCAAGGCGGAGGGGCCAAGCTTTGCTCCCACTGTATTGGCTCCTGAAGGTGGTATACAACATATAGCAAAAGGCAACATATAGCCTTAGGCCTGCCCTAGCTTACTTTCTGTGCCTCTTGACAATGCTAAAAGCCAAGGACTGGAAAACTGAAATCAAAATATATTGGGTATAGAATTACAATAATGAAGCACGAGATCAGTGTTCAAATCTATATTTTAATTCCCCCCCCCCCACTTACTACGCAGGGAACCAAATAAAAACATGATACAAAAATAGATATTTTGATTATATTAGTGTGGTGTATATTGAAATCTGTTTAAATACAAGCCATCACTTGATGTTTGAAGGGGTTTGCTGTTGCTGCATGCAAGCGAGGTGACTTGAATCATGCTGCCCATAAACCCACTTGGTAACTGCCAATGGAGAAACAAGTTCTACAACTGCTGATTACATAACTGGATTGTGACCACCAATTATTCTCATCATGCATTGGATTTAACACCTGGCAACATCTAATGAAACTTCAGATTATTAATGACTTCCATTCAACATTTACAGTTAAAGGGCATTCCCTACAGCTGTTTAGATTTCAGTTGAGACTTTTGCAACCTTTCTTTAAGATCCCAAGAGCCTAACTATAGTAACTGCGTTCAATAAGGCAAATTCAGATCGACTCTTTTTCCCCTTTAGCTCACAAACCATGAAGAAAACAGATGGGAGTTGAAAAGAGATTGAAAATGAGAAAGTCCAAAGACATTAATCATGTGTCCCCAGACACGCAAATTTATTTGTTCTGAGTGGAAATTAAAGTTCTTTACCAGAGATGGGGAGCTAAAATGCAGTTTCCTTTCCTTCACTGTGCAACTAAGTGCTTTAGAGCACACACATACTCACCTGGAATTAAGTGCCATTAGCTAGAGAAGGAAACTGAGAGAAGGTGGCTACATGAGTCTGCACTGGGTTCTAAGTCCCAGCAATGGAAGTCTGAGCAATCCACTCGAAGCAGGAGCACGCATGCATTGTGTGGCTACTCATGACAGCTGCCCCTGTTCTCCATTCACTTTCAGGAACATCCATTCTTGAAGGCTGTGCTCCTGGTAAGTGTTATTCATTACAGAGAGGGTTAAAAAATGCTAGTCATTATTCGTGAAACATTTCCAACAATTCCAAAATGTTTTTCACTCTGTAGCATTCCAAAAGGGACTATTCTGGGGTTTCTTGAAATGTCTTGAATGGTTTCTCTCTTTCTTTTTGGCTTCTTCTCTTTTCTTTCCCTCCCCACCTCTTTTTTTTTCCTTTTTCAATTTTGCAGCAGAGAAAGGGGGAAGCTAGCCAAAGTGTATGTGTGTGGAGAACAACTGAACACAAACCCCCCACTGAAAAATTAAAATAATCCCTGGGGTGATGCTGTGACTCCCCGCTTGCCAGAAGTGATATGCTCAGCAACCTGCACCTTTTGTCTGACACCATTTTGTTCTGTTGCTGCATGTTCTTACCTAGTTGCTGAGGGAAGGTGACAGGTTGCAGTACAGAGGGCACTTAACTGGGGCTCAGGAGTGCTGGGTTCCATTCTAGCCCTGCCACTGACTTACTGTGTGTTCTTGGGCAAGTCACTTCACCCTTCTGTGCCTATTCCTTCTCCTGCTTTTTGGGGTAGGGACTGTTGCTGTATATGTGCAGCTTACAGGACAATGGTGCCCCTAATCAGATGTAGCCTCTAGACACCACCATCATACAAACAATAACTGAATTCCAAAAGGTAGCTACCTTTCAGCAATGGGTGAAATAAGCTCTGACTGTCCTCATCTCATCAGCAGGAGATGCCCAGCACCAATCGTGGTCAGGCCCAGTCCGGTGCTACATAAACACAATACAGTTTACTCCACTTTATGGGGACTTGCTTAGCTAGGACGGCTGCTTTATTAGGACATCTTCCAGGGAACGGGATGTAGCTTCATGAGAATTACGCATGACTGCTTAATTGGGACAGTATTAGCATAAATGTCAGTTAATGGGGTCACAATGGGGGGGGGGTGCAAGGTGACTTAATCACATGTTAAATGGGGAAGAGATTCCAAGTTCTGGCCTGCTAATAACAGAAATCACCAAGCCCCATCTACTAAGAAGAGAGGATAAAGATCAAAGGCAGATAAAAATGCCCCAAGTAACACTGTTTGTTCCATGGTTCATTCAGCACATTATTTTATGTCCCTTTTTAGTCTTTTCAGGCAATTTCTCTTTAATGGCCTCTTCTCTTAATTGAGACAAACTCTTAATCGGGGTGATAATTAGGACACCCAGTGGATTCTACTGCAATAGATTTCAGTGTGCCTGAGAACCTCTGGCCCTGGGAAGCCAGAGTATATTCTGCACTCTTTCTTTCCCCTTGGCCCCGCTAGATCTAGGAGGGAAATATGTGGTGTCTGGCTATGACTAGCTGATTGTGAGAAAGCTGGGGCGGCAGGGAGATGACTCTATAAAATCCCAAGTACTCCTCTCCATTAAGGAAAGCAGGTAGCAGTTAATATGCATAATTCGATACCTTGCAAGCTACTGGCGTGTCATTATCTTCCACTCTGAGTTTTCTAGGTGCTGGCTCCCAAAGAGGATGGCGACTAAATAGAGCAGAATGCTGATAAGCCCCAGATGTTTTGGAATGAGCAGCCCATCCAACAGGGTTCCCCTGGGTGCATTGGAAAGCTCGTAACATTCCTAATTAACCCATTGGTTGTTTCGCTAAACTGTCCTTGAGCTGTTATCCCCGAGATTTATGTTTGCAGCTGGCCTTTCAAACAGTTGTATCACTAAATAATGCAAAACATGGGATTTCCAATTCTCTGTGTGCTTTCTGATGGAAGGCTGCTAGTTAATCACAAGTGAAGAAACGTCTTGCAGAGCAGCTGCATCTGGAGATGAGTTACACAAACAGGATGAGGAGCCTGAGCTATCAGTAATGTGGAGTTTATTAAGCTCCAGACAGTTGTACATCAAGAGAAATTTATTAAGGAACACTTTCCAGGTACCAGCAGGTAAACAGCAACTGATCTGAGCAAAGCAGCTTTGCCCTTGTCAGCCAGCCCAGAAGGAACCTGGCCCCAAAGAACAGTGCTGTCAATTGTTCTGTCCCCATTCCAACAGTCGATGTGCAACATCTCCGTTCAACGACTTGGAAATGCAGGCTGGTGAGAAAAGCAGGGCTGATGGCTCTGCAGGCGGACACCTCTATTTATCCCCAGAGAGGAGCTCTCCTCTCTGCTAACATGTCTCAGCCCTGACCTGTAGGGGTGTGAGGGGAATCCAGGCCTCATGGCCCATATAGTCTCGGTGTCTCCACTGACAATTAGGGGGTGCGGATTAGAGCTAGACAAATAACTAATTTTGTCTTTTGATGGCAGTTCTGAACAATTGGAATAAAAATTCAGTTCGGGTGGAGCCAAAGCTGAAATCTTTTGGAATTTTTAATGCATTGAAAAAGTTTGTTGGGGTCTGTTCCAGAGCAGGGACTTGAACCTGGGACTCCCACAGCCCAGCTGAGTGCCCCAAACTGGGCTAAAGGTGGGCACTGGAGGCACTGGCATGACCTTCTCCCCCTGACCAAGTGGTCTGTGAATGGCCAAAGCCATCTGTGCCACATTTACAAATAGCTTCGGATCAACTAAAATAGCATTGGCGAATAAACAATCCATCTGGGAAAGTTCAGCCAGCTCTAGCACTCATGTGTGGAGGGGGGTTTCTTTTATGGGGGGACAGAACGGGGCTGAGGTCAGGTAGGTCATTTCATATGTGCTGCCGAATAGCTAGATCCTGCCTCTCCCATAATCTCCTTTAATCTGCCTCTTCTTGAACGCATCATCTCAGTGTAGCCCCATCAGTTCCAGATGTAATATGCTTTTCATATTTAGAGATGTGGAATGAAAATAAGAAGAAATGAATGGTCCCCCCAGTGTGAGGGCAGGTTCCACTTAGCAAGTTTTTTCAGCTAAGGAGAAGGAGCTGGCTTTAAAATCCCAACCTGGTCTATCGACCCCAATCCTGCACCATGCTGGGGAGTTGACATAAATACTGCAGAGTCACCGAGCTTAAGGTTTAGCTCAGGCTCAGTCAGCTCCTCCCCAGTGCCATTAAAAAACAACAGCAAATAAAAATCAGCCAAGGAATAAACCACATGGGACGCCAGTGGTGTGCAAGGTGTGCCTGTGTCTGCGATCACGCCAGTCCCTGGTAAAGCAGATATAGAATTGCTCATACATCTATCCACCCAAACGTCTTGAGATCGTGCTGATGGACAGTCTTTAGCGCGGTGTGCAGGTTGAAATAAGCTCTTGCCACTGCATGACTCAAGGCAGCACCGTCGTTTTCTATTTAAATATAGCCCATGGAGTGGCTCAGCTAACTAGAGACTGAAATGTCTCTCTCATCAGAGTATTCTCCATGCAGGGACCTCAGGTCACGTTTACAAAGCGCTGCTCTTCAGCTTGCAGATAAGGGTTTATGATGCTGCCATGGTGAAAAGGAAGAGCACTCTTTTTCCACTGTGGAAGGAAATAGGTCATGCCGTGACCTGTGATTACAGAGGACAAATCACAAGAACACACGAATACCATCACAGCTCAGGGAGCCCGGAAGCAAAGGTTCCTAGAAAATAATCTCAGCATCCAGGAGAGCAAGGACACTTGATTTACTTGGGGAATGTTTTGAAAGTGCTGGTCAGACGCCCCCTCTGTTGAGTCATCTGTACTAGGTGAGGGATGGTGGCTGGTCACTTAAAGCAGTTTATGTTATAGACAGTCCAGGGAGGTTCAGAGTGCCTCCTTCACCCCCATCTCTATATTACTTTAGGATTTAATTTTGCCACCTAGCACTATAGCATCTGAGCACCTTCCCCTCAAGTCACTGGCAGTTCTGGGTGCTCACACCACATTGGATAAGAGAAAAGAGACCCGTGAGCAAACTGGGAGCCTGACCTTCGCGTGCAAATCAGAGGTCTCTGCTCCTGTCAGAACCAAAGAGGTCAGGACAATTTCATCTCATTGGGTCCAAATGTTTGTGCACAGCGCAGCAGACTACACCAGTAGCTAAGTGTCCCAGTGAGCCTTGGGTAAGAGGTTTTTCAAGTGTGGCATATGAGATCAAGGGAGGGAATTTCTCATTAAAAAATATCTTGCATGGAGATGCCCGTCAGTCACACTTGTTGCAAGTCTGTTAGTAACAGAGCTGAAGGTGTATTGTCGTTTCTAAAAGGGATCTGGCTATTCCCACTGGCTCCAAAGGGCTAAACCTCAACGTGTGTTAGCACTTGGTGAGTTTCTTGACTGGAGAATGAGATCAATATCCCACCTCACAAATGCTCTGCTGGAGAGGAACGACCTGAAATGAAACTACAGGAGCAATCAACAGAGAGGAGGCCTCCAAGCAGGCATGGAAGTTTCCTGCCAATGAACAGAAGCCTTTGGAGTGACTGTGACCAATATCTGTGGAAATGACACATGCACACATTTATTCTCCTGATTGTAAGTGTGGGGGAAGATCTATGCACATTGGCCCCTCTGGAGCTGGGAAATAGTGAATCTCACTCCTCAAGTCTGGAGACTTGCACCCCTCATTAAAGCCCTGCTAGCATCACAGACCACAGTGATTTGCACATAGAGCGGAGATGGCTAGTGGGGACACGTGGGAAGAGGCAGGATAGGCAGGGCTGCCTGAACAACTCGACTGAAACATAGAGCCCTTGGCGAGATACACAACCCAAAGTGACCATTTTATGTCATTCCATCTGCGCTACCTCACCCCAGCCAGGCCAGGAGCCAGGAAGTGCCAATAATACCCATGCACGAGCCTGGCTCCCAGACCAAAGCAGCTCCAATAAGTCTGCAGAGGCAGCTTTGCTTCTTTGATCCACCAACTCGCTCCTTTAACTAATGGTTTGCATAGGCCAACCCTCCCAGTCTTGTTCAGACACAATTCTACCATCCCAGGGTCCAAAAAAGCTTGAGAGATGTGTGGATTGGGGAGTGGATGAGAAGAGGAGAGGGCTGGAAGTTCCTGCGTCACCACACGGCAGGACATCTCCCCGAAACAACACCCTGAGCTTTGCACTGCCCAGGCCCTAGCACTCAGTTCCCTTTTCCCCTTCAAGATGCTTCCTTTGCACTTCCCTCCAGCTGTCCAAGGCAAAAGGACAGAGCCTAGGACCCAGACTCTGATAGCCCTGTCACCAGCTTGCTGCTCAGGACTGAAAGGATTCCTTTTAATTAGCACCCCAGTGAAGGTCTCCTGAAGGACATTTACACTTTATTAGTGACTTATTAATGTCATAATTAGAAAAGGCAGAGCACACTACACAGTGCTGCTTCTGATGGATTAACCTCGCATTAGGAAAATTATCCATACTCCTGTAAAACAACAGCAACCGTACTAAATACGGCTCTTATGGAGCGGCTATCGCAGTGAGACGTTTCTGGAGAGATTAGCTAAGTGGCACCTAACTTATGTTTGCAAAGGAATAAAACTCCACACAGTTCCTGGTCATATTTGGACAGAGCCGCTCCTCCCCCCCCATTCCCCAGTTTGCTGAAGTGTATCGAATCCCTAGCAGTTAAGTACCTCTTGGAGTGCAATCTGTATAGAGAGGTCCCTTGAAGGTTTGAGGTGCTACAAAGGTTAAACTGAATTACCAAACTGAGAGGGGTCTGGAAAGGTTTCTCTATATTAAATCTCTGTGCACAGACTGAACAAGCGTGAGCACACAGCTCCCAGAAGAGACAGGACAGAGCTGCTGATGCTGGTGGAATGTTAAGGGGCTGGATTACTCCTGCAACCTAAGAGTCGTCTAGGAAGCCGAGGCTGGGGGTAATGCAAAGGGTTCCTGTCCCGGGGGGAATTTTTTGTTCCCATTTAAAAGGCCCTAATTTGACTTTTATTCTTGAAAACAAAAACTAGAAAGAGAATCACTGGTATTTTTTCTAGGCTTCAGTCCTGTTTTTAATTCATTCCAGGGGGACTCAGCCTAGCTCTCTGAGCAAAAGAACAAAACAGAAGAAGAAGAACTGAGAGCCTTTAATTCTTCACTGCCCTGGTCAGGCACCTGAATCTCCTAACTCCCTCCTTCCCCATTCCCCCTCCAGGAAGTCCTGTTCCCTAAGGGCCTGCCAGGGCTCACTACAAATCTTTTAAAGGGGCACCACAGCATCGGGCTAATCAGAAGTACCTGATACTACTTGAGCTGAAGTCTTCCCTTAGCCCAGGTTTAGGTTGGGCTGGGAGGGGTGTTCTCTTAGGACAGGTGTTGTGGGTATCCTAGTGGAGGATGAAAGGTGGTTTCACCTGTTGGGTGAGAGGTGGTTCTGGCATAGAGGAAGGTGGGTGGGGTCTATATCTATCTGTAGCAAACAGGCTGAATTGAAAGGAGGAAAAGCAAACTAAGAGAAGGAGAGTGAGTGACGTGTTCCTGAGACTGTTTCTGTTGCGCCCTCTGGTCTGCAGGCTCCCAAAGGGCTGTGCAAACTCAGCACAGGCTGTGCAGGGGGGATGTTGGGAGACTCACACATAGGTATTACAGTGAGAGTGCTGAGGCACTGATCACTTGCTGGAAGTGCAGTCCCTTATTTAGATGAATCTGGTTCTTAATGGCTCTGTGCCTCAGTTTCCCCTCACTATGAAATGGGAATAATAGTATCTGCCTAAGTCACCGGAGTGTTGTGAGGTTACATACATGCTCACTTATTACAGGGATAAACATACCTTGATAAGTATGAAAATTGTACACCAAGGTGGCTACCAAAATCCAGCCACATCTAAGGTGCAATGGAGCTCTTTAACAGTGCTTGACAACCCAGGTCCATCCAGCAGGGCAATAAAAGGCAGCAGCATTTAGTAGAGCCAGTGGGCATTTCTCAGCAACCAAAGGGCACAAGCCATGTGCTTGCCTGTGGTCCCATGTGGCTCAAAAGTTTCTGCTTACTCCAGTGGCCTCTTCAGCATCACACATCTGTTCCTGAGAGGAGCATCACCCTTCTCACTGCACATTTCAAAATATGGAACCAAACGCCCCAAGACAGCAGAGAGCAGATTTTGTAAAAATCCCCACAATTGTTCATGTTTACACTCCCTAAGACATTTCAACCAGTTCTTTGAGCTTAGATGGACAAACTGCAAGTGGTATAAGCCGCTCATGGCAATCTGCACTTGGATATATTGTAGCCCTCAATGCCATTAACAAATACATGCTAATAACTTTCAGGACAGGGTTTTTCTTTCCCCAGTCAACGACAAACCAACATTGTGATGGAGGATTCTCCTCTAACTTTGATAATTACATGGGAAAATAAATGCATTTAAAGAGCTCAGTGTGTGGCAGTAACAGCGCAGGAAGAGGAAGGAGAAAATATCGGGGGATGGAAAGAAAAGGTTTCTTCACCAAGAATTTCTGCTGAAAATTTGATAAACTCCATGAAATCAAGTTTTCTTATTTAACATGCTCTGAACGAATGCAGTAAGGCTGTTCTGAGACAAATCTCCCAATAGCTGCTGGAACACATTGTGGAGTGGAGCAGAGAATGGGAGTGGGCACTTTCTGCAATTCTCTCTTACTAAGGGAGTATGTTAGAGCCTGGCTCCGGCCCCGCTCTCTCCCCATGGCTAAGTTAATAATGGAAGCTGCGAGTCTGTGGCTTTGACAGGAATGATAAAGCACTCTAGAGCTGATGCATACTAATAGCAGCAGTGGCTGCGGCTGAAGAATCACAAACCCTAGAACCACCCAGAAAACAACCCTTCCACAGCAGCTGTTCTAGCAAAGGCTAGGCCAGTATGGACACTGGCTAGACAAGATCACTGGGATGGGGGTTGGGGAAAGGGAATTCTTGCTGGACCTGTTTGCAGTGAAACAAGGCTGAAACAGGGAGGGGATGGCAGTTTGTGTTTGGATTTGAAGGTGCCAAAATCACTGCTTTCCTGAATAAGATGAAGACGACTTGTGGCACCTTAGAGAGATTAACCAGTTTATTTCAGCATAAGCTTTCCTGAGGATTTCATCCCAGCTAGTGGAAACCTTGCAAAGTTACCTGATCTGGACTACATTCTTGTGAGATTTTTGCTGCATCCTAAAGAGAAATTGGACAATAGACTCCTTCCAGTTTTAGGTCACCTGGACCCTAATCTATACAGGCAGACCGGATTACAGAGATTTTAATCCCCCCTGAAAATTCAAGTGGCTCAGATCTGAGGTTCCTATTTGGCTCTCTCTAATCAATCACCCATGGCAGAGAATTCATCTGACAAACTTCTTCTAGGGGAGAACCTTTAATATCACCATCCACCACCAGGATGTTGTAATCTGGTTATTGAACTCACTATGAGTGGGTTACTTCTTGTATTGAGTTTATGTTTTTGATGGGATGAAACAGATATGGGAGGATTAAAGTACTGAATTTATTTTGGAGAAGAGGATGCAGTCAGTAAGATAGTATTTAGGAGATATTTAAAGTTTATATTTACTTTGTATTTCACCTTCAACACAAATCAATTCCCTCCATTGCAGACTTACTATCGGCTTTATTATTTATGTTGGAGTGCTGAGAGGCCACATTTAGGACTGGGCCCCATTGTTTTGACCCTAGACAAACCTATAAATAAAAATGGTCGCTGGCTGGATTTGGAAGCTGACTAACCTGAAGAAAGCCTTCTGTATTTAAAAGTCACCAGTTTATTTTTTTTCTTCTGATAACAACTTAAAATTCGCACGGCATCCTACAACCATGAACAGTTTGAGAGCATATTAGATCTAACCACTTTGAAGAGGAATCACATTTTTCAAAATGGGAAAATGGGGTAGCTGAGGAGCACTGAAAATTCACAGCGTATAATTGTATTTTACTCATTGTATTTTGGGTCTGAAGGGAAGTCAATAGCCCAATTGCTCACTGTTTAACGGGTATTAGAGAGGCAGCACTACTCAGACATTGTAATCCCAGTTTGTAATTTGCTCTGGAGAGAATACTTTGAGATTCTTTGGTGGCACTTTGGCGTGATTGCTCTATGCAGCATCCCATCATTTGGGCTAACGATTTTGCAGCCTTCAGACCTCACCTGGAGAATGAGTTGTGTTTGGAATGTGGAGCACAAAGGAAATGAGCTCTTATCCTAACAGTAGAGAAAAGCTCCCCCCAAATTTGGGGGCTTATCATGATGGAAGCCTTAATGCATCAAGTACATACCCTGCCAAATAAAAAGCGGGCAAATAAACACTTGGCTATTGAGTTATTTATTCAGTGCAAAGAAATCTTGTCCCCACTGAAGTCAAATGAGGTTATGTCTTGATAGAAAAGTTACCCCAGTCTCTGACGTGGTGTTGCCCCAACCCCTTCCTGTCCACACACACAACCTGATCGTCCATGTTTGGTGGTGTTTTCAACCTGGGCTAGCTGGCTTGGCTTGGGGGTGGGAAGGGGCCTGGATTCCACTTTCAATGAGACTGGTTACCTGCCCCCTTTGCAGTGAAGATGCAAGCTAACCCATTCATGTGCTGATAGTGCTCCCACAGTTCACCCCATGAGTTCAGTAGGGCAGACAAGTTTTCCACACAATTAACTAGGAAAGAATCCTAGAGCAGTGCTTCTCAAACTATCTGATGTAACGGTCCAGCAATTATTTTCCAATATGCCAGAACCGGTACTATATGTGTGCCATATTATTATCGTATTCGCATAGGCATCTAAATTATACTGTTCTTTCTTTCTTTCTTTCCTGGAAACTCGCCGCAGACCGGCAGCCGATGGCTCGTGGACCAGCACCAGTCTGTGGACCACCACTTTGAGTAGCACTGTCCTAGAACATCTCAGCTGATTTCAGTGAAAAAAAACATGCGGTGTACCCCCAGCGACACACATGGGAAAGTGCAGCACCCATCTAGCACAGGGTAGTTGATAGGTGGCCCGCAGGCCAAATCGGGACCACCAGATACTTTTGAACAGATCCCAAAATCTTTTTATTTCCTTATTATTGTTATACTATTATTATTTTCTCTAGAATCTGGCACCCAAGTCTGACCACATGGTCTAGCCTGGGCGTTATTACTAGACCAGGAGTAGTCAGTCAATTATTTTTTGTCAAGGTCCAATCACGTCTGCGGTGAAGACCTATCTTGGAATTTTTGCCATGGCTTTAAATGGGGCCAGAATTTACCTTCAGCGGGAGGGGATTCACCTGAAAAACAATTGCATCTGACAAATCCTTTTGAACATGAATACGTTTAATAGCTTTGCCTGAGTTTGTTAAGATGACTGAAGACAAAATTCTGAGCCTTGTGTATAGTGAGGATTTATCAACGTGTTAAAATTAAGATTTTTTTTTTAAATGTCGGCAGTTTAAGCATCAGTGCTGCTAAGCAGAGGACAGTCTTTTATTAATCAGCCCACTTTATTCATGTCTATTCCCAACTCATTGCTTCCCAAACACACTAGCATTCAGCATCCCTTTCCAAGGAATCTCTTTGGTCGTGTCAGTAATCTGTACTGCAATTTAATCCGACATGGCACTCCTGATGGTACCTCCCTCCAGTCTCCTCGCCAACCAGTTTTATGGGTAGCCAAGGGAATTGTATGCTTTTGTGTTGATCAGCCCCAGGGAAGACAGATCTCTAATAAACAGTGTTTCATTAAAACATGTATGACAAGGTCTCAGATGAAATGGCAGAGGGGTATACAAACGTGCTGCAATTAGAGAACATTTCAGGTGGGATGAATTGAGCCAGACACAGGGAAAGTACGGCTGTGGCGCTGTTTGGGTGTAAAAGAATTATAACATCCTATGGCTTCCCTCTACAAAAATGCAGTCGCTTACTGTAATAAAACTATAGGCCTTGCTTCCCCTTTAGTACATGTCTCTGCAAATCACAAGCAACTCCTTTGGAGTGATGTAAAATTACATTAGTGTAAATTGATTGAAAGAGAGAGAGGAGAATCACAGGCCTTTGACATCAAGCTCCTGCTCAGCACCAAACTGGTTTGGCGCTGCTGCCATATTATATGCTTTTTTCTAGTCTCCGCTGTCACATTTGGAACCTGCTGAAGACAAAACAATTGGCAAGGGTTCTTATTTTTAATGCATTGTTTGCCATATCAGCCGGCAGCTAGTAGTGAATGGGCTGCAATGTAGCCAACACTTTTATCAGGAATCTCACAATATTAGGCATTTTACTTACAGCACCAGCTCCAGAGACTTGGGATTAGTGTCTGCCAGGTGCAACCTAAAGGCTCAACATCCAAAAGACAAATAAAATATCTCAGCTGAGCTGGGCAGAGAAAGGCAATTCCATTTCACAGCGGGTTTTGATATTTATAACTTTGGTTTCGTTCTGACTTGTCCAGAGTCAGGGACTTTAAAAGGGAGGATCAAGTGATTAAAGCGCTCACATAATCCAGAGGTGGAGTCAGTATAAATACATACAGAGATTCGTAGATTTTATGATCAGAAGGGACCATTATATCCTCCTGCCCAAGTACCTCACCCAGTGATTCCTGCATTCACCCCATTATTACTGTTTGAGTGACAGTACTGCTCTCTCCACAGAGCAAGATCATCTTTGGTCTTCAATGTTAAAGGTAGTGACAGCTGTTAGAGTTAAACAATTGCCATCGTCCTGTTGCTAATAACATAAGAACAGCCATACTGTATCAGACCAAAGGTCCATCTTCTAGTCCAGTATCCTGTCTGCTCAAGGGCGAAATTATTGCAAATACTGACTCACTGAGGGCAGTGGCTTGTGTTTCTCCTCCCATGCCTGCTATAGGGTGAAGCCAGAGTCAATCCTTTCAGCAGCAATACTATGCAAATTAAATGCAACTTTTCAGTAAACAGTTACAGGAATGTTTAGTTACAGGATCCAGCTGCTCGTTGAGAGAAAAGATAGTTTGGTTCCATGCTCAGTCACAAAAAGACTGTTCTCCTCCTATGCCTTTCTCTAACTGAACTGGTTAGAGCAATGCAACCTTCCAATTAATGAGGTAGTTCATGACTTCAAAGAAGAGGCTAGCTTCTGATGTGTCCCAAGGGGCCAGGAAGCAGATACTTTTCATCTTTTGATGAATCCGTGGTTGGAGGCAGTCCTCACTGACAATAAATTGGGAATGGAGTATCTTCCATAATACAGCCCAGCCTCTCCCATTTTGGGAATAATCAGTACCTGCTTATACAGGTGTGTTTGTTTTTAGCTTTATCTTGCTTTCAACTCCCCACCCTTTTCCACTTCCCCCCTCAAAACAATCACATTTTAGAATAAACGTATTAAATCTCACTAGAGAATTTCAGCTGAGCCCCCATCACCGTCACTACAGCAGAGTGAGATAGTGGTGCCTGCATTCTCTTGCATAGTGCAAAGCTAATATTAGTTGCAGATTGCACTATCAAATGTGCATTCATCTGCATTCCTGGTCAATTTGCAGCACACTTGAAGAATTACCTTTAACTAGCAGGGCTTCTGAAATTATCTGTATTTTGCTGCCTGAGGCTTGGGTGTGTACTGGGGAGAGGCAGTTGGGTAAGAAGTGAGGAATAGGAGTGAATACAAGTATCCTGCAACCGCACTGATGGCAATTTGGAGGAATGCATCTGCTCAGCTTCCCCTTCCCAGTGGTCACACTTGTGCTCAAGTAATAGTGTTTTTCCCTAGTTCTCTCGGGAGGCTCTTCCACAATTGAATAAACTAAACCCATAAGATGTTTTTCTTGCTATTCAGTCTAAATTTCCTTTTGCCTATTTTGACTTCCAAAAGCCATGTTCTTCTGGTGGAAATGTTGCCTTTTCTCCTGCTATTGGACCTGGCACAGATCTCACTTTTTGAATGCAGATGTTTGCAAAGGGACACTGGATAGTTTCGCCATCAGTTGTCTATCAGTTCCCTTAACTGCTATAGCCTCTGCTGTTAGAAAACAGCAGTGATAGGTTAAACATAAGGGAATCCCAGAACTGGCATCATGATTTTTTCAAAAGGGTGTAATTTGGAAATAGGAAAGCTATTTCCACTTTATTGGTTATTTTTGGTTGAACAGCTGTTCTTTTTCTGTGTTAATGTAAGCCTGTTTCTATCACTTCTAAAGAATAAAAAAAAACCCTCTTCCTGTGGCTGTAGAATTCAACTTTAGAGGTCACTTATTGTTTCCAAGTTCAATGTGCTCTGGAAGGAATCTATATTTTTCTCATATGGTTTCTAGGCATGAATGCAATCTCTAAATACTCAGAGGATAAAATGAGGTCAAACCTGCAATTCTGCAAGGCTGTTGTCTAGTGAAAACAACACTAAGACCTGCCGCTTTGTTTCTGTCAGTGCAGTTTAGGAAACAGCACAGGGAAATTATTTCTCAATAAATAGAAACCTAAAAGCACAGACGATTCTGCAACCTTGAGTTCTTCTGCGATATTCCCCCAAGAAGAGGCTGAGAATTTCAATTGACTGGACTAAATTTTCAGTTGAATGAAGAGCCATTTCAAATACAAAATATTATAAGTTGCAGCATTAAAAAAAAAAAAAAATTCCTGTGGAGCAGAGACTCCTCATTGCAGCCTTCCATCAACATAAGACTCCAGAAACAAAGCTTACCTCTGCACATGGCTTAATACAGACGCTTAACAGATCAGGGTGAGCTACAACAGCCAATACTATGCAACCTGTACAGAGGGTTAGATCTTCCTTCTTTTCATTACCTATTGGTGTAAGCCATGAGAACAGGAGGAATAGCTCCAAAAATATCCCTGCAAATATTTGCTTATGTAAAAAAAACAGTTGTAGAAACAGTGGATTAGATTTTCATCTGGTTTCACACTGATTTCAAGGAAGCTGTACCCCACTACACTCCCGCTCTGCAACTTGAAACCATTGCTGCTCATGACCAAGGCTAAGAATTCAGCAAATAACTTCAAAGGGAAAATAAAATTAAAAAAAAGACAAAATGTTGAATAAATGATTTGTGCTGTCTGAAAAAGGAAGCAGCCGCCTCTACTCTTGCATCTGCCAAGCCGTGTTGGAATTTAGCTGGTGATAGGGGTGAGTGTGTGTGCATGAGTTTGAGAGAGCATGCAGGAGAAGAGCATTTACATTGAGTATGACGTTCCAGGAAAGACGTCAGGGCTCATTCCAGGGTCAGAAGGCCTCTGTCAGCCATGGCATCTTTCGGACATTTCTTACAGGACTCTGTAACTGCACTGTAGCTAGTGAATCCTTCTTGATTTGCAGTGTATTCAGTCACCTTTCACATTCCACTGTTTAATACATTTATCCATAGTTTACAATCTCTTCCTAAAGGAAAAACATTAAAGGGTGTAAAGTGCTTTGAGCTCTACTGATGAAAAGCATTATATAAGAGCTACACACTGTTGCAATTATTACATGCCCAGACACGTTATTTCAATCACTGAGTTATTTAAATCAAGTAGAGCTGTTGTATTTGGCAGTGCTTATAAAGATGTTACTGTCACGTGTCCTGTCACAGTAGCAGATCTTTCTTGTGCTAAGGGGATTGCAAGGAATGCGCAGCCATACACTGTATCCACACTGAGAATCTCCATCAGATTTACAGTCTTCCCTGTGATTTTGAACATTTATAGTAGGTGAGGTTTTCCCCTCATGACGGGAATCCGGATGTGGTACTCTCTATCTATACAAGGAGAGGAGCCAGAAGTTCCTCTGGCTTTTTTTGTCTGATATCTAGGCACCAGAACAACAACTCAGCAGACCCAGAGAAGCTCAGTGGTATGTCATGGTAGGGAATAGACTTACATGTACTAAAAGTCTGCCAGACCTTCATAGTAACTGATTAAACAAAAGTATTTCAACTAGACTGAGAATCGTAGACCTGTATATAACAGAAATAGTGGGGAGGTGGGGAAATAAGGAAATATGCCACCAGCATAGAATATGTATTCTATATGCAACCACTACAGAAATTCTGTTAAGGGGCCAAGAATAGCGGACCATACTGATTTATACCAGCTTAGAATCTGGCCCAAAATCTCTCCTTGATCTCAGTTTTAGATCAAGGTGGGTCACATGGCAAACAAACAAAATAATCTACAGCACAGGACTTGGTAGTGAGGGGCAACTAACTACCTAGACCTCTATTAGGAAAAGAACACAGTCGACCACAGATTATCCAACAAGTTCTTCAAATCCATTGGAGACAACTTTTTATTATAGAAGTTGGAGAAAGTGACTAGGGGACAAGCTCTTGTAGATTTGATTCTGACAAATAGGAAGGAACTGGTTGAGAATTTGAAAGTGGAAGGCAGCTTGGGGGAAAGTGATCATAAAGTGACAGAGTTCATGATGCTAAGAAATGGTAAGAAGGAAAACAGCAAAATAAAGACAATAGACTTCCAGAAGGCAGACTTCAGAAAAGTCAAAGAACCAGTAGGTAAGATCCCATGAGAAGGGGAAAGAGAGTTTAGGAGAACTGGCAGTTTTTTAAAGAAACATTTTTAAGTGCATAAAAACACACTAACGCAATACATACAGGAAAGATAGGAAGTATGGTAAGAGAACACCTTGGCTTAACCAGTTGATCTTCAATGACCTGAAACTCAAAAAACAATCATACAGAACGTGGAAACTAGGTCAAATTTATGAAGATAATAACTGAAAATGCAGCAATGGCTGAAGCATTAAATGTCTTCTTTGTTTCAGTTTTCACCAAAAAGCTTATCAGTGATCAGAGACTAACAGTGAATATCAATGTACATGGAGTAGGATCTGAGGCTAAAATAGGAAAAGAACAAGTTAAGAATTAATTGGACAAGTTAGAGGTCTTCAAGTTGGCAGAGCCCGACAAAATGTATCCTAGAATACGTAAGGAACTGGCTGAAAAGATCTCTGAGCTCTTACAGGTTATCTTTCAGAACTTGTGGAGGATGGGAGAGATCCCAGAGGACTGAAATAGATCAAATATAGTACCTATCTTTAAAAAAGGGAATACAGACAACGCAGGGAACTGAAAACCAGTCAGCTTAACTTCAGTACCCAGAAAGATAATGGAGCAAATAACCAATCAACTTGTAAGCACTGAAAAATAATAAGGCAATCAGTAACACTCAACATGGATTTGCCAAGATCACGTCAGACCAACCTGATATCCTTCTTTGATAGGGTAACAGCCTTGTGGATGGGAGAAGAAGTAGGTGTGATCTATCTTGGCTTTAGTAAGGCTTTTAATATGGTCTCCCATGATCTTCTCATAAACGAAGTAGGGAAATATACTCTAGACGAACCTATGGTAAGGTGGATGCACAGCTGGTTGGAAGACGGTAGTCAGAGGGTCGGTACCAGTGGTTTAAGATCTATAAAATGAGGGTTGCTTCTCCTTCAGCAAGTGCAGGTGATTAGAGGGGAAGCAAGTGCCATACGTGTAGGAGGACGCAGAGTGCTGGATCTCCAGGCAAACACGTGTTTATTTCCACACACATTTCAACTGGGTTTTGGGGCAGTTTCACAAGCCCCTTAGGTCCGGGCCATTCCTTTGCCAGTTCAGAAGCAGGAGAGCTCCAGTTGCGGTGTCAGTAGTCATGCAGAAAATAAAAGTGACAGGCTCGGCCGCAAACTTTAATAAGCCATGGAGCTGAGGATTAAATGTCTAATTAGGGCAGTTAACGGCATTAGTGCCCCCTGGAAGCCCTGTGACCATCGCTAATTACTGAGGACATTTCTGATACGGGGGGATTGTACCCCACAGCCTTTTCCTTAAAGCTTTCTGTGCTGTACAAGCACGGCACTCAGTGGGCCATGCTGTTTTAAGGGAACAGCGTCCCTTCTGCAGTAGGACAGTCACTATATTATTGTCCAGTCGTCTTCTTTAACAGCTGGCAGTGGGGAGGGCTGTTGGCCCAAAGCCTCACACATTCTCATTGCCTTCAGAATGGCAGCAATGCTGACCCGACCCGCAGCAGGCACAGCCAGTATAAGTATGCAGACCGCTGGTAGCAGCAGTGTCCCTGAGGTCGAGTGCTGGGAGGACAAACTCATTCCTGCTTGGAAGGCACTGAGCCATATGTTTAGGGGCCACAGCTGGACCTAGATAGGCCCTTTGTCTTAGTCTCCAAATAATCTCATTTTGTTTCAAAGGAGGGAAGGGCTGTGGAGGGCCCTCTGACAACCCTCTGAGAGTCAATACATGGGATCAGAGACATCGCTGGCTAGAGAGAGCCCTGGCAGATGCAGGGGTGAAGTAGGGGGGCATCCTCCTCCCATCCAAAAGATACCAATAGACAGCAGTGCAGATGGAGAGCGTGTGCCTTCCAGAGAGCCCAGCCATTGGGCACTGGCTTGCAGAGGGTGATATGGGGCTGTGAACTGGGGGAACCTCAGTCTGCAGAGAGGTGCAGAAGGACCCAAGTAAGTGACCATCATCCACGCAGAGAGCTATAGTGGGGATGCTGGCGCAGCTTATTACCAGGGCTGGGCAAAAGGTCCTGTGTGACACCCATGAGCTAAAACCACTGCGGGTGTGGGGCTGGACTTGACCTTAGAGTGCGGTACCTGGGGCTGGGAGGTCGTATTCCCTACACAGAGCCATTAAAGAGGAATTACGTCTCCATTCCCACACTGAGGGGGCAGAAAGAGAAATGCAATAATCACCCACATGTGCTTATTGGAAAGTGAGTCGAAAGCAAGTGTGTGTGTTACGCCAGCAAAGTGCAGGAAAACTGCATGTTTATAAACCTGAAAGCATCGATTAAGTAGGGTGCTGAAGGGAAAGGACTGTACCAGCTGCATGACCACCACCCGGCAATGGTGCTGATGCCAGACTTCCTGCCCCAGCCCTGCCCCAGTATCCTGTGGGGTTTGCAATGTCAAAAGCCTGTTCACTTCACTGACAGGGCCCCTTTTCCTCAGGTAGGCTTTTGATCTCCTGTCCATTCACTTCTCTCTGGCCCTTCAGGGCTCTCCCTCGCTCTTCTAACTCTGAAGGGCTGCAAGTTCTTTCATGGAGGGAAGAAAGCCAAGATATTTCCACCTCTTCCTTTGCCCCAGCAGATCCACACAAGCTGTCTCCTCCCAGTTTACCAGGAGTTCATTGGCAGAGCCCTGTGAGGGCTCTCAGGGCTGACATAGAAGGGCAGGTCAGGATAGAGTTGCACTGGCAGGGTGGATGAGGAGGCAGTACTGTAAAACTGGGAGGCTGCTGTTCTGGAGTTTGATGCAGCAACAGAAGAGATGTATTGTGATGCAGAGGGAGGGGAGCCGACATTAAAATGGCTGATATTGCCTGGGGCTCAGGCCGATAATACGCATGCCTCATTTTCATGAGCACCGAATTCCACTCATCAATTTAAAACAGAGCCATGGATGGGTTAGAGGCATGATGAAAAAACTGGCTTTCTGCAGTGAAACAGATGCAAAGAGATTCTATTCTGTGTTCCATTCCATTCAGGTTCTTATACTGTGCCCATCATCAAGGTATCTTCGTATATAGAGTGTATCAGGAAGCAGCTGCTAAAGTGGCATAAGTAAGCTAGGAAACCAGCTTTAACTATGGTTAAACAACTTGGGAGCTGTGGGGAAAGCTCCAAGTGGGTTGCAGATGAATGGCTGAAATGAACTTCAGGAAGAGTTATTAGCAAGAACTCTACAGCTCCCACGTGTTACTCAGAGGAGCTGTATGGTGAGAGGTGTGTGCGCAGGGCTCCAATAAAGCACTAATTGCCAGATCGAGGCATTTAGCTTTATTCCATGTGCAGTTCATCTTGGAAACCTCCATTGTGTCTGAGGCTAAGTAGCGATTTTAATTACACCACTCTCGTTTCCAAGGTGGATATTACAATAGATATCCCGTTGCAGTGGGAGGAATAAAAAAAAATCATTGGAGAAAATAAAGCATTTTCAGTTCCCCCCAAAAAGTAGTTAAAATTGTACTACATTCAGCACTTGCAAAAGCTGTGGTTAGCTAAGCTAGTGCCTTGCTTGGCTGAAATAGCCGACTTGTCTCCTTGCCTATACTCATCGTGAGGCTGTGAGGCTGCTCTGTCCAATTGCCTGATTGATTTGCTTCAATTCATACAGTAGGAAGCTTAAAATACCAGAGTTTTTCCTTTAACTCCACCTAACGGGTCTCCCCTCTACCTGCCTCTTGGTTTCTTTGCACTTCCTCGATTTCAGCTAGCCAGGAATGCCATAAAAAGCAGCTCCCCCCACAGTGTTTTGCTGACTCTAGTCTTGGCTCCAAATCAGGAATGGCAGAGACAGCAGGAGAATTGTGTGTGTGTGTGGGGAAATGTTGAGTGAACTTTTCCGCTCTCTAAAAGAGCTCAGTTCCATTTCCACCTTTGGATAAGGGCTGATGCTCCCAAAAGAGTTTTCCCACACTGATTTATGATAATACCTGATCAATAAGATCCTTGGCAGACAATGAACTTCTGGGCGATTAAAACATGCATTATAACTGGTTTATAAAATATGGGACCAGATCCTTTGGTGGAGTAAATCAGCATATTTCCATTGATGTAAATGCAGTCACACTAATTTACACCAGCTGGGGATTTGGCCTATGAGATTAGTGACTCTCTGACATTAATCACTTTGAGGTGCAGTAATTCCCAACAGGTAGGAATTTACATGTAAAGTCAGATTACTGCATTTCCTGGAAACTGACACCCCTGGAGCAGACAGAGATGACTGTGGGAGTGACTAGAGTATTATTTCTGCAGCTGTCAGTCATCCTGGATGACTGACCCATTCAGAATCAATGCGGACCAGAGCAGCAGTTTTTCTCCTCACTGCGATATAAAAATACGACTGTTCTTTGGATTTTGCCCTAGGGGATCCAGAAGCAACGGAATTCCTACGTCCTGTGGTGTTTCTGCTACAGCACATCTTTTCCCTCCACAAAAAGTGTGCAGCATACCCCTCTCCCCTTCGAATAGCATATACCACCCAGAGGTGCACACTCCCCTCCTCGCTGGAGCACACATTTCCCTGCCTTGCAGCTTTAGGATTGTGCACGCAATAAATAAATAAATAAATAATGTTAAAAGCCTCAGATAGCCCAAGAAAATCTGCGTGTTCACCCAGGTGAGCTGTCCGATTCCACTTCTACATTCATTCCACTAATGAGGCAGGAGAGAATGTGTGCTGGCAGGCTTCATCTGGCTCGATACCTACGGTAACCTAACACTTGTAAAGTCAGTTGTAGAATACTCTGAAGATAGACGTTATACTTGATTTCTCCCTAGTGACCGTAATGCTGATCAATTGCTATCAGAAATGTATGACAGGAAAGCAATGTAGCTGCCACTCAGTGACTGCAGCCTACCACTCTACTTACTTAAAAACCGTCCGCACAATCCAATAGAAAGCCTAGAGCTCTCATAGAGAAGCGAGTTCATGTACTATTCTTTTGGGTAATGGGTGTATGAATTGCATACAATGTGCTGAAGTTACTGGAGCAGGTGCCCCAGCACTGAGTGTTTAACTCAGGTCTTATGCCCCGCTTCTGCTGGTTGCTCACACCACATTCCTGCCCCCTCCCACCCCACTTTCCAGGATTTGGGGTGATCTCTCTCTGTGACTCAGCCCTCTGTCTGGGTCGCTATAGCACTCCCATGGGATCAGCTGTCCTCATCCACCCCAGTCTTCCAGTCCTAGGCCAGGTCCCATGCCACGTTCCCAGTGGCTGGCAGGGGAACCCAGGCCTGCCCACTACTCAGGGTTCCCGTCCAGGTACCCTATGTCTAGCAACTACGGTCTGTTTCCTCCCAGACCTTGATGATATTTCCCTGGAATCTTCCCTACTTCATTGCTCTGTCATCTGGCTCCCCACACCCTAGCTTTACCAGCCTAAACTCCACCCCCGCAAGGGTTAAACTATAGTCTACCTCCCTCTCTGATGTCTCACCAGAGCTGGTAACCTCAAACACCTCTCCCTTCTCCAAGGAAACCACCACAGATTAACTGCCCTGCAGAACCCCGGCTGTGCTCAGCTTGCTGGTTTCATACAGGTTCAGCCTGCCCTTGCCCAGCTAGGCTTCATCGTCAATTAGCCTTCCAAACCCTGGCTCGCCTCCAGGCGATTTCTTGTCCCTAACGGTCAGATTTCTTGACCCTAATTTAATGTGCTCCACCTTGTGTGAGGTGGACACCCTCCACAGTTAGATACCAGGGAAAACCAGAAATGGGTTTCTTCAGGAGGCTGTGAAATCCCCATCACTGGTGGATTTTCAGACCGGGTTACACAATCTGCTGTTAGGAATGGCCTATCCTGCCTTAGTGCAGGGCCTGGGACCAGATGACCTCTTGCAGCCCCATCCAGCCTTACGTATCTACGATTATGTGCCTCATCAGGAAACATTTCGGGTGCATGATCTTTAATCACATTGTGCTGTTATACTGTGCCACTCATCCCACAGAATCCAGTAATTTTAAACTCATATGCTATCTCTAGATACACCCACCATAAAAATGCCGGCACCTCTGGTATGAAATTCAGTAGCTGTCTAACAGTTCATAACAACTTTACAAATCCATTATGGACATGAAGTGAAGGCGATTACTTTGTCCTACTGTAATTTCAAGGGTAATTTAGAAGCGCAGTAGGAGGTATTGGTAGCGAAGTTACAGTATGGCTGGGACTATGCGATTAAATCATAGGATCTAGAGATTTAAATGACCATGACCATTCTCCTGCCTTTCCCGATCTCTCTGCTCCTGCAAAAAAGGCCATAACACTTTCAATGAGACATGTATCTGGATCCTTATCTCACTTGGAAAATGATATCAGTGCCCTTCAGTGCACTGCTGAGCCAATGGTTCTACAAGGATATGGCTGGAAAAGTGACATGTACCAAATCTCCAATAGCATTGCTTGGGGTACCTAGATAAATAGATCATGCTTGGAGGTATCCCACCTATTCTGATCCTTCTTTGCTTGTGGAACCTGATGGGAGCTGGTGCGGCTGCAGTCTACCTTAACATCAGCGTACTCAGGTCATCCCCATTAATCAGATGAAGGGAAGACTCATCCCTTAAGAGGGTGATATTCACCTCCAGGGAGAGGATCAGTGCAAGGTTTATGCATTGTTTAAACCCTCAAAATAAGTCTAATGTGGGACTAAAGTGGTGCACATCTCTTGTGCTGAGTAAATTACAACCACAGTGAGGTCTAAAATTCCCCTTGTTAAAGACAAGCCAAGCATTTCTCCTCAGCTCTGCATGCATACAAAAGAAAAATGCAACAACTCTCATAAAGTTCCTGTTTTATCAGCTGGCAAGAATTATAATTTTTCAGAATTTGGCAAAGGATTAAAGTTTCTCAAAATAAATGTTTGCATATATAAAAAGAGCTCATCACTAATGTTCTGCCTCATGTTTGCTCAAGTTTGGCATTCTACTTGCTCTAGCCTGTTCAGAGCCTATAAATCAATATTTTTAACCACACAGAAGCAACTATTAATTACATGAATTTGTTTGTTGCTTTCTCTCCATGTTCTTGGTCTTATTTTAGGAGGTGTTCTTCATCTTCATCTTGAACTGAACCCCAACAGGCATCTGCCCCAAAAGTCCGGGTGAAACAGTGTTTTCATACAGCTCTGAACATTACTGGGATTAGAAACCCAGAGGTTTCATTATCCCAGATGGAGAGATTAGAGGTGACTGAACAGGTTTAAAAGCCATGACTTCTAATCAAAATATAAAATCCTCTACCATTACTTCTGTGTTTGCAGTTACATTTATTTTTATCAATTCTCTAATTCAAATACAGTAAAAACATGTATTCAAATCAGAGACTTGTTCCTCTCAACTCCCATAGAACTCTGCACCAGAAGATACATTATGTGCAATGTCACTGACAAAAAGAAACAATTCATAGAGTTCGGTTTTAACATAGAGAGTTGTTGTATTGATTTTAAGTATTTGTCACTGATACACTTACATGTGCATTCAGGAAAGTTGTGTTTGTTACAGTTTAGTTGGTGGGATTCAGGCTTCTGATGTGACCTTGGGACAACATTTAGATCCACCATTTTAAAACTGCCCTGTTATTTTGGGTGCTGAACTTCAGAAATTGAGCCCAGTTCTCAGCGGTGATATGCTTCCCTGGTCGCCACTGGGAGTAGCGGAGGCTCAGCCCTTCTGAATCTCAGTGGCCATTTTTTTTCCAAATTTGAACTTAAACCTCTCTGTACCACAGTTCATCCAACTCTAAAATGGATATAATATTTCTTACACACCACTTGGAGGGGCTGGGATGCTTAATGAATTAACAATGATCAGATTAATAGATTCCAAGACCAGAAGGGATAACTTTGATCATCTAGTCTGACCTCTTGTAGAACACAGGCCAGAGAACTTCCTCACAATAGTTCCCAAAGCAGATCTCTTAGAAAAATGTCCAATCTTGGTTTAAAAATTGGCAGTCCGGGAGAATCCACCACAACCCTTGGTGGAGTGTTCCAATAGTTAATTACTCTTAGCGTAAAAAAATTACACCATATTTCTAGATTGAATTTCTCTAGCTTCAAATTCCAGTTACGGGACTGTGTTCTGCCTTTCTCTGCTAGATTAATGATTCCATTATTAGATGTTCCCTATGTAGATACTTATAGATTGTAATCCAGTCACCTCTTAACCATCCCTTTTTTAAGCTAAATAGATTGAGCACTTTGAGTCTACCAAAATAAGGTATTACAGTCACCATAATATATATACTTGCAAAGTATCCTACTCTGTATATGCAGAGTTGCTATAGCCATGCTGGTCTTAGGATATTAGAGAGACAAGATGGATGAGGTAATATCTTTTATTGGACCAACTTCTGTTGGTGAGAGAGACAAGCTTCCCCAGACCTGAAGAAGAGCTCTGTGTGGCTCAAAAACATGTCTCTCTCATCAACAGAAGTTGGTCCAGTAAAAGATATTACCTCACCCACCCTATCTACTTTGTATGTGAGTAATGAATGACTGTGGATTAACTCTGAAGTCTGCAAAAAGACATTAAAAACATAAGATTTAAAGTGTAAATTACATTTGACAAAATCTATTTAACATAATTTCTAAGACTGATTTACCAGCCTGCCATTCCACACCCTTTTCAGGAAAGCTGAATACATTTTCTCTATCCTGCTGGCAATTAAGGCATCTGCTATGTTTGAGTGCCCTTTTGCAGTTTGGAAGCCAAAGACCTGGGGCTGCATCTGTTGCAGAAGCCGGATTTCCATGGTCGTACTGTTAACGCAAGGCCGAAGAACAGAATAGCAACATTTGGAAGTTATTATAACTGTTAAACCTTTTTAGGTTTTAGTTACACTGGGCTATGACAAACATCCAACATGCATTTTGCTTAAAAATTGAAGTAACTCAGTACAAGGGTTTTATTGAAGTGAAATTTCTTCAGAATGACTTTTTCAGATCTGCATAGTTGATACACATAAGTGATTGATTGACCTCAAAACTTTGTGGCAGGAAATCTATCCCCTTGTCAATCAGCACAGCAGAGTTGCTGTTTGAAAAGGACTAAGACAGATGGAGCCAATGAATGGTGGAGCAGTGAAATAAAGTTAGAAACATAACTTCAAATTTTCACTGTAATCTATACCAAAATGTCACTGTGCCCATTTGCAGTATTCACATATGCCACATACCATGTGTATAATGTCTGTCTGCCTGCAGGCTTAAAGCAGGGGTATAAGTTAGTTATAAAGCTTTCGGGAGATGTTTGTGGAATTTTAATATTATTTACCCTAAGTTTCATTAGATTAGATTGCACTGGATACCAACTAGAACTGAACTAAACTATTCTACTAAGAAACATGTGAGAAAGTCAGGCATTTAACTGTGCTGCTTGTTCTGGGCAGGAACAGACTCCACTCTCACCAAGAAGTACATGGAATTTGTTTTTCTATAGACCCTTTCTTGCTTGAATTCTGTCAGCAAATGTTGCCAGCTACTGAGCAGAGCTGGGCAATGATGCAAAACTCTTCACCAATTATTTTTACATGATTTTGAACTTCCTGATACTTCGATGTTTATTGAATTTCTAAAAGCAGCACCTGAAAATTCACCCTATTTTCATATGAAAGTTGGTGTTTGTGAATTTTTGACAAACTGTCAGTGGAGACTGATGGCACATACTCGCAGTCCACATGGTTTAGCGGATAAAGCACTGATCTGGGCAACAAAGGTTCCTATGGTCTACTCCTATCTCTCACACTGCCTGACCCTAACACTTTGCATTATAAACATTGGGTCTGAGTGCAACTCATGTGTATTGAAATCAGTTGCAATACTCCCATGATAACTACAAAGGAATGTTACTGTTGACAAGTTAGTGTAAGTCTGTATGAGTGAGTGCCAATGTGTCAAACTCATCCCTAATATAAATCAGTATCATTCTAATGAAAGGTATTTAAAAGCTAGCTATATGATGGAGAAAGGGCTGAGTTCTAAATCTTTTGAACTTGTCCTATTACTAAAGCCTGTGTTGACCAATCTCCATCCTATTACTTTCTGTGAATGAAATTCACCTCTTTGTACAAGACCTATATACCACCTAAGTCCTATTTTGAGTACTTAATTGATATGTGGGAATTGTGCTAGCCCTCTGCATAATACTTTCTTCCTTAAGGCAATCAAACAATGCACTAGCAGAGATTTCACTTCACCTAAATTCCTTTAAGAAAAATTTGATCTGCAACCCCAGGGGGAAAAGAATATTATAACATGCTTTTTTCATTATTTGAAAAAAGTGTTGCTAATACAGATGGTGTGCTCACCTGGCAACTGTGCTGAAATGTATATATTTTGGAGGCGCCGGAAGAAACAGCACAGAACACAATTATCTTTTTTCAGAAAGCAGCTCAACCCTCCCATCCCCCCCCAAAACAAAAAACCACCAACCAGTAAAATAAAGAGGTGCTTCCAATGTGATGCTCATCTGTTATTTTTTGATTGACCTCCATGCTTTAGTAAGTCCATTAAAGCAAATATTGCACACTAAGAACAAATAATTGAAGTTCCACAAATGAAGGTTGTTTACAAAAAGGTTTTGTAACATTTGAAAGGGCAACATATGTGAAATCCTTCTTCAAAGGATCCCAATTCACAGATCACATGAGAATCACATTCTGCTACCTGCTAATGAGCCAAATATGGAGGAAAGGATATATTTAAAAACATTTTGTGTTGGGTAGGAACAAGCCCATTATGTCTGTAGTTCCTTCTTTCTCATGAGGCAAGGGGAAAAAGCTTAAATGAAAGCGTGCGGCATTAATTTCTCTTGATTTAGTGGGATTCCAGCTCTGTTTATACTGACTTAATGTTTCCTAATTTAAATTTGGGGCATTAGCAATTTCAGGTTTATTTGCAGCTGTTAAGACTTTAATACATTGGCTCGAAACATTTTTGCAGATATATGCTGACCACTATTTTCTTTATAATTAGTGCCACAAAACAATTTTTGTTCCTGTCAGCTTCACTTTAAATATTTGATAATCAATTGCTCTATAAATCTCGTATTATAACAATGCAGCAGAGGGACCTTGTGTCAGTGAAAGGAGGATGAAATTATTCTAAAAACCAAGTGGTGCAGTTAACATTTTCTTTTAATGTCTTTATGCCAGAAAATAACTTGGACTGTCAACAATTGTGTATATAACGCTTATAAACATTTACCTAACTAAAATCTCCTTCTGACATCACTGTTCAGGGCCCTGCCACAAGTGATCGATGGTCATTACAGCTTTTTAATTTGAACACAGTCTGTGAGCCCTTAGGAACAACCTTTTTCACTGTTTTTGCAGAGGGGAAGATTAATTGCATCTGGAACCTTTCTTCCAGGTTGTCCCAAGGCTCTCTACAGTCATTCACATTTGCAGCCCTCCCCCAGGTAAGTCAGTGTTATCCTGATTGGATAGAGAGGGCAATTGTGGCCCAGAAGTATCTTGCCAAAGGATGCACAGTGAGTCAGTGACAGAGTTGGGTCTGGAACCATATGAGTGCTGATTCCCACTTCCCTCCCATAACTGCCAGCTACATAATAAAGCTGAAGCCAAATGCCTTGAAGAGCAAAAAATGCATTTCTTGTTCCCTTTGATAGGAGGGGCTAAAGTTAATCAAAGAAGTGGTGGGACCACTCAAGAATAGGCACAATCATCCCCAGGGTGATTGGTGTGGCCCAGGGATCTCTCTGGTTGCAACCTGAAGCTCCTTGCCAGTGCCTGTTGGAACTGTCCAAACAGCTTCAGCTGAAATGCCCAAAAAACTGTTTTCTGCTGTAGCAACTCATTCATTTATATCCCATCCTTCCTTTCTTCCCATTTGCACACTGCAGCATGTGGGGCTGGGTTACACTATGGGAGTGGGGGAGGTCGACTAAGATATGCAACTTCAGCTATACAAATAATGTAACTGAAGTCACAGTATCTTAGTTCGACTTACCTGGCCGAGCCCTGGCGGTAAGTCAACCATGGCTGCTTGCTTGCTGACTCTGCTTACTCCTCTTGCCAAGATGGAGTACGGGAGTTGATCTGGGGATTGATTTATCACGTCTAGATGAGATGTGATAAATCAATCCCCAATGCATTGAGCGCTACCCGCTGATTTGGCGGGTAGTATAGCCGTACCATTGGTTTCTCCATGCCTTGTTACCACTGTCAATGCAGCTGGTCATTGAACAATTCTGCTGCCTTGCAATAATCACTGGAGGAGATAGAGTCCCTCTTTCAGAGAGATGAGTTTCTCTGAGGTTTTTCCCCACTGCCCTATTCTCTACAGGATTTGGATAAAGGGTCCCTGTCACTAGGCACATGAAAGTTACATTCTCTCTCTAATCACCTGGACAAGCAGAGTAATACCAGTATCTGATCTACCATTAATTAAAGAGACAATTACTCTAAGAATCCACAGGCTGCATTCCCCATGATTAGTGTGAAATCATTATCTGCACTTCTAGGAACTTTAGTTATACTAATAGTAATGTATCAAGTACGACTGGAACTATTACCATTGTGTTAGTGGGATGGACAGAACATTTCAATATTTGTTCTATGAAGAGGGTCTAACAATGTGGGGGGAACAAATATTTTCTGGCTGGCCTGCAACTTTCCCTGCTATATGTGATCACATGCAATTAAAGACTATCTCAGGGTGCACTTACTGCTGGTGGCACCTCCTCCTGAGTGTACTGGGGATTAATTCCTTCCAGGGGCAGCTGCCTCCTCTGGTGATCAGTCCACTGGGCTCTGCAACTCCAAGGTGCACTCCTTTGACACTTGGCTCAGGTCACTATGCATATGTCCCCCTTCCAGGGTATCTCAGTCTTTTGAGGCAAACTGTCCAAGGCAAGCTGCTCTCCAATGCCTGGTCTGTGTCATTTCCACAGGGACAGGTAGGGGAACCTGGGCCTCTCCTCTACTCCAGGTTCCAGCTCAGGGGCCATCCGGTCAACAGCCAATGCCTCTGCTGTCCTACCTTCCTGCTTTCCTCCATCTCCAGCTTTGCCCGCTTCCACCTCCCTCCTTTCAGGGAGGGACTGCAGCCTGCCTTTCAGCAGCCCCTTCTGTCACCAGCTTCCTGGCTTCACAGGCCCTGCCCAGTGGAGCCCGTTCTAGTAAATCCCTGCTCCCTGTCTCCTTCTCCAGGTGCAGCCTGGGCAGTTCATTAGCTCCCATAGCCACCTGATCCTCCCAGGCCCTGTGCAAGCTGAACACCTCACTACACACAGAGAGGGCCAGATTCAGGGGCAGACGACTGCCTGGGGTGCTGGGTGTGGGGGATGCCGGGCTTGGAGTGCTGTTCTTGTTGTTAGAAACAAAAGGGAAAATAGCATGTTTCAGGTATTCCACGTGTGGAGCCATTTTTCACTAACCTCCTAGAATGTTCTGGACCTCTGTAGAATCTCGTGGAAGCTTCCAGACTTTCTGAGAACTACCTTTTCCCCCAGCCTCCTAGGATGTTGTCAGCCTTGCCCTGTATATTTTAAAATGAAAAAGTTTCTATAAGGTTAGACAAAATCATTATTTTTATTTCTTATATATGGCGTGAATAAATACAGATTCACAGATCCTAATGTGCAAATTGATCATTTTATGAGACAGGGATAACTCATACATGCAAATCGTGCATCAAAGGTGTTCAAAAGCTTAACAAATGGAGGAGGGGGCCCCATTTGGCGCTGTACATGGGTATGAGGGAGCTGAATTATGTTTGTCATGGGAGCCATAATTTGGAATCTCCCAGTTGTTGTGGATTTGAATCTCTCGTAGAAGATTGCATTAATTAATTTTATATTTGGCATTAAAAAGGATAACTTTTCCACAGAGGGCCCCTTAAGCCATCAGAAGAAAATTTTAGTGGGGCAAAAGTGTTGCACAGATTTGTGCTGGGCTTCTGCATAGCAGGGGCATGGGGGGAGGAGCTGTGGAAAATTTAGGGCTATGTCTCAAAACCGTTTCCGAGTATGCAATGTTGCTGGGGCAGTCGTGTCAGAAATTGGTATGGAAGCGAGTCAGGCATCTGTATAAACTGAGCAAAACACAATGAGTTCACAATGTCGGTCTTGGGACTCAACAATTAAAGAAAAGCACACAGGGATAAGGGAAATCCAACTGTGATCAATACAAACAGTCTGTGAATGAGACAAATAGAGACGTGAATCCAGCAGTGACAAGCCAGGAGTGAGACTGAGTGGGAACGATAGCAAAAACGCTGCAATTACTGCCTGCAACAAGGCCAATATGACAGACAAGATAATCAATACTATCAAACTGTCACAATTACACATCCTCTTGCAGTAAACAAAAGAAAGAGTCTAAACAAACACGGGCCTTAAACACAATATGTTAACAAAACAGAAGAGCATGGTGCAAACGCTACAGAGCTCTTTGATTGAGACTAAATACCAAAGCAATGACTCTGCGGGTTGGCAGCAGCCAGGAGAGGAACATTTCAATCTGGAAAGTTTTGCACAGCTCTTGCTAAATGGGCTGTTTCATGCTCTTTCCATTGCCCTGGCCTTCATCTTGGTGCTCTTAATTGCCTCAGAAGCAGAGCAGCAATTTCTTTCAAAGGTGAGAACCTTCATTTGCAGAACACGGGCTTCCGTTTAGCTAGAAAAACCATGTTTTTTTTAAAAAAATTACTCTGTAAACAATGGTTTAAAAACAAAAAGGCAAAATATTTTGGAGATGTGGAAGGTTTGTGAAAGTCAGCAGAGAGTTGAATGAACTCTTAACCCCAATCTTAACAGCCTGTTCTGTCCCTGCTCAGAACTGCCCTGGAACGGTCATCGGCAGGCAAGACGGGGCTTAGGAACAGCATCTTCCACAAATCCCTTTGCTACAGGCTTGTTCCCCCATGCTTCCCATTGGAGCTGCTGGCAGAGCATTCTCCTTGATTCTGGAGCTCAGTCCATCCACCCTTTCTGCCCTGTGGTCAGCTGGAACTCAGATTTGTCAGCTTTTTGGATACCCTATGAAGCTCATCATCTCTTTTTCTCTTCTCTAAGGCTGTTTAGGAAGTTGGGAAACGTACGGTCAGTCCTGTGGGAGATTTTGTACACTCGCTGGGCAACTACACATGTTAGAAATTGTAATTAACTAATTATGGAGAAGCTCAGTCTACAGTGGTTCTCCTTCCATTGTTGAATGCCCAAATTACAATGTTCTTCTTGCTCCATTCATTGCTCATTTTGCAGAATTGGGGTCTTGTTCTGGTGCTGAATGCTGGGGACTTATTACAAAGCTTGGGTTTCCTGCAGTCAGGGTGATGTTCAGACCTACATAGAGGACCCAGGCCAGTTTTGCCCCACTTAAGCACTCAAAATATTTGTTAAGAGCAAAATAGGACATAAGGGACCACCTCTGCACAGTGGATTTCACTTTCTGTGATTATGCCAACATTTTGACGCACACACTTCAGGTGCCAGCTCAAGTTATATAGTTAAACCCCTGTAGATTATTCTTAGGTTTTTATTCCCTAGACGTGAACACTGCAGATGCTTTCCTCCACCCAGCTGAAAGTAGATTAAAGAGATCTTTGCGCCTCTGTGAGAAAAGTTCTTGGTGGCAGATAACGAGTCAATGGACATTAAAGTCAGTGGAGCTAGGACAATTGATGCCAGCTGAGATCTTCCCCTTTATGTCAAAAATATGACTTGGTAACTGCAAGTGTAATTAAAACACAAATCTCTCAGCACAGTAACTGTATTTGGAGAGACAGTAATTATTGCTGAACACAAGAGAAGTTCCTTCTTGTGGATGTAAAATAGCTTCCACCAGGTAATAGCCATCACTACTTTCCTGCTCAATGTTTCCCCTGAGTTTGTGTTAATCTCTTATGGCTTAAATAAAACAGAAGCCGACACATCTGTAAAATGAGTTGTGACAATAAATTCATTAATGTTTGCCAAGGGTTTATATATCCTCTGATGGGAGGTGCCATAGAAATGCAAATCATTATTATTGCCCACACAGTTAAAGGTCTGAGTGTGTGAATCCTAGCAATAGGCATTCAGTAGCTCAGGATCCAGGGTGCTAAGACTATGTTTATGCAAATTCCTGATCTGCGTGCATGCCGTGGGGACTGTTTGAACGCACAAAAGGTGCATGAATATTTTCATCCAGACTTTTTAAAATGTAGGATTGCCTTTGTAAGCAAAACTCAAGCATCAACTTGCTAAAAGTCCTCTCAGGAGCTCACCATCCCAGTGTTCAGAATCAGAAAAATAACATGGGACAAACAACTGTAGCCATACAGAAGTTCAAAGGAAGAATAAAGTCCTATTTCAATGAGCAGCTATAACCAAATAACCTTAGCACCCATTGGACAGGAAATTCACAGCTTGTCCTAGGAAACTGCAATGAGAAGAAGAAAATGAACCCAAACCTTTGAAATGTACCATAGATCTGGATCCATTTAATCTCCAAGCACACTATTTTAAAATGCATGCATTTAAATGATCTTTGAGGCTAGAGTAGGTGGAATATTTACTATAGATTGTGTATCTCTGCTATTCCAGTTGGTGTTTACAAGAGGCTGTTTAAAATTCAAAGCTCATACTTCTGTTTCAAAGCTGATCTTCCCAGGGAAGTATCTGTTTGAGCAGAAGTTCCTGAGCAAAATAAACTTCTTATGTAGGATCTGTGCCTTTGCCTCAAACTAAACCTCCTTTGAAGACTCATGACCTGACATCAAGATTTATAGCAATTTATATGCAGATGTGTTTATTTAAACTGAAGTTATTTATGCAACTGCATTGTAATAAGATGAGAAACTCAAGGTAACTTTCCCAGTAGATACCCTTTCCATTAGCAATGACTCCTGACCAGACTTCCCAGGCAGGGCTTAGTCCTTTTTGAAGGTCTGTGCACATACCCTAAAAACATGACTTTGCACCTCTAAGCAGAGCAGAAAGTCTTACTGGTGATTCTGCTCTTTGCTTAATGATGGTCCCTGTGCACTAGGCTGGTGGCAAAAGGGGCTGTCAGATCCGTGCTTTGATCACTGAGATTTAATTTTTAATCCGTTTCCCACATGGGGAGGAGGAGATATGTTTGGATGTAATTGCAGATTGTGCCCATACTAGAGCATTCTCAGTGGGGTGTTGTTAAATTATGAAAGTTTGAGCTGCGTTGCAAGATCTGAACAATAGATCTGTGGAGAAAAGAAGACCTGTTCCTACCTCACACAGGCCGGCATTTTCGGCTTTGGTATTCTAACCACTTCCATATCTATCTCATTCCTCACTAATTAAGTGCAAAGTAATAATCAGCATGGGAGATTCTGAACTCATTCAGTTCATGGTATTGTACAGCACTGAACATGGAAAGGTCAGGGTGCTTTTCACAGAATTCCAATCACAGCAGATAAAGCAAGGGTTGCCCAGGAAATTAACAGCTAAGCCCCTTTGGAAGTAAGTACCTTTTTAAAGCGGTTCAGACAGCTATAAAGAGAAGTAAAAGGAGATCAGAGAGTTACCAGATTGGGAAAATACTCTTTTCTAATCACATCACAACAAACATCTGCTTCTCTCCTGAATGCAATAACGACGACTGCCTATAGCCTACAACCATGTAGAAGGGCAGCTTGTTAACAAAATGCAGTGGCTAGCCACTAAAGAACGTTGACACTCCCTTTATCATAAGAATCAGAAATGGAATTGTATTCCTGTATTTCATCTAACGCTAGAGTAGGTGGACTATTTACTATAGATTGTGTACCTCTGCTAGTCCAGTTGATGTTTACAAGAGACTGTTTAAAATTCAAAGCTCATACTTCTGTTTCAAAGCTGATCTTGGAGATTAACCATCTCAGAGGTTAAACTCCTCTCTCTCCCCCATGCGGTCTTCCTTTCTGCCTTCCCGAAGTCGGTGTAACACTGACATTGGGGCTCCCGCACTGTGCCTCATTCCTAGCCTGGAGGGACCTTAGTCTCAGCTGATACTGCCAATGGGTGCCAAGTCGGGTGGTGCTTTCGTGATGACCTCTTCTGCCTGTGAATTGGCCTGGAACGGTAGGGGTTTAAAAAGCTCTCAATGGGAACAATTTTAAGAGAGGAAGGGGGAGGAAACAGATGGAAAAGGAAACCAAAACTAAAACCACAGTCTCATCAAGTCTGGCTTTCAAGGCCAGAGGTGCCCATTGTAGCCCTCTAATCAGACCTCCTGTGTGACACAGGGCAAAGAACCACCCAGGGTTCCCTGCATCCGGTGCCTCACTGCTGCTGAAGCTACAGTGTCTCTTAGTGGGACAGCCAGCGCTTGTTTCAGTTTGAATCCCTATAGAAAAACCCATTTAAGTCCAAACCAAACAAAATCGTTCCACTTTATTCAAAACGTTCCCCAATAAATAATGCCTGTTTTTGACCATCCCTACCTGAAACCTACCAACGTTTTGCACATAGACTATCCAGTATCTTCCAGGTGGTGATGGCTTTCAGCATGCCAAGGACCTTTCCCAAGGCACATCTCAGGAAGAAGACAGGACAGCATGACTTTCACACAGAAAGGGTCAGGAATGTGCCCTGCTTATTGTATGGGCCATCTGCACAGGGGATCATCAGTTAAATGAGGCCAGAGAGCTCTGAGGATGACAGGATGGAGACACCATTCTGGAGAGAAGAAGGGGTGTGACGAGGAGATCAGACAATAGTGGGGAGGGAGATAGTATCCAGAGAGGAAATATCAAGGCATTGGGACAGGTACTGGAGAAAGTCTGATCTAGAGATGGGCTAGTAGAGAAGCAGCATAAACAGGGTTAATTCAGTGTCATGGCAGTGAAATGGCATGGAGCGATTATAATTCATCACACTGCAATTGCAGCATGATGGAAATTTTATTGTGTTTGAAGTACAGCATTTCTAGTGAGCTTGAAGGCTCTGGGAAATGACCCAAGGCTCTTGCCATCTCTTGCCATCTCCTGCCATGGCCCCCACTAACAATGCACACTCACTAATCATCTCCTGAGCAGCTTGCTCAGGAGAAGTGGATAATGTTAAGTAGCCACTTGGATACGCACATCATATCTCAAGTGCACAGCAGCAGATGTCTGTGACCTGAAAAGTCACCAGGAACTATTACAGAGAAAGAAGTTTGTCAATCACATTTTAATCCCAAGAAATCATTGGATAAAACAAAAAAGAGAACCCAAGAAAAAAATAAATGAAAAATGGATGAGATGTAATGGAAGAAAAGCCGAGATAAAGTGCTGTCTGGAGAGAAGGGTGAGGAAAAATGCTCCACAAAATAAATTGAGAAACATGAGAAGATGAGGAGATCTCATTTATCTCTCATGCGTTTCTCTTTCAGTGATTGAGCAATAAGAGAGGAATAAAAAGGCTGCTTTGAAATCTCCTCTCTTGTTTGGGATTCACAAGAAGAGCAGCCAGTGAGGAACAAGTGTTTGGCTGCAGCTATGCATTTTTAAAAAGGCTTTCCTGGAAGAATGGGCTACGGCAACATCAATTAATGTGTCAGGCTCAGAAACATACTCTGCCTGAGTCTGGGCAGCTGAATGAAGCAGGCTATACTGAATTTGGGCAGTGGAAGCATTTCAGATAGTATCACTAACAGTGATGGAGGAGAAAGGTCCTTGGTCAGGGGAATGACAAGCTTTTATGAAACAAACACATGCACCAACTGAGCGCCTGAATTCTGCAGCAACAGATACAGGCTAGCTTACAACTTATGCATTCATGTTGCCACAAATCAGTGTTATTTTCAGTATGGTGACAGCAATTATTGTTATTACTTATTATTTTATTGCAGTAGCTCTTTGGGGGCCCAGCCATGGACTGGGGCCCCACTGCGCTAAACACTGCATGCACACATAGGAAATGGCAGCTCCTGCCCCAAAGTTTGTATTCTAAAAAATGCTGGACCATTCCTCAGCACCCAGGTCTCTGCCTCCTGCCTAGATGGGAACTCTCCTGGCATAAACAAAGTCACTCATCTGTCTCTCTCCAAGGGCTGCAACTTGTTTAGCGTTACTCATGGGCCCCCAAACAACCAACATTTTCCACAAGCCATTGCACTAAATTAGGGATGAATCTGGTTGCAAAGTAGCTAAATGTATCTGATCTTTCACTCTCCGAGGAGCACTGCTGTCTGGCTTTCCGTCGTGAATTCTGGTCCAGCCAGCTAGGTGAATAATTCTTGGAAAGGGTTTGCCAAGGCCCAGGGGTGTTTGCTTTAATGCTTCCACCTATTGATTTTAAACCCAACATTAATGCAAATTTTACCAGCATGGGCCTACCAGAAAGGGCTCCATGATTATCTGCAATATTGACATTAATTTAATGGAATCCAGTGAAGAGCCAGAAGATACAATATAATTAGCCATGTCTGCAAAGGGAATAGCCGGCATTCCAAAAGATGTCTTCTCAAATGTGATGGAATCTCTTCAGGCATGGTTAACAGGTGGGTGAGATGTCAGTAGCTACCAGGGCCTTCTTTAGATATAATGGTGTAAATGGAACACTTCAAAGCTTCATTCTTACAGCTCAGAGTCAGAGGCACTGTACGTTCAATTTATCAAACTGTTTCCTCAGCTCCACTGAAAACCAACCACCCTGATGAGTGTGATTTCTCCTACAAGTGACAGGCCTTCTAATGTATTCTGAAAGAATCAATATTCATTGATCCAGCAGGACTGGCTGCTGCAACTGTGCCTTGCTTGACACATATATGTCGTTAGGAGATATGTTAGCATGGACTTGGACTTTGTCTTCCTGTTCAAAGGCCAGTCCATGGAGAGAATTGGTCTCTAATCTGTCTCTCACTTATGACTACTCTTTGTCCATGCTCACTGATGTCTGCTCAGAAAGCTCTGTGCCGGGTGTTAAGTTAAATCTGAAAAATAAGACGCTGTGATTTGTCACTGGATGTGATCCTTAGCAGAGGTGCTCCAAATGTTTCAAGCAAAATGTTTCCTCATCCAAAAATGCAGTTTCATCACAATTAATATGTTGTGCAAAAGCAGCTCATTTGACATTTTCAATTTTTTCCAGTGAAAACAAGAATTGAAATGAAAAATGTTAGTTTGTTTCTAATTGAAATTTTTGTTTTGGTTTGGCTTTCAAAAATGAAGTTCAGTTCTTCTTGTTTTTTTTAAAATTTGTCATAGAAAAAAATCAAAATTTTCTCAAAAACTTTGTCCAGCTAACATTTTTCTTTGTCACTATGTGCACAGCTCCAGCTAATGGTCTTTTCTCAAGCATTTACTATTGGGTCAAATATTTCTGAGACCTGGTCTACACTGTGGGGGATCGATCTAAGATACACAACTTCAGCTACGAGAAGAGCGTGGCTGAAGTTGATGTACTTAGATCGACTTACCGCGGCGGCTTCACGGCTTTGAGTCAACTGCTGCCGCTCCCTGTTGACTCTGCTTGCACCTCTCGTGGTGATGGAGTACCGGAGTAAAGGAGTGTGCACTCATGGATCGATTTATCACATCTAGACTAACAGGTCGCTGAGTGGGAGTTCAAGCCCCACAGTCTTTGACAACAGCAACGGGCAGGGTCTTACATGATTGATGGATAGAGCTCCCCTCTCCACAGGCGCTAAGGCAAGTGCACAGAACATTAAAAATATAGAAGCTAAACATCCCTGAGTTCTTTTTCTTTCTTAATCATCTATATGGCTGTAGTGTCTGCAGGCTCCAGTCCATATCAGGAGCCCATTTTGTGTTGTACAAACTCTTGTTAAAGTTAGTTCCTACCCCAGTGAGCTTATACCTGAGAGTTAGAAGTGGCTCCAAGACCTCTGAAGCTACTGGGAACTGGGCAACTTCTCTATTCACATGGGGCCTTGTGCATCTCACGTCAAAGTCCATGGGTGTTTTGCCATTGGCTGCAATGGAAGCAGGAGCACGTCCATCATCATGTTTGTAGCTTTGGTTCGAATCACTGTTACTTTGCCTGCAGCATTGAGCCCTCTTCCACATGGAGCCCTTTTTAATCTAGAAACTGCCCCAGAGCACCGGGAAAACTCAGGCCCGAACGATTCCAGTGATGGGCCCAGTTTTTCTAACTTTGTCAAAGAGTTTCACCTGACATTAGCAGATGCAGCTTCTGAGATATAAAATGCCAGAGGGACATTGTTCTTCCACTTCATCAGCTCTTTAAACCAATTAAACCTTTTCAGAAGAGGTTAGGGGAGGCAAGGCTCTGAGGAAAGTTCAAGGCAGCATAATAAACTTAAATGAGGCCAGAAAGCAAACTGCTCATTGCACAGACTGAAGCTAGCAGGGATTTCATGCACCACAGGAGTAGGGCTCCATCCAGGAGGCTTGGAGAAAGGTGGATGGGGGGAGGGAGGGAGGCGGTTTCTCCAAATGCTGAGAGTGAAGTAAAAGGTCCTGGAATGGATTTGGAGCTTTGCAATGCAAAAACCAGTCTGCATTTTCTCCTAAAACCCTATAGAACTCATAGATCTGGCAGCAAAATCCTATGGGGAAAAGAACTAATAAGAAATTGTTGTCCAAAGCCTGGTTTCTATTGCTGGAGACCTACCCTGCTGCTGGGTAGGGGGTTGACTATTGTGAAAGAAAGCAATTGATTCTGGGGGTGTGGTGGGGATGCGAAGTGGTAAAACTCTGAGCACTGATAATGTTCAATTTAGACAGGTTTTGCCAGGCTTCTGGATGTTTAAGAAGCATTTTGAGCAAAGTTAAAAAAACCAAACTGCTTAACGATATATGGAACACAGCGTGTAAAACTCTATCAGCTGAGAGGAAAGCAAAGAAGATTTACACGCCCAGTGATTAACTCCTGCAGTACATACAGCACCAAGACATAACTAGAATCTCACTGCTCCATGGCAAGTCCAGACCTCCAGTCGTTTCCAGTTTCCTTCCATTTATTTCATTAAATGGAACAAAAATTGCTGTGACTGTAATTTAATTTGGTTGCTCCTAGTAGCTAATGCTTTTTGACTGCTGATTAATTATTACAGTTTTTCAACCTTCTTTTGAGGACAAAATAAAAAGTTGATTTGGAGACTGAATTCTCCAAGGCTGCCTGTACAAACACCATGGATGCAGCTTACCTTGGAAATAGGATTAGTATATGTGGAACTGAATATATTCATAGCAGGTGATTAGAATGTCTTATAAAAATAGATGAGCTCTTTCAGGCCATAAAAATGGGTTCACTTCTCCCAGCAAAGGCCAAAGTAGCTCAAGATTGCCAGACAAAAGCTGCATTTCCCTTTCCATTCTGCTCAGAGACACTCTGGAAAAGGAGCCAGAAGGGGCCAGACTTGCTAACAGAATGTGAAAGTTTGATCTTAGTAGAAATTTTCCATCACGTCATATTAGTCTTTGGTTCCCTTGATGTGGTCTGAACAGCTCTCATCACAACTACACTTCAGACATGTTAAAGAAAGCCAGTGCTGATACAACAGTAATGCAACATAATCAACATAGCAAAACGGCTAATAGCACAGAAGTTTGCTAATGGGATAGGCATCCTCCGGGATAGGCATCCTCCAGGAAAGGCATGAAGAGGTTTTTATGGACTCTAACATACCTGCTACCTCCGTGCTAGACTCTAATGGCACTGGCATGACAAGGTTGTATGCCATTTCACAGGTACAGTGAAGCTGTAATTTCTGAACCTTCTGCCACAGAGAAGTTGTGGGCAGTGAAACCCCCTCCAGCTCTATCTACTCCACTGTTCACGGGCTGCTGCAGGATTCTCCTCACAGCATATTCCCCAGTGACTGTCCCCATCCGGTTTAATTGTGGGCGACATTTGTTTATAATTTAAAATACAGCTAAACCAAGGGCTGGACTTGGAATCCTGACTTGCCCTAGTCCATGGATTCTCAGGCAGGCCTCAAACTGGAACCTGCTGAACTCCAAGCACATGCAACGTTGCACTGAAGTCAAGAGGCCAACTCCACAAATAACTGCATGGTGGCACAGGCAAGGGGTTCACTATTTGGCCCCACACTTGTATTTTGTTTTTCCATCCCCAAAATATACACTTTGACCTCCATCCACCCCAGAGTCTGACTTGGCTTCGCAGGAAACATTTTATGGCTAAGTGTTAAACTCTGGTACAGAGAAGCCGGGGCAGCTCACATGAACCATTAAAGCAGTAACTACAGTCAAAGGAGTTACAGGGAATGGCAAATGCAAATGTTTCTGTGTCATCCGTTACAGGAACAGCCTTGGAAATGATTATTCCTGTGTTCATTCAGCAAGGAAAAATGCCTTAAATTTGTACTTGTAAAGGGGATTATTGTGTTAGGGCTCGGAACGCACTAATCCCCACATTGCCATCTAGCCTGTTGTTCTTTTATAGTGAATAATCAGCATTAATTCTTTAAAGTCTTCTCTCCCCTCCCTTCCTTTACTCCAATAAATGTCACAAAATCATTTATTAGTCAGGGACGACAGGCTGTAGACTCTAATTTGATTTCCCTACGTGCACGCTGCTGATGTCCCTTGGGAGACGGAGTAATTTTTGCCACTTATTTTTAGAAAATGACATTGCTCTAAATGCCAACAAAGGGGGGTTAAAAAAAAAAGCCTCCCGCCTGTCACTGGCAATAAGAATGAGAGAAGATTTTACGCCTGAGCTTCTGCCTTATCCCTTTTAACAGTTAATAGCCTTCTGGTGGAGCCAGGAGTGGCCTGTCTGCCGGATAAATACATTGCAAGGAAAGCAAGCTCTCCAGCCTTTACTCCTTGCAATGATCCCAGCGCTGGATGGATCAGCTGTTTCTTCTTCAAATCTCTCTGGAGATCTTTACCATCCCTACTGATGCTCTGGTTCTTCATGTTACCCTTCAGTGTTCAAACGAATGAGGAAGAGAACAATGCAGAGAGGTGGCAATGCATTAGAGCTGGCTGCATCTTAAGATGTTCAAAGCTCCAGCTTCTAATAAGCCCAGAAAGGTCTGGATGCTGATCCAAACATTTCAGCCAGACACATCAGAGTTGTCTTTTCATTCTCTTCTGACCCAGTCAAATTCTTCCAGAGCAGAACCATTGGGGAGGGAGGCTCTGAGGCTAACAAGTTGCCATAGTAACACTCGGCAGTGTGGTAGGCAGCTAATCTCACAAAGGGTCAAGAGACTTTTCTATGCCTTTAAACTTTCTGTATGCTGTGAAGCTGGGAGTACTTTTCCCAGGCTAGAGGAAGAGCTGTGTGTGGCTTGAAAGCTTGTCTCCCTCACCACCAGAAATGGGTCCAATAAAAGATATTCTCTCTCCCACCTTGTCTTTTTAAACTTTCTGGTAACTTCAGGTTATCAAAAACAAAAATTAATTCTACCACAAAAGCATTGATTTATGGACACCAAATTAAGCCCATCTCCACGACATACATAATATCCCCTTGAAATCTAGAATGCATTGCTTCCTAGTATTTAAGTTATTTTCAGAATATTTATATAAATACTATAAATATACTATTAGATTTCCCAAAATGTGAGTGCTCAGTTTCCTCTTCTATGAGTATAATCATCAGTGACACATAATTATTCAAATTGCATTGGCTTTAGCATGCTCAAGATCTGCCACTGTGAAATGAGGAATTTCGACCTATGGCTGTTGCCTTTAACTAAAAGTCATGCATGCAACAATGTCCAGTGTGGCAAAGATTTGAATAAACAAACTGCATAAGAGCCTACATCTCTGTGCATTTGTCTTCAGCCTCCACAGCCCCAGGAGTTTTATTTAAATTAAATAGGTTTAGTGCTTCCCAATATGCTGCCGAATAATGAAAAAAGATTTTTGTAGCCTTGTTTAGCTCCACTTTTATAGCAGTAGTCTGAGTCAGCCTGAAAGAGATAGTAAACTCTAACAGAGTTTTAAATGACTTAACAAGGTCCTAAGGTGCTTTTAACCTTTTGGAGATGGATGTTCTAGGACAGAGTGATATAAACTCTTTGGACTCTGGGAGTTTTTTCTGTCTCGGGATTCAGTAGGTATCATGATGACACTGCAAGTACTTTAGTTTTAGTATCTTCTACCTGAACAATTCTGTGTTAGCAGATTAGCAGCCGTGTAAATCCTATGTATTTTTTCTCTCCTCTAGAAATCTTCACTGCACATTTGGCTTGTTCAGAAACCCTCTGTTGTCAACAAAAAAAAGGTTCACTTGGAAATTGATGTGGGTGGTACAAAGACTTCAAAATTGGAGTCGTAAGGGGAATAAATTCTGAAATCATGCACATTGGCTGTCTCCAAAACATGCTACTAAATTTCTTTCCATCTCCTCTTCCTGAGTGATATGTTCCTTTGGTTTTGATTCAGAAATTTACATTACAAACTAGAAATAATAGAATCCTGATAGTGAACTAGAATGGATCTAAATGCTCACAACTGACTACATGGTACCCATGTGACTCAGGACAAGATGACTCCTATTTCAAATAAAAACTGGATAGTACCAACTCCAACCTGCTCAAAACACAAGACAAAAAAATTTCCCAACCTTGAAACCGCTTAATGTTTCTATAGCCTGCAGCGTTTTCAGATTTCAGTTACATGGTTCTATATTTTTGGAAATTGTAGCAATGCTACTGATGAAACTTTGGAAGACCACACTTATATGCATTTAATTTAACATGTCCCTGTCTCTCAGCATTATCTGGTTGCTATAGCAAGATTCTGATCTGTGCCACACATGCCTTTAAATGAGATGGGAAAATTTTAAAAAGATATATTTGTAAATAAAGCGCCCTGTTCCTTGTCTATAATGGAACTGAGGTTCTTCCATTCCTACAAACAGAAGCCACTGACTTTAATCGATTTCTAAAATAGCTACAGACTATATCAGTCAAGAGAAGAGGAGAAATGGAAAATGGCAAATAAAAATAAACTCTTTATAGCCTTTCAGAGACAGCAAAGGATGGTCAAAGATAGCTCCTTTCTGCAGGGAATGTTACTTGTCACCACCTGTATCTATAATGTACGTAAACCTTCCTTCTCCTCGGTGGTACAAAGGACAAGTTTAATGTATTCCAGGGTTATGAGTAGAGGTCCCTTTCAAGACAAATACAAGGTCTGGCTCAAGTTCCTATCTAGAATTTATTTTAATTCTCCTTGAACCATAAGGGTAAGTAAAGCCCTGGTCACCTTTGATGGTATTTTGGGGATATTACCATCCAAAAGCTTATGGGACAAGGTCTAAGTAAAAAACCAACATACAAAGTCAGTTTGAGGGAATGAGGACTTGCCTTTGTTGGCCCATTTCGGCTGCAATAGTAGGGCCCTCCTGTTCTAGTTTATTTAACACAATGTTATACTGTTAATGGCACAGTGCAAGGTAAGAAGTTATTTACTGCTATGATTGCAGAGCTAAATGTAATTAGCAATGTGTCTAAAAAAGTAACCCTTTCAGGTGTGAATGAAACTCCAGGAGGTATAAAGAAGGCAGGCCCAGAGTTCTGAACATTTGATCTTGTGCAACTTTTTTTTTTATTGAATCACCTTATTCACAGTCTATTTCCTGTTGGAAGATCTAATCCCAACTCTCTCTTGTTCTGAAATTCCAAGCTTGGATCATTGCGTGGCTCTGAACTCCTCTTGTGGTTTAGCTGCATTATTTTTCATCTTCATTTGATTTATTTGACCTTTAGGGCTGTTTTACAGGATTAGTGCAAGATCTCCCCGCCCCCCTTCTGCTCCCTTCTCTGGTGGCTTTTTCCCCGAGCCTCATTAGCATTCAGAAACATATTCTTTAGGGTTCTGTTTTCAAGGTTAAAACACTCTGATGGCAAGTAGGATTCCTGGTCTAAAGTTTTCCTTTGAAGTCTTTTTACAAGCCGTTGGGGAAGTAACTAGGCAGCAAGGCACTGCCTGGAATACTGACACTGGGACTTAGCTGATGAACTAATGCCCAGTGAAATTTTGCAGTGATTTCTGGAATGGTATTTGGCTAATGCTACAGAACTTTAATTCTAAAAGAGAGAGAGAGAGAAAGAAACCATCAAATAATGAACCCCAGGTAAAATTAATCATTAGCATTTTGTTTTCAATACTGTACCTGTTCAGTTAATATTCATGAAATATCCTATGTACATTACATTAAAGGCATTTTTTCAGTGTCTTTCCACTGTGCTAGGAGAGTGCATGCTATATATTGTAAAACTGAAAGAATAATTAGAATCCATTACTAGGGAAAGAAGCTAAGTAATTACCATTAATAAAAAATCTTTGAGCCATTTTCTATCAAGTAGGCAATTCAGGTAAGGTATATTTCAATAATCAATAACAATGGGCTTCAATAATCAATGCTAGAACCAGTGCCAGCAGGTTACCTTTCCAGTATGATCCACCTCTATGTAACAAAACAGGTTACAAAGCCTTCTTGAACATAGTTATGTCACTAATGACTAGATAGATCCAAAAAGGGGGAGGTAATGCCTAGCTCTCACAGAAAACTCCCTCTCACTAGAGGCAGGAGGTAACAAGGCCACTCTCAGTCCTGGGTACTTTGAGAACCATCACAGGAGCTGTGTGTGAAATGTCACAATCGGTCACAAAGATCTGGCCTCTCTTCAATCGCTTATTAGATTTGAAGGCAGCGTAGCCTGCTCTTCATCCGTGTCTCCAAGCTGAACGCTCCAGCACACCATGCTCTCAAACTCTCTGTCAGTGTGCAAACAGGTGCATGTCCTGACCATGCCTGGTGCCATTTGCACGGCTGCCCCAAAGATCTGTGGATTTGCAGGACTGAGCCAGATCTGAGAGCTGCACTACACAATGCCTGGTGCGACACCATCAGCCATCACAATGGCCCAGTAGCCTATGCATGTTTGATTGATTTGGGGTTAGCCAGGCTGGTGGATCTGTATCTCATCTTCTTCATCTGCTGTATTAATTGTCAGTGCCCTGAATCAACAAATGTGAAAGGTGTCAGTTATATTGTGAAAGACAGAGCAGCAGCCATTACCTGAGCAAAATATCACAATTTCCTTACTCCCTTCAGAAAAAATATCAAGAGAGTGACTGGGAATCTCCATGAAGATTATTGATGGGACAACTTTCCTAACTGATCAATCATTCAGCAGTCGGAAAGGGAAATAACCCATGACCCGCAGGAGCTGATTACGGATTGATGCAGGCTGCTGCAATTTAATTCTGCAATGATGCTTTTTTATAAGCAGAACCAATGCTAATTATCATTATAGGAGCACACCGAGGGCACATCAAGTGCTAACACACAGGAAGACATGACTCCAGTCTGGAAGAGTTGTTGAGGTACTTATCTGGGCCTCCCCTCACATAGTCTGAGAATCTCACTGGGTTTTATCCTCAGAGTCGACTGAGGGAGGGAAGTGGGATTATCTCTGTTCCACAGATCAGCAGCTGAGTCACGGGGGGAGCTTAAATAACCAATATCACACAGAAAACTAGGTGTTTAGCCCAAATTCCCTATGTCTCAGGACAGTTCCAGCCTTTCTACCTTAGTTTATGCCTGCAAACAGTTATGTATGTGCTTGGCTTTTTGCATGTGCATAATTCCATTCAGCTCAGTTGGGGTATGTGTACCTGGCTGGGACTGGGGCCTAATTTAAGATAGGCAGTGGTAACAAACATAAGGAGGTAAGGTTGAGGGAGAATGAGGGCGAGAGGAACTTTGTACGGGCTGGGTGTGTACCCAGCTTGATAGTGCTGAGATGTTTGATTTATATTATTTTAGAAATGCAAACTTTAAATATCTCTTTAATTCCAAATCCACAGGAGACTCATATGTAAAGTTTAGTACAGCTCTGGGTTTCTATAGAATACCAGCAACACTAGGCTGAACAGGGAAAACAAAGGAGAAAGCCCGTGTGGCTATGCTGATCTATATAAAACTGTATAAAGGGAAAGCAAAGGAAAGTTCGTTTAGCCACATGGATCAATATTAAACTATTCACTGCTAAGCAGACCTTAGTTTTCATGCAAACTTCATAGTCCCATTAAAAGTTAATGGTATTTGTGCTCCTAATTCACTTAGGATCTTGGAAAATCCCACAGTAAAATGTGAACCCATTTTGTTTCACCTTGTCTTCTGCACATCATATTACAGTGGGCCTGCACTTTGTGGAGTAACTACCACTGAAGCAGCATGTCTCTGGCGACATATCATTTTATGACTGTGTGTGCAATGAGTCTGTTGGCTGAGCATGCATGAGGAATTTTAATTCCTGAATTAAAGTGAGGACCCGGCAGATTAGATCTGGATTGAAATCGCTGTTTTGCTTTCTGTTAGACAATTTGATTTTCTATAGAAGGGAAGGCTGACTATTTTAAATGCTTTTGATCAATTCTTTTTTCAGCTGTTATTTGCTGAAATTAAGTGAGTTTTGATTGGAAAATAAGCTTAACCAACTGCTTTATTAGTCAGCGGAAATTGCTTTGGCTAATTGACAGAGAAATATTGGAAGAGAAATCAAGACCTGGAAAATGTTACTTAACAGGAGAAGTTCAGCTCCCCTTAATCATGTTAGAATACAATTTTGTGGAGATATTGAATGCAGGGATGTTATGGGCTCTTTTTCAAGGCAAAATAGTAGAAATTTTTCCTACTAGAGGAAAGTAATTGCATTAGATTTATTGAAATAAAGATGATTTATCCGAGTTTGTGCCTGGGAATATGAGTTCTAGAGATGAAGAAACTAATTGCATAAAAAAGTGAATCAAATAATCAAGTTTAAGTTTTATTACTTGAAGATGGAGAGGGGAGAAAAACATTGCACTTTGTTCCCAGCAAACCAACACTGGCAATTGCCTCTCAACGAATTCTTCACAAACAAGATCGAGTGACACTACCAAAAGATCTTCCTGCTGATGAAAGAGACTTTGCTTTAGGTAGAAAGATACACACATCAGCAACATGCATTGCACCAACATCCTATTCCAGCTTAATTTGGCAGGCACATTGACAGCTCTCTGGGTGTGACTGTATGTGCAGTGTACTTTGCAAATTCATTGCTGTCTTCTGGCTACTTTTTTTTAAAAAAATCTTTTAATGTATAAGTAGACTCATGATTGTTGTATACACTACAGTGCTGAGCTACCCATTGGCGTTTTGTACGCAAATCTAGAAAAGTGGGTGTTACTTGCCAAGTCTGCTAGCTGGGATCTCTGTTTTCATATGCTATTACTATGCCCTTGAATTTTCACCACTTAGCCATCACAGGAAACCTGTCTGCAAGGAGCTGAAGTACAGTCTGTTTTCTATCATTTGAGTGAGGCTCAAGCATGATTTGTGTTGCTCCAGGCTCTCACATTACTGTGTTGTTAACATGTTTTTTCCCCTTTTTCTGTTTTTTCAATAGCCATAAAGGGTCGAAGTGTACGTGTGCTGTGCGCACACAGACTTTTTCACTGGGGTCCCTGAGGTGAGAGTGGTGAAATGAAAAGTCTATTTCAAGAAGTACTTTTCTACACTTCCCTAAGATGCCTTGAATCAGTTCTAATCAATGTATTTCCTGTATTCTGAAAGCCTTATGCTGCCCGCTGCATCGTTTGAAGACAAGAAGAAAGATGGTCTCATGGCTAAGGCACATCAGGAGATCTGTGTTCAGATCCTGGCTCTGGCAAAGACTTCTTGTGTGGCTTTGGGCAAATCGTTTTAGGGTCAGGTTTTAAAGGTAGGTAGATACTCAGAGATGCCCGATCTTCCCATTGGAGTTAGACACCGAGGTGCTTTTGAAAACCTCCACTATGGATCTATCTTAATCTTTAAAAATCTGGCCCATAGAGCCAGGGTCTGATGCCAATACTTCCCAACTCTCAACTGCTGCGAGAATGAACCCAGCAATGAGTCCAAGGCGTACAATGATCAGCCCCTTAGAAAAGCCTGCAACTAAGCCCATTTTTAACCAATTTATTTAAGAAGTTTTAACAAGTTTACAAATCTGTGCTATGTAAATATCAGAAACAAAACAATTACTACAACAATGAGCTTTTGTTTAAAGAAACATTATGCAGGGATATAGTCATCAGATCTTTCTGTTTAACAGAGTGTTACCATATTACAGAATGAGCATCGTTACAACACCTCTGTCATTTGTAGTGACTTTATTAAAATGAGTGAAATTTCTATACACACTTTTAACAGACCATCTACATAAGAACATAAGAACGGCCATATTGGGCCAGACCAATGGTCCATCTATCCCATATCCTGTCTTCTGACAGGAGTCAATGCCAGATGCTTCAAAGGGAATGAACAGAACAGGGTAATCAAATGATCCATTCCCACAAAGTGGGGTCTAGAGATAATGGACCGTCAGCCACCCACTTATCTCCCTGCTGCGCACACCATGTACCCATCCATGGAGCAGATTAGGAGCTCCCTTGCAGCACAGCAATAACAGTCCCTTCCAGTCAATAAGTATCTGAGATGCTGTTAGCTGCACAGATGATTTGCAGTGCTTCCAAAATATTTAATTAAGTCTGTAACACTGGATTTCCAGTCTCCCTGGGCTGTGGATTTGTAGCCCAGCTGTAACAGCTCTTCCAATCATCTATCAGTCAAAGCTATAATGGCTATACTGCCAATTTGCCTCCATTCCAGCAATGCTGATTAAGGCTGTAATACTTCCACTGGGCAGTGGGATTGCAGCTTCCCAGGACAGATGGGGATGACACATTCCAAAATGCAGCAGTTAAAGTCAGAATGCAAAGGGCAGAGCCATCTCTTCCAAAGCTAAGTGCCCAAGCAATGAGGATTTGGTGAGTGGACCAGCAGAGTGACCCTCAGAACCCCGACCTTCCTGAAACTTCCAAAAACTCAGCCAGACCAGGAAAGGAGATGAAGAAAATGTTTTGTTGTGTGATTTGGCCAAAAAAAAAAATCACACAAGTGAGTGGAGCACAAAACCGACAGGAGATGTTAGTGCAAAAATACAAGGCCACGAGCATCTCCATTTGCTGTGTGTGGATAACAAGCCAGGACTGTGGATTTCCTAATTAAACACTGGGTTTATGCAGATAGAATGGTCCAAGGAACATTGCAATCAAACATGCCTGTCTTTCAGCACGCTGTGGCACTGAATCAGGCAACAGAGAATGTTAAGTGCAACAATGTATCAACTCTGGCCATTCCCAGGCACTTCCAACGAATAGGAACATACCAGTTTACAATACACAACCGGGTGACTAGTGAATGCTGAGCCTTTTTTAAGGAGTAAACTGTTGTTAATGGGCATCTTTCCATGAACACCATTGGGCTTTGGTAACGCTATATTTTAGTCTATTGACTAGCTGCAGTGCTCCAAAGTGTCTACCATAAACATCAGGACTTTTATCACGCCCATGGAAAATCTGTGTGCTCCAGACTGTTGCTCGTGCATTCTGCTGTTTAGAAGGGTTTATGGGGCACAGTGCTGCACAGAGCTACTGTATTTCCCACATCTTCAGAAGTGTTCTGTGATTTGTGTTTCTCAACTTGGGAAAGGGGGCTGGTTTTCAGAGAGCAGGTGTTTAGCACCTTCTGAAAACGATGAGTTTGGGTTTCCAGCTGGAGACACCTCCAAAGGGCCCAAGTGTAGGCCTGTCTACTCACTGCCTGCTCATCAGTTGCAAGGGTCCCCAGGTAGGCTCTCTAAGATGGAGATATTCCCACCCCTGGACATCTCCCCCACCTGTTCATTGGTTTGAAGCCTACACGTGTCACCAAGACCAGCATTACACATTCTTCATGCTGGTGGCATTACAGATGCCCAGGGTAGGAATTGCATTACATAGCAACTTTTGCTGCAAGTCACTTAACTACATATGCCCCATCTAATCAGCTGCAGCTTCCATCACCCTCTTGCCACCAGTCCTAAAGGTGGAGATCTACAGGGAGCCATGAGGACTGAATGGCACATTTCCCTGCTATGTTTTTCTTTGTAGTGCTGGAATAATTGAAGTCTAAGCCTTAGTTCCTGGAGGCGGCCAAAGGAAGGCAGCGAGAAGCAGGGTGCCGTAAACTGCCAAAGTGCCTGAAATGGCTTCTCTCTGGATTCTGTTTTAAACAAGAGCTTTAGCTGAATAAGGAGGATTGTCCTTTCTTTTCATGGCTCTTCTCAGTAAACCGCACACAGCACCTTTAAGGTCCCACATACCTCCATGCTGCCCAGCCCAGAATGAGATCTATTGAAACCTGAAGCCATCATTCACACACTGTAAAGAGAAGTGATAACTCCAGTCTCTCCCAGCCCCGAGGGTCTGGCTGGGTCACGGAAAGTGATGAGCTCAGTCTCTCAAAGCCTTAATCATCCTTCTGCTTTGGACAGGGACGGGGTGCGAAAAATAATCTGGCCCAAGCCCACCTCGTTCTAGGCCCTGCTGGGAGTGAGCAGCCAGAGGGGAAAATGCCCTCTCCCTGCACAATACTTAATGAAAACAAACCCCTGCTTTGGGCCTTAATGAGACTTCTTAAGCGAGAGAATGTGGCTGGAGCTGGGCCCTCGCTGGGTACGTCTACGACACCTACAGCAGCAAGCCTGGGTCAACTAACTTGGCTATCCCACTAACAATAGTTGTGTGGGCAGCACTTTTAAGATGTGGGGCCCACCCTGAGAGCTGAGCAGCAGTGACTCCCTAGTTAGGAGGCTGGCTGTGCAGAGATGCCCTCTGAAGCAGAGGGGTGAGCTGGGGAGCTGGGAGCAGTGGGAAGGGCCAGCTTTGGAAGAAGAGGAACAAAAATCCATCAGCAAGTGCTGACTTTCAGAGCTGATCGCGTGTCCTGCCAGCATTTGGAATGGACTGGGCTTCCCGGCTCAGCGCTCCATCATGCTGACAGCTCCTGAAAAACCGCCTTGGCCAGCTGCTTTGCATGACTGTTAGGCTCTCAGGCTCCAAACAGTCCCATCAATCTGGGCTTGTCAAGGCTTGTTGTCCCTTATAGTGGTCAAAACAAAAGTAAATCTAGGCAGCAGCTGTGAAAAAACTCCTGGGTGAGCTCTAGGGATGCACTTCAAGCAATTAACTCCCCAGCCAGGTTTGTCTACACTGAGATGGAAGCTAGGAATGGGAATAACCAGATCCAGCTACTCTGCAGTGGTAAATTTCTCCAGCCTTCTGTGACTTTACAGAAGAGCTTTTGAGCTAGACAGATGAGACAGTGAGTGTGAAAGAAAGGACATATTGCAATACCCGTTGTACATATGAGCAACTGAGGCACAGAGATTAAGTGACTTACTCAAGGGCACGTGAGGAGTCTGTGACACAGCCAGAAATAGACTCTAGATCTCCTGATACCAGTCCAACGCCTTAACCATAAGTCCATCCGTCTTATCAGCACCATATACCTAATGCAACTGTGTTAGGCTCAGTTATAATTTCCTAAGATAAAATTACTTGAAAGAACTTTTTAAAACTACTTGATTTGTAATTTTGCATGCCTGTTGTGCCTGTTAGGTTCATTTGTGTGTCAAGTTCAGAGAGAAGGAGCAAGGTCCATACAGGATAATGTCAGTCGAAGCATCTGTGCCAAAGATTGAATTACATTTTTCATCATATTTTTCCCATGGTCTCCATTATATCATGCTAAGGGATGTCACTGGCCCTTTGTGCTGATTTATGGGATCTGCTGGGTAAGATTCAGAGTTAAATCATTGCCATGTGCTGCAGAATGGCTGAAAGATGCTGGAAAGATTGCATCCTGCCACCCCTTTCACTCCAAAAGGCTTCTAAATCTACTGTCAGATGACCCATGTCATGAGCTCTGTGTCCACTTGTCTCAGGACCTTGCATGTCAGAATGGAAGGGCTGGAAAGAGAGCCTGGAGCAACCTGTCATTCTTTTGTCCCATGCAAGAAGAAATCACAATAGACTTGTCTAATTTCAAGATGTGGGGATGGGTCTGTTACATGGATTATAAACTATCTAAAGTGTTTCTAATTCCCTCTTCAGTAAAGTTCCTAGACACCAGCTAAGTCACTGGTGTCAGTTAATGAAGCCACATCACTAGATAATTTCTATAGTTTAAACATCTGTTCCTGGGAGGTGACGCATAGCTCCTCTCCCACTGGTGCATTTGGCTTATGGAATGTAGCCATCAAGCATCCCATTGCCAAGTTTGCACCATCAACTCTGCTTTATACAAGGCATTAAAGCCTTGGGATGGGATTTTACAAAGCATTCAGCATTGGCTTAACTCTACTGCCACTGAAGTCAATGGTAAAATTGCTTTAGCTGGGACCAGGACCAGTTTAAATTAGGCCTACCCTGGTCCCATGTTCCCTCCATAATTCCCAAGACTCTCTCCCTAGCCTGCAGCAGAGCAAATATGTTCAAATGCAGTTCAATTTACTTGTATGTATTTTGCTGATGGAATCGTGGAGCCTTGGCATGTCGATCACCACACTCCTATTGTGTGAATTTCACCAAAATCTGCTGGTTTTAGCATTATAACCCTGCCCGGTAAAAACTGCCCAGCCAGCCACTGCCTCTGTGCTTGTCTCACGCAGGTCAAGCCATGAAGGGGGAAATGATCAAGAGACAGCAAGCATCATGTTCGCTTTCCTTTGCTGCTTGGTTTGTATTTAAATGATGCCGCAAATGCTCTGAGTTCTTAGGCACCTAAGTCCTGTGATGAGCTGGCACGGTGCAACATATTTCTGTGTCAGAGAGACTTAGTTCATGCACCTTTTCAAATGAAAGCTCACCTGAACTATCGCAGATCCTAAACGGCATGCCAGTAGAAACTGTGTCAGTAGTTTCTCTCTCATTTCAACCATCTACTGTAACTAAAGATTTCCTTCTGAACTAAAGATAAATACAACAGGTCTGAAAAGTTGATGGCCAACATTTGGTGTTAATGAGAGCTTACTACTGGTTATTTTGGTTTCTTTAGCACATAGCCTTTAAATCTGATGCAGCTATGTAAACTGTGTTGTACTACCTAAAGCATCATCTCAATTCATGTTATGCGGTCTGGTCCTGAAATTCTTCTGGGGTGAGTTATTAGCAAGGTGATAAATACATTTTGTCATTTTCTACATCATGAACATTTAGTTCGAGTGCTTATTAGAACAGATTCATTGCTGCAGAAGTTATAAGTATCAATAAAACCTTGCCGGTGTTGCACTAAACACGCTGCCTGCAGCTGTGCCCCCACAAATGCGGAACAAGGTAACAGATGGCAGGTATTATGGGACAATTAGCCAGAAATGCTGGGTTATCTGCTTACTTTCGTAATTAAGGAGGCTGGAGAAAAATATTCAGCTAAAGCAGAAATATTGTCATCACGTATCCTCTCACTAGCCAAGTTTTGCTTTAGAGCTTTCTATTAACTTTTATTCTTGGGAGCAGAAGTTCCGGATAACAGTCTGACATCAGGCGTGCTCTCAGAGAGGAGCAGCAACTATTAATAATGATTTAGACAAGCAAGTTTGAAATGGTCAGTCTGGGCCTACAACCAAATGTGAGCATGTTAACCAAAAGAACCGAGAGTAACTCGCTTGGCAGTTCAACTTCTGTTCACTTGCCTTTGCCCAGTACTTTAATTGTATCATTGACTTTCATCTTGTCCCAGGATATTGGCTCTAACCTAGACTCTAGTTGGGATATTTGGTTTGTTTCTGCTACCTAGCCCCAGGACTAGGCCTTGGAGGCACTGATACTAGAGGTACCTATGCATTTTGCTGTCACAGAGAGGATCAGTATTGAGTGTGGATTCCTGCCTTCTTTCCCCAGACAGGGAGGGAAAGTACACAGTAAGCCAGGCCTGTTCACCTAGAGGATGCAATGTTGCCTCTGTTCCTGGGAAGATGCTCAGCACTCACTGCTCCTGTTGACTTCCTTGGGAACTGACAGTGCGTGGCACACTGGAGGATTAGGGTCTTCACAAGCTAGCTCTTAGCAGGGAATACAAATGACCTGCAAGCCACACACACACACACACACACACACACACCCCAGATCCCTGTAGGTTCACATTTTCTACTTATTTATTTGTGGAACGGTGATAACACCATTTCACCCCTCACCTGGGTGCTTTGCAATGCACTTTGAAGTACTCAGGTGAACTGATGCTATAGAGGTACTGAGTATTATCATAGCCAGGGTTGTATTTTGCATTTACAAGGGGTGGGAGCCCACAAATAGAACAGGGAAGAGTTTGGAATCAGCAGCAACGCACGCACACAACAGCACACTGCAGCTCTCTCTCCTCCGTGAAGTGCACTCTGTTGAGGATACAATGGTATCTTAAGTAGGAGGAACCAAGGATAAATGTGGCAAAGCTAGTAAGGCTGATTGTGGTTTAATTAAAGCTTAGGAGTGAAATGAAATTAAAAGCATCAGCAGAGCCAAATAAGGCAAAATTGTGTCCAGATCACCAACTGCAGTGCATTCTGGGAAGCCTTCTGACCCTGACCTTCCCTTTTGCAGGTTTCTAAGAGTCTGAAGGGTAGCGAGAATGTTGTGGTTCAAGCACTCCACTACAGCTCAGAAAAACAGGGTTCGGTCCCCAGCTTTGCTACAGATTTTCTTCAGGTCTCAGCCCTGATGCAGCAAGTTATTTAAACACAGGAGTATTCACACTGAAGTTATGCATGTGCTTAAATACGTGGAAGAATTGGAGCCTTAATCTCTGTGTTTTCATAGAATCAGAGAATATCAGAGATGGAACGGACCTCAGGAGGTCATCCAGTCCAACCCCCTGTTCAAAGCAGAACCAATCCCCAACTAAATCATCCCAGCCAGGGTTTTGTCAAGCCTGACCTTAAAAACCTCTAAAGAAGGAGATTCCATCACCTCCATTCCAGTGCCTCACCACCGTCCTACTGAAATAGCATTTCCTGATATCCAGACTAAACCTCCCCCTCTGCAACTTGAGACCATTACTCCTTGTTCTGTCCTCTGGTACCACTGAGAACAGTCTAGATCCATCCTCTTTGGAACCCCTTTCAGGTAGTTGAAGGCTGCTATCAAATCCCGCCTCATTTTTCTCTTCTGCAGACTATTCCTTACCTGTAAAATGGGGATGATAATCCTACCTTTCCTCCACCCATCGTCTCTGTTGTCCAGTCTGTAAACTCTGAGCCAGGGATTGTCTCTTTCTAGGTGTTCCTATAATGGGGCCCCAATCTCATGGCAACGTCTAGGCACTACCATAATCCACACAGATAGCAAACGATACATTGTTCAAATCAAGGATGGCATAGCATAAGTGCTTCGGAAGCCAAGGCATGTCACTGTCCTTGGCTTTCCAGCAACAGACAAGGGCCTGTGGATAATTGACGAATGTTAAAGGTTTGTAAGTCATTTTCACCTGTTTTACATTATCTCAGAACATTTGTCCTCAGTTCCCCTGGACCCATCCCACTTATGGAAACATGAAGGATTCATAGTTGTGATGCTACATTTTAAAACTACACTACCTCAGTGGTTAGCTACTGCTCAGGGATTTGTAATGAGAATGGGAGCCTTTCATTTTGCCTGTGGTGGTTCCAGCCCAGACCATGTTACCAGTGAGTAGAAAATGTCTTGAGCAAATCTTGCTACAAAATGATGACTGTTTGATGCTGTGGGTGGAAAAACAGGATGGATCTCAATCCACTTCTTTATGGACAACTAGCTAAACCATAGTAGAGTTTATATAATATTCGTAAATCAAATCTTTAAGCTCTTGAACATACCTTCACCTAAGCTTAAATAAGGATCCCGCGCTCTTATTTTCCCAGGCTTTGCTACTTTTATTTTCTTAAAGACTCAGTTTTGGAGACTTGGCCGTGCTGTGTTCTCGCCTTATATTAGCTGACATTTCATTGATGCTTTCTGACCTTAAGATGAGGATTAGTTTTTTAATCAGCAAATTATGATCTCTGTTGAGCTCACCTCTTCAGTAAATGTCACAAGCAGAGATTTCCCTTCCTTGGTTGATTAAGGGAGGGTTAACGGTGTTTATCTGTTAATTCATTTATGGGGAGGACAGCATCCTCAGATACACCTGCTTAAAAAATGAAATTATTCACAACAGTTACCAAAGTTTGACATTCAAAGGCTCCCTGCCTGTCCTGTCAGCCTAGCAAAGACCCACTGATTGATTGGGATTTGCACAGATTTTACAGTCAGAAGGGAGCTTTAGATCAGCTACTTTTCCATCCAGCTTAAAACAGGCCAGAGAATTTCACACAGCTACCCCCATATTAAGCCCAATTGAAAAGGCATTTGCTGTGGTATGGGAAACACAGGTTGATATCCAGCTGTCTGAAGATAATGGTGATATTATCATTGATTTGAATGGAGCCAGGATTTCCCCAATGGGCAGTTTGGATGTGGAATATGATCCTGGTTATTTTTTGGGGGGGTAATGTTTAGTAGATAAACGGAGCCTGTTTTCACTGGTCCATGCAGAGGGCCTGTTCCACGTGGGAAAGAAGTTCTGGATGTCGTGTCTGAGAGGTCTCTATCCATGTGGCATTGAGGCGGGCTTGGCCTATGCTCCTCAGTGCTATTCAGTGTCTGGGAACCAGGCTGAGCATTTTAAAGCGATGTTCCAACAAGAAGCCAGGATGACTGTTACTGGAGCAAAGAGGTCCAAGTGGAATTCAGCGTTAGCCCAAGGCCTGTGCCCCACAGAAGTCACACAGGGGCCTTATTTTATAGTGTAAGCAGGCGTTTAGCTCGCCCGCTGCAGAAAAGGGATTCCACCTGAGGTGAAAGAAAAAAGTGAAAACCCTCAAAGAAATGATTCATTGCTGATTATTCCTGGGGGTTTAGGGGATTAGCTACATGTTTGTGGGGACTAGGAGCGTTCTTTGATGTCACTTATTTTTGACAATTTGGGAATATTTTCATCTGTGTTTAAGCTCTATTGCTAGTGTGGCCAGGCAGCCTGTGCTCGACACTCTGCATGAATACTGGAAAATACAGTTATAGAGAAAATGGATGAGACTCAGAACCATATGTAGCAAATTTTAGCCTGAAGCAAATTTTTACAGCTAGGTTATAAACCTCAGAGGGAGAGAATGTTTCAACAGCATTCCCAATGCAATCCCCTTTACGACATGTGAGCTGGACGTCACAGCTGACTCAGAGCAATGGACACAAGCAGACACAGTGCACTTGTAGGGCTGTGCCGGGTGACATGAGTGGAGTGGTGCTATGTTAACAGGCATACAGTGCCCTCCTGATGGGAAGCTTCTCACTTTGATACAGCGTGCTCTATAAACTCTGGGTGAAAGAACCATCCTGCACCACTTGAAAAGCAGCCAACACTGACAATGAACGCAGAGACCCAGCAAAAATGGCCAAGCTATTCTGCTGTGAGGCAACAGGCAAAGGAGCTGATGGGTCAGATGGAGCATGGCATAAGGACTAACCTCAGGAGAGAGAAACATAACCAGACCAGAACAAAATAGAAGACAGTGTGGTCATTATTCACCTTAGCAAGTACCGAGGGACAACGACCCAGAAATGAGGACTCAAGATTTCACGAGCTGTGACCTTGCACACATTTTTTTAAATACATATTTTCATGATAGTTACGGTGGATGGGTGGGGGAAGTCCTGCCTCTTGGGCTGTGCTGGAGATTTGCTGTTGGTTTTGTCTGAGTTGTAGTGTTATTTTAAATAATGGCTGCCTTTTTATATATGTTGTTAGGAATGTGGAAAAAAGAAAATAAAGTCATAACACAAGACTAAAATGCTAAAAAGAAAAAAGTATTAAAATCAATATAAAAAGAATCATTAGGATCTGTTATCCTCAAAGATGTTACATGTTGTCTCTGCCCAAGAATTTGTCTAGAAAAGTATTTCTGAGATCGTCTGTAGAAGCAATTCAGCTCACAGGCAGAATCCTTAGCTAAGAAAGATTCAATTCAACCCATGCTTTAACGTATAATATTCCTTGTAGAGTGATGAACTCATAGCATAAAGCAGGGCCATTTCTTCTTGTAATCTCATTTGGGCCAAAAACGACAAATGCAGCTGCTAATCTAATTGTGTATTGAATTGCCTTTCTGCAGTGCTGGCCCAGAAATCAATGCATGGGAATGTGTTCACTGCATGGGCCCAGAGTTATATACATTTGAAAATAAACCTGTATCTTCTTTTAGTCAATTGCAAAGCAGTGCAAGAGGATCATAAAGGCTGCTTACCGATAGGCCATTCAGCTGAAATGGATGTAATTCAAAGCAGGAATGTTTCTGTTTCAGTGAGAGCTGAAATCAAGGGTCATTCATTGGTTGCTAGGGGCGAGAAAGGAGTGTTAACAGAAACACTGCATTGGAGGAGGTGTGGGGCTTGCATGGGGGAAAATGCTTGAATAAGCAGGTCAGAAATGATTCAAGGTGTGAGACACAGTAAAAGGAACTAGGAAGCTCAGAGTCACTTCCATAAGGGTGAGCTTTTCAAAGGTGCATATGGGCCTAGGTGCCCAGTTCATAGTGAACGCCAGTGGGAGTCTGCATGGCTCCTTTGTACAGTTAGCTTCTCCATAACGGAGCAGAGCTGGGGTCAATGCTGACTCAGGAGGAACAGGGCTCCCTATTCAGAGCCTCGATGGCAGAGATCCTTTCCATGCCTAATCTTGCTTTGCTGAGGATCCTGTCCCTACCTCAGTCCATCTCTCTGGGCTGCTGCGCCCCGAGGGGAAAAGGAGGCCCACTTCGGCAAGTTTAGAGCTGTGTTAATGGTTTCCAGTGGGAGCCACATCCAAACGATCTCAGCCAAAATGTCGTTCAGAAACCAGATTTAAGCATGTCATTTTAACTAGAGAAGTGGTAGTTTGAGCTGAGCCACAGAGCAGCTGATTGGTCAGCTGATTGCTGACCGAATGAGCATCTATGCGGCTAGTCCGGCATTGGTGCTTGACCCTGCAAGGTGCTGCTGAGTGCAGTTATGTCCCTTTACGTGTGCTTATAGACCCATGGGTGCCTCCTGAAAACCTGTTCGGTGGAAATACCTCTAGGAGCAGGACCCTCTGCTTTGCACGGCTGAGCAGGCTCTACTCTTGCAACAAACCACTTCCCACGTGCCATGCTCAGTGCATGGGGCACAGCTTTTTTGGCCTGCATGGGACTGTCTGGAAGACACTCGGAACACCCTGGGGGAACAAGGCAGGATTATCCCCATCAATGTAAGATGTCCCAGGCAGAGCTGGCAACTGAAGCCAGGAGGAAAGGAGGGCATCACACACACAAATCCATAGCCCCTGGCCTGGCAGGAGGAGGCCTGTCTGCTGACTGCAAAAGGTGAAGCCAAAGCATAAGGGCACTTTCCAGGCAAATTGACTCTTGTTTTCCTACACCCTTTCAAAGTGCTCATCACTGAGGAGTGGTGATTTATGTGTTGTGCAGAGCACTTGCATATCTAATGCCGGGCTGGCCTTGCAATAGCAGGAAAGCATATCCTCACAGACTGGTTTCTTCTGTAAATCAAGTACCATGCTGCAAATGCCAGGGTGTAACCCTAAAAGTCTGGAGGTTGTGTGTGCTTCAGAACCTGTTTGCTTAGAGGCAGGAGATGTCTATTCTAAACTTTATAAGGGGCTGGGAGACTGCCGCTTTCTAAGGGCACATGCATTACTCATGGACTGATATTTTTGGGGAGTGGCCTTTGCTGCAAAGCTCCATCCCTGATCTCAGGACACGCTGAAGAAAATGACCTAGTTGTACAAAAGATGGGCAGACAATTGATGCCTAGACTGACGGTCTAAATGATACCTCCTCAAAGACACATACTGCACATGCAGCTCACCTTCACGGGAGGTAAAGATAGGACAATGGTACTACTTACTCCAGGAGAACCACAAACGATATGCAGTTTTAGATGTAAAATGGGAATACTTCCTTTTTCTAACCCTTTGTCCGTCCTGTCTACTTAGTCTATAGGCTCCTTTGTGCAGTGACCGCCTCTCATTATGGCACACACAGAACCTAGGGTTTAGACCTGATGTAATGAGCAAAAGAAGCTGCTTGCAGTGCACAAGCCTTATTAGTCGTACAAAACCCAGGAATTAGGCTAGATATTCTTGAGCACCACCTGCTGGCACTTATCTATTGGGAAATGACTTATCTAATGGAACTGCCGAGGAAGGAGTACTGCGGAAAGGATCCAGGGGTCATAGTGGACCAGAAGCTAAATACGAGTTGTCATAAGTATAAAGTAGCCTAGAATTAGTGTTTACCTGTAAGGGATTAAGCTAAAGGTAACCTGAAGAGAGGGGGACAAGTGACCAATAGGAACCGGAGATGCTAATCAACCTCCAAAAACAAAGAGGAGACTTTAGTTTCAGTTTCTCTGTTCAACTCGGCTATGGGATGAATCACAGCTATTTCTTTCACTGTAACTGTAAGCTTTCTATCAAGTAAAGTAGTCAGTAAGTTTACCTTCTTTTTATCACTTGGAAAATTCTCCAGTGGGTGGAAATTTATCTCTGTGTTTCTCTAATACTGTAAAGCTTCAGCAGGAGGAGAAATTCGGGGAGGGGGCTGTCTTTAACTCTTTATTGATTATTGTAGTGCTGTTCTACTGATTTTCTCTAAGGGATTTATTCCTTTCTTTTTCTTTAATTAAAATCTTTCTTTTATGAATTTGACTGCTTGTTTTCCATTGTGTAAGATCATGGTTTTGGATCGGGCACATCTCGCAGGATCAGGCGAGGTTTGTTTTTTCTCTCTCAAGTTTCCCAGGGAAGGAAGAAGTTTGGGGGTTTAGTGGAAAGGGGAAGAAGGGTCCCAAACTCCCCTTTGTCCTAGTTTTTGGAATACTGAGTTTGGTGGTGGCAGCGTAGCAGGTCCAGACACAGGAGAAGTCTGAGGGGAAAAGTTTTAACCTAAGCTGGTAAAATAAGCTTGGGGGGTTATTTCTTTTTTCATGCGGGTCCCCACATCTGTACCCTAGAGCTCCGAGTGGGGAGGCAATCCGGACACGAGTCAACAGTGTAACTCTGTTGAAAAAAAAAGTGAACATCATTCTAGGATGTATTAGCAGGAATGTTGTAAGCAAGACATGAGAAGCAATTCTTCTGCTCTACTCCACACTGATTAGGCTTCAGCTGGAGTATTGTGTCCAGTTCTGGGTGCCACACTTCAGGAAGGAAGTGGATAAATTGGAGAGAGGCCAGAAAAGAGCAACAAACATGATTAAAGGTCTAGAAAACGCGACCTATGAGGGAACATTAACAGACTAAACAAACCCAATTTTTTCAAAGAGAAGACTGAGAGGAGACATGATAACAGTTTAAGTACTAAAAAGTTGTTACAAGGAAGAGGAAGAAAAATTGTTTCTTGTCCTATCCTCAGAGGTTAAGAAAAACAATGGGCTTAAATTGCAGCAAGGGAGATTTAGGTTGGACATTAGGAAAAACTTTCTAACAGTCAAGGTGGTTAAGCACTAGAATAAATTGCCTAGGGAGGTTGTGGAATCGCCATCATTGGAGGTTTTTAAGAGCAGATTGGACAAATACCTGTCAGGGATGGTCTAGATAATTAGTCCTGCCATGAGTGCAGGGGACTGGACTAGATGATCTCTCGAGGTCCCTTCCAGTTCTACCAGTCTATGATTTCTATGATTAACTATTTAAACCCCTGCAGACAACTCTCAGACAGGACTCCTGTAACACATAGTATAACAGAGCTCTGATCCTATTTGTGGTGGGCTTGTATTATAACCACAATAATAACCAAGGGATGTTAATTTTGAATGGTGTATTTGACACAATCTGCACTGTTTCAATTAGTGACCCATCAGGGAACCATATAACTGAGGTAACTAGCCAACACAGTATGAATTACAAATTGCAAACAGAATCCATTCTCAGGAAATATGTCACAGTTCATTAAAAATGGTTTTTTTGGGTGAGTGTTTGCACCAGCAAAGCTTGGGAGTTACTAGTTTATGGAAAGCAAATAGGAAAGGATCATAAAGATGGTTGAATCAAAATCCCCTTACAAATTCACGGAGTATTAGGTCCAGAAAAAAATGTTTCCATCATAGAGATAGGTGGTGAAGAGCAAAAAGTGGAGAAAACATTTCCACTGTTTCCCATTTAATTTGCAAGATGTTTGTTTTATTATTGATTTGCTTGATGTCTTGCTTACATGCAGCCTGGTCTGTGCATTATAGTTGGTGAGAGGAGCTATACATATAGATCTTACAATAATAGTAATAACAATAATAATAATAACAACAAACATGTTTCTTGTTGAGTTGGTAGCTCATCTAATGGGCCTGCTTTTTCAAGCTGGCAGTAGGCCCATCTCTTCTGTGTAATATTTCACTCTGAGCTTGCCTTTTAAATGCACCCATGTACCCTTCCTGCCAGAATTGCTCTGAAAGAGGACTGGGAATGGGATACAGACTTCAAATGGCCACAAGTGCTATCTACAAGCTATTTGTCCTGGCACTTCTCTGGCCCTCCTCACCACAGCATCTGAGCAGTTCATGGGCATCCCTGGCTTTATTCTCACTACAGACCTGTGAGTGCTATTATGCCCATTTTACAGAAGGGGAACTGAGGCCCAAAGAGACTAAGCTATTTAGGTACTGCGGTGCTCAGGGTCACAACACCTAGCTGATTTAGGAGCCTGAATCTCATTTTTAAAAGGAATTTAGGTCCTTGGGAATCTAAATTCTATTGCTAGCCAATGAATCTAAACTCCAAACTGGCTGAATCCCTTTAGAAAATTAGATTTAAGCTCCTAAATCAGTTAGGAATTGTGATGCTGGTCACAGCAACATCTCTACCTTTAAAAATCTGGGCGTAAGTGACTTGGTCAAGGTACCCACAGAATTAAACATAAGCCCCTGACTGGCAGTGCAGTGTCCAGCTCACTAGACCAATCTGTTCCCACTCGCTAAAGGGAAATGGGACAGTGTCAGTCCATTTCTGAGTGACCACAGCACAGAAATCACTGTTGTGCTGGGAAAGCCAGCTGATGCCCAGGACGGAATGGGCCATGGAGACTAGACTGACCTTTAGTTTCACTCACCCTGGAGGGACCCCTCCAGTACAGAGCTCAGGTACATTGGCAGAGGAATGGATATAGGTCACTGCTCCTTTGCAAGTTGCATTTGTTACATGGATAGAGAGGGGACGTCAGTCTACAGGGCTCTCAATCCAAAGCCATTCAGTAGCAGTGAATCCATTAAAAAAAAGAATGTAAACCACTCCACTTTATAGCAGCTCTGCTATGCAGATCAGCTTCTTCCTGCCAAACAGTCCTGCCACGCAGAAAGGAGCAGGCAGAACAGGCATTATTCAGAGAGACAAAGGAACACAGAAAGATGATAATAAAACCTCTCAAAGTCCATGCTGAAAGGAAAAGCAACTCTACGGCTGCATCAATTAATGTTGCTTAGTGCCCAGAACACGTGAGCCAGGTAAACCTTATACCCACAGTGTCCTTCACCAAACAAACAGTTTCTCTTCTGATAGCATTTTAAGGGTATATTTTGTGCACATGTGTGGTGGGATTGCTGTCTGGGTTTGAGGGTCAAGAATAGAACAGAACTGCCAGATCCCACTGCAGCAGGGCAGTGCAAAAAATGTAGCTTCACATCACAAAAAGAACTTGCTTAAGATAGAAACCTAGAATGAAAGTCGCTGGATTTTGTTCAAAGTGGTTCAGGCTCCCATGAGCATTGTTTGTGAACCTCACACTAAAACTTAGTGTGTTATCTTAGGATAGCAATGTGTTCATCAAGACTGAGATCCAACTGAGATTTAAACACCAAAAACTCTTGGAGGCTCTGGGCCTGAAAGCTTGTCTATACATAGCCTTGTGCTGATTTGGTTAAACCAGTGAAAGTGTGATATACTCCTATTTTGGATTAAGAAGTTCTTCATTTTATTCCTAATCACATTAAAGTTCAGACTGCATGCCATATTCTCTCTGCAGTCGCAGACATTTAATGTGAACAGGGTGCAGAATGCTGCTAGGATAGAATGCCACTGTCCTTGCACATGCTGAAAGTTCTTCAGAAATCCTCTCTTACACTACATGATTCAGGGCCAGCTTCTGAAGTGGACACACTATTCACTTGTATATATACAGAACTAATCCTTTCTACCACTAGGGTCAGTCACGCCCTCTGAATGCCAAAATGTTCCTGTACATTGCTATCGATTTTACAGGGACTGCTCAATTCAAAACCAAGCCTGAGATAGCAACTAATAATCATGCCAGAAAGGAAGATTAGACCCCTCTGCTGGCTCTAATGCCAGACCCGCTCTTGGTTAATTATATGTCTGAGGATTACATAACAAAGACATGTTATTCACAGCTTAGCGAGGGATTTTAAAAAATGCAAAAGAGAAGAAGCAATGTAAAAGCTGGAAAGAGAATGAAATAGAAATACAAAAGATTTAATTACAAATGACATTATTTGCATTCTCAGCAGCTTAATTCAATTTTATTTTCTTATTGCTTTAATCTTTGGGCTTAATTCAGTGGAACATAGTCAAAAAACAGACTATGAAATCCCTGCAAGGTTTACTGGGATGCGAGGAGCCACAAAGGACCCTGAGGGGACTGCCAAGGTGGGCGCTGAATGCTTTTGAATTAAGCCCTAAGCATTTTTCTCAAAGGGGGTGAATGTTTTTTCTTGATCATGGAGGTTTAAATCTGAAAGGGAGATGATACACATCCAAAATTCCCCCCTTGTACTAGTGTGAAATGTGACCTGAATAGCTCTAATTTTGATTATAGACCCCAGTGTTTTTTGACGTTTAATCAAGGAAGGGAAAAGAGAGATATTTTAAATGATCAGGAAAAAAATTGACATTGTGCTTGCATTGAAAAACAATCTCATTTACATATTACACAGCACTAGCAACTCAGAGCTGTGCTAATGATGCTAGGAGAGAAATGAGCTCAATGTTCCAGAGGGGGCTTGCAATGCATTTGGGGTTTGCATGAATTTTAATTAAATTATTAAGCAAAATGATGGTGCAAATCTCAATGAGAATAATGCATGTAACATACCCCCTCCCCAAAAAAGTTGATATTGTGCTCACAGAGGGCTTACCACTACAACGAGGTATTAATTAGTGTGAAACAAATTAAGTGATCCAAATAGCAAAAGCGACAAAATATGGGTAATGTTTCTAGTGGGAAATAATACACTTGACAACTAATAGTTTTTGCAATTCTGCCTATTTTCTTCATAGGGAGAGTGTTCCCCGCCAGGCAGAGGAAATTGCCTTGAAGGCTGATTGCAGCATGACATGGAAACTGGAAAAGGAATGACTGGTCATAGTAATGGTGATGGTAATACTTAGTTTCTATGGCATGTGTCAATCCTAAAGAAACCATACCATACAAGCAGTTGCTGTCAAGAAGCAAACATGGCAGTTGCTTCCAGGAGTGAGACTGCAAATAGTGAAAGAAAGAAGGCTTATGGTTAAGATATTGGAGTGGGATTCAATTTCTGTCTGTGCTACAGGCTGCTTGTGGGATCTTGGAGAAATCACATAATCTCACCATGCCTCAGTTTCCCATTCTGATAACTACTCTTCCCTGTTTCATTTGGGTGCTGAGAGGATCAGTCTGTTGCTTGAGAGGCCCAGCTATTACAGTCATGAAAGCAGATGGATGGAGAGACATTTATTTTGTCCTTTTCCTCTTCCTTATCACAACTATGGTCTATCATTTATTTATTGTAATTTGATTTTGTTTTACAATTCTGTGATGATTTACCTACCTTATTTTAGCCAGTCTATTAAAATAACAGAAAAGCATGGCAACAAAGTATCAAATAATGATTCCTTCAACCAAAATATTGTATCTGCTCCCCCCCAGGAACAAAGGACCATCACAAACCTCATTACTTCACATTCCAAGTGCCAGACACACTTCTTTGACCTTCCTTCTCTGATAGAAGCCTAGAGTAGAGTGTACATCTAAACAAAACAAAACCCCACACAGCCACCACAGTTCTCCTCCTGGGGAGAGGTGTGAGAAAGAATGACCCACAGGTGACAACAACGCTTAGTCATGGTGCTAACTGCACTAGTCGGCACTCGGATGCTATCATGATGGGGGGATATAGGGACCTAGACAAAACAGAATTGAGTTTTGTGTTGTCATTAAACCTAAGCATACTCTTCATGGCACAAGGAACTGCATCAGAATAATATCACCCACCGATACATCAACTCTTTACATCACATCATTAGTCACTTTGTCATTTGTAAATCTGGTCTTCCTATGATGATAAAACTGGCCATCATCACTTTTATCCTGTGCTTTGCAAATGCCAAACCAGTAACAGTATCAAAAAACTTATTAAAGTAATTGCATGCCAGCATTACCCAGGCATATTAGAGCTAGAAGGCGGGTTAATAAAATACTGGAAGTCTGATGCTTTTCAGAATCACTAGTCGCCTGTTATTCTTAATGCTTGGATTCTTTGGAAGGAGAAACTGGAAGGAAGTGGCTGTCTTTAAAGAATGAATGTAATATCTATAGTAGCTAATGAAATGTACCGGTTCCTCCATTCACCAGATTAGGTGAGCAATACAGCTAACCAAGGAAGGAGGCGTCACCAGCCTTGGTTTCAACCAGCAAGGTGATCCCAACACAATCGCCCTCCTGAATTGTCTTGTAATGTACAGCCTTCCCCTGGACAGTTCAGAGAAATAACAAGATTTGTTTGTTCTTCTAAATACACAAAAGCACACCACAGTCTATGACCTTAACTGGGGTAAACACACCCTTTCATGTAACACAACACTGAGTTGGCCTATATTAAAAATAAAACAAATGTATTAACAACAGGACATATGTTAAGCCATGCCAAGTGAATGGAATAAAGTTACAAAGGGTTACAAAGAAATAAAAGTGTCAACACACATCTTAAAGTCTAAAATTCAGCTTAGCAAAGTACAAGCTTTGCTCAAGAGAGTTTCTAACCTATATTCAGTTTCCAGAGACTTCAATCCCCCTTGGATGAAGGATCCATCTTTCTCATCTTGCAAGAGAAAGGTCCCTTGTGTCTTCCTATGATGGAAGACACCCTGTCTTTATAGGCCAGTAAAGCTAGGAAATGGATTCTTCTGAGGTTACCCCCTCAAAGCAAAGTTTATGCAAGGTGCAAGGAACAGAACATGGAGTCTGCTGGTGAAGGCAGTTCTTTGCTCATTATTCTACCACTTGTTAGCTTAATATATAAAACTGGGCCATCATTGTCTGGTCAGAGACTCAAATACACGTTCCTTGATCTAACTCCCGCTGACATGCCTGGTTTAAACACACTTTAGCCATAATTCTAGCATATATCCATAACTCTTAAGACTGTACCCACGTGTACGTACATCACACAAGAGCATTAACAATCAGGGAGGAGTTAGTTTTCTCATGATACTTCACAAGGCACATTCTGTACAAAGATTATTACAACAGTGTGTAGGGTGTGAATACAGGGGTACGTAGTGTCTCACAACCACAACCACTGCGCAAACATCAATTGCTTTTAGCCAGCCATAAACAAACCTGAAGAGACAGCCTGACCCTGGGAGGACCTACGTATGCCTGCTACCCCCGCCACAGCTCTGTATGTTAGGGTCCTCTCTTTGGTTCCCATATATCTTTAACCCCCGCCCTTTTACCTGGAGATCCCCACAGTCCCAATGGCTAGTTGGTATGAGGATAGAACTAGGACACCCCGGTGGTTTGGCAGGGACAGCTTCTACCTCTGAGGGTCTGGTGGTGGTACCTACTGGCCATGGTGAGGGGAAATGTCTGATCTCCTCCCCTTGTTTGTCTTTTTCCATTCTGAGAATCCGGAGAGGAGTTTATGGTATGTGATTCCCAGGTCTTCTCTACTGAAATAGATGGATTGGATTCTGTATTTGGAATGTCTTTATTTGCAAGGTAGATTACTTTGAAACCTCACATAAAATCTTAGCATCTTACATATATGACAAATGTTTCAGATAAGTTCAGGAGCCCTGGGGCAGTTTAGGTTGCAGTGCATTAAGTTAGACTGTGCAGTCTAATGCTACAAAACATGAGTCAATCGGCTGCGATGGATCACCTAGGGAATGGGTCATGTGGGTGGGAGAAACAGCAACTCTCCATGAAAAGACTCACAACCACATCTTTTCAAGACGTTTTCTAATCTTTGGAGGTGGAGAGGTGGTGAGTGGTAGTTTGCAATCATCTAGTTCCAGTGTTTGCATGCTGAGTCTTTTCACCACTCATTCCCAGCTGGGCTGTCCAGGACAAGAGAGGGTTTTGGTGTGACAGGGAAGTATAAATGGAAAGGGTGTTTTAGGTGTGTAGGAAAGTAGTTATCGAAACTGTTTGCTGCCCTGGTCAAGTTCCAAAGAGAAAACCAGAACTGCTCCTTGGGGACTCTACAATTTCTCTTCCAAAATTAGCTTAAAGCAAGCGAGATTATCCTCTGAGTTCATGTTTGCCTGGAACCTTAGCATTTATTTATTTATTCCACCAAGAAAGTTGCTTGCTTAGCTTTTAACATCCTGTTTTAAATCCTGCCAAGCTGTTTTTTATCACTGTAAGAACATTGTTCATATTTACTCATACCTTGATGGCCCTGCTGCAACTAGTGTTCCGCAAGTCACACTTCTGCTTTCCCTAAATTGGATTATTACAAATCAGTGCTTTCTGGGCTGCCCAGGAATGATTATATCCTGAGCGCCAGCAGTATAGCATGCTGCAGTATCGGGGTTAACACACACTCAAAGCTGTCATCTCTGTAATCCCTGTTCTGGTTAATCTTCATTAGCTTCCTGTTTGCCAGTGGATTGAACTAATACCACCCAAAGTTGTTTCACATTGTTTTCCTGGTAAGATTCTTTCTTATTTACCAGAGAAACTTGAAATCCACAAGCTTGGTGTGTGCTTGTTTCTATTTCTTGTCCCATCTTGGTTCAAAATCAGCGTTGCAGAACCTGGACATTTCCAGTTTATGATCCTAGGGGCAAGTTTTATTCTTATTTACAATGAAAAAACTGACTGATGTGCAGTAGCACTTTCTGTGCCAGTCTGGCTCCGCACACAGATTTGCTCCTGCCCTGGATCCTGGGCCACCCCACCTGTAGCTATGTGCCTATTCTTACTCCCTCACCAACTCTGCTGTGGCACTGGAGTCCTGCACTGCTTCCGGATCTCCCCAAAGCAGAGCGTGAACAAAGAACAGAGCCAAGTGAAAACAGACTCACCACCAAAACCCTCAAGAAAACATCCCATTTTAAAAGCAGTATTTGTAAAACTGTCATCATGCTTAGTGCTTAAAGGGGCAGTTTCTGTAGAACCAAAAATCCCATCTGGTGGGTATTAAGAGCAGTTTTATATTCTAGGGGGGGAAAAAAGGACAAATGCTCACCCAGACAAGATCCAAAATAGCCCACTTCAGTGGGAGGATCCTGATGGCGGGTCTCTGTTTTCATCACTGGACTAGCACGTGACTGGAGTAAATAGTGCAACTTGAGAGTGGGGCCCATAAACTTCAACAACTCCACTTGGCTCTACTCTACCTGTTGCCTGAGAACAGATCTAAGATTTGCTGTGCACTGCTGCCTATCTGACTCCTTCCAAAGGCATTAAATACCACCCCGGGTTTTGTGTGAGCCAGCCAGACCCTGAGATGTTCTTTGAATGATGTGCATGTCTGTGTGTTTGTTGGAGAAAAATGGCCATCAGTGTTTGATTTGGGGGAATAAGAACCATGTTTTAGTTCCTTGCCCTTTTTTGAGTAATTGATTACCACTCAGTCATTGGTAATTAACAGCAAAAATTACTATGTACAGTATAATTCCTCACTTTTATCACCCTCCTAAGCAGAGCAATTCCTGCAGGACCTGTGTCCTGCTCTCCCATCTGCAAAAGGCTACATGGTATTCACTCTGTGACGAACCATTAGAAGGGACACTTGAAGAGTCAATAAACCAATAGCTTCACTTCGGTTGCTTTCCCAGTATTGATTCCATTCATAATTATTTATCTAAATTCTGGGCTCCGGGAAGCTGCCCATTTAACCCTTTGAATAAACATCTTGCCCCATTTTCTGCCAGTCAGCTCACCTTTCAAACCCAGCGGGCTGAGAGGTTCTCTCCCAAATGATGTTGCTTAGAATTTTATGCTTGCGCTAGCAGAGGTTGCTTCACCTGATGGTCAATAGGGAGCCAAGATAAACGTCCGAGTAAGCAGCCCGTTGCTAGGATGGGGAGAGGATGGACTGCAGAGGGTTTTAGATGGGGAAAGAATACATTGTGTGTCTGTAATGACGCCTGTGGTAAAATCTAGTCACGTCCAGCAATTGTGTTCCTAGACATGGAGGCTAGAAGGCATGTCACGGGTTATCATTTCCAATCCACTCACCTCCTCGGGCACGTTCCCCCAACACCGTTCTTCTGAGTCATGTGACCGTAGGCCTCCCGGCCGCCAGCCACCTGCTCCGATCTCTGAGGGGATTTTCCCTCCTTTTTCGCGCTCAGCATTCCGTGCTGGAAGGGAGGCCAGGGCTGCTTGGAACACAGCCCGACACAGCTGCAAACCTTTACCCCTTCATATCCTTACCAGTGCAAAGCATGATGATGGGGGGCACAAAACATGCAGGCCAGAGCTCAATCCTTCTCATGACACAGTTGGCCCATTCCACAAACCAAGACTCTTGGCCTGGGAACTGCCTGACAGAGAAACTGTAAACTATGTATTAGCCTGACCCCAAGCCAGCAGAAGTCAATGGGCAGACTGCCATTGGGCTTTGGCTCAGGCCCTAGAAATAAAGAGGCTGTATCATCCCTTACCCAGGTTGCTCACACACAGGGATGGGAAACACTCACAAGCTTTCCTTGCCATTGGGCTCCCACAGCCCCAAGGGCTGCCCCTCAGGATGGAAGGAGCCGGCATTTCCACTATCCCAAAGCGGGGACCCCCCCCAGTAACCATCTGGATATGTCAGGAGATCTGCAGAGGCACAAGGACCATCAGTGCAATGTCCCCTGTGGCTCTGCTCTGGCCGTTGGTTCGCCTGGCACTGTGGTAGCATGACTCTGCTGGCAGCAGCTCGGCCAGGAGCAGTGTCTGCATTCCCCTTCCCAACAGGGCCCCTGCATAGGGTTTAGCACCTCTCCCCCACATATGGGGCTGGGCACAGTCTGGTGTGATATCTTTGAAAAGCAGAGAGAAATACTCAGTGTGGGAAGAATCATGCCTTCACCTCATCATTATCTAGCATTTAATAAGATAACGGAGAGGTTGGAGTGGAGCAAAAGTTGCATTATCCAATTACAGTCATTATTAAAAAGGCAAAGTTAATGAGCCCCAAGGCCATCTCAGAAACCCCACTGTCTGCCGAGACCAACTTATTGCTGGGCCAAAAGAGGCAACTTGTATGACAAAGGCTGAACTCGTTCTCTGGGGGCGTGTGTGTAGATTGGGCAGGGGGAACTAGAGAGCCAGTCCAGCACTTTAGAGTCACACCCCACAGCTGGAAACCAGGAGCAAGCAAACTGCATATTGGTGACCCTAGGCACAGACACCTCCCACCACAGTAATGCTCCAGAGTCCTCTCCATGCATGTCATGGCAACTGCCCCAAAGTCATGACTCCACTCCCCTGAATCCACTGCCAGTTCTCCTATCACCGCCATAGGTCTCCACAAAACTAGCTAGAGTCCAGACGGCTATGGGGTAGTCAGAGGCAACATCCTGCATATGGAGAAAAGTGACCAGAGGCAGCTGAAAACAGCTGTTCTTTGACTAAGTAACATGACTCTGCTAAATGGGCTGACTTGTCAGCCGAAATCAAATCTTGTTGGTTTATTGGCAGACAGTCCCTAGCACACATTCTCAGGTGTGGTCCCGTGTAACATACAAATAGAGTCCTTAGCACAGTTCACTCACCAGCAAAATTCAAATGAGGGAGGGATTCAGGAAACCCCTGGAGGAAAGAGGGGAAAGATAAGTGAGAAGTGGGAACTGAACAGTGTCTACGGAAAATGGGCTACCAGCGGCAGCCCGATCCCACTGACTTCCCCAGAAGTTTTGCCAATGACTTGAGAGCGGCTTGGGATTTTTTTCCTTCTTCTGAAAAAAAGTCAATGAAAACAATTTATTTTTCCTCATTTTTGTCAGAAAAATGTGTTGAAGAATCAAATGTCCAAAAAGTTTGCAGAAATGGGAAAATAAGCTTCTTTTCCTCTTTGTTGCCATTTTTTACTTAAACTGTTTGTGTTTTTTGTTTTTTTAAAAATTTCTCTTCAGTCAAAAAATCATTTTCCAATGAAAAATTGTCTTTTTTTTTTAACCAGCTCTAATTGACCTCCATGGCAGCAGGGCCAGACCATTACAGAACGAACGAGTGAGATGTTTCTTTAACCCTCTTGCATTTTCCTATATGAAAAAGCCAACAGGAGAGCCGCTCAAAGCTCTCTGTACACTCTCCATAGAGCACTGATGTCTGCTGAAAGTGCAGGTAATTCAGCTCCTTGGAGAAACATTCCCACTGGGAAAACAGAGATTCTAAATGAGAACTTTTCAAAAACTCAGACTGTTGTGAAACATTGTAGCAATTTCAGGACTTTTTCCATGCTTGTAGCAATGCATTTAGAATACAACACCACATGTTTGCTCCAGATAGTTGACACATATTATGTAGATATTATTTTAGTATTATTGTACTGGGTACTGTGTGGGCACATAACACAAAGGGGGTTCCTGCCCTGGGAAGCTTACAGCCACTTTGCAGATTGTATTTTAACAATGAAAAATGCCTTTAAAGCAGGAGGAGGCAGAGACAATATTCCTGGATATCTCCATCCAAACACAGAGACTCCTGCTGCAAGGCAGAGACTGGTCAAAGGGGACCTTGGGTTCTTTCAATCCAGAATATTACACAGATACTGTGCTCACAATGCAGTTCTCTACATTCACCTTCAGCCCAGGGGTGAACTCCTGGCCCCATAGAAGCAAAAGCAAGTTTTACTGTTGACTTCAGGAGGCCCACTCAGGAGTTCACCACAGCTGTGCCAGGGGTGGATAGCATTCATCATCAAGACTCCTGCATGTCAGGGACTGCTGGTATAGGACAAATGAGACAGGAAGGGCCAGAACTCTTAGTGCAAGCAGCAGCAAGAGGCTGAGGCCCAACTAGGGAAAGAAAAGAAAAGCTTCTCAGCGGTGTCCATCCTCCATTCTCTGACTTGTGTCTGCAGCTGTGCACATCTGGCACTCAGCATTAAGGTGCTGCTGTGGGGTGCACACTGGGGCACAGTGGTTTTCTGCGCCTGCTGCTGATCAGGTTGCTCCAATGGGAAAGAGCAGAGGAGCCTGGGCATCTCCTTGGTTGAATTTCAGCGTGCTTGACACTGAGTGGTGAAGGGAAAGGTCCTACCAGTGTCAGCTATTAGATGTTTCAGCATCTATCCTTGACACACTTTTCCTCCTGCTCTTTTTCCTCTCCTCTGCTCCTCCCTTTTTTCTTAATGTCAGACAAAACACAAAGTGCATCTCAAAAGCAAAGCCGGCAAACAGGTTTCAAAAGCTCAGCTGAGGACACTCTCACAGAGCTGTGACAATGGGCCATTGAGAGTGGTGGCAGGGGAATGATCTTAGAGGGTGAGAAGGGAGAAAGAGCCAGATACAGGTTGAGAGGTCACATTTCTCTGCCTCTGTAGCTGATGGTACAGGTGCCCAAGTGACATCCCTGCACTCTGCATCCATGCTGGGGAAGGCAGACAGCTGGCATCAAGCAGAGTGGGGGTTATTTTTTTCATGGAGCATTAGACTGAAAGTGAGAACATTTTCTAACTGTTTTTACTGTGCAAATCTCTAATAAAGTCACTGGGGTGACCCAGTTTCTGAAAGGCAGAACTCCCAGTGGAATGTGGCAGCGAGGCGTCTTAGCCCCTGAGACAGCAGGAACTTGTGGCAGGGAGGATGACAGCTCTCCTCACATCTCTCCGTCTTCTGGCCCTGGATCCTTTGTCCCCACCTCCCCTCACTACATTTCTCTCCTCATTGCAACTCATGTGTTTTCACTAGGAAGGCACCCACTGTGCTCTGTATGGAGAATTCTTACCCTGCCCTCTTTGAGCATTGCCACTCTTTCTGAAGGCTTCATTTCTCTACAGGGTGGAACAAATTCATCCCATTTTAACTGGCCAATGTGTCCAGAGACCAGCACTGTCTGATGGTTACACACCCCTTGGGATGGTGAGGTAGGGATCCGAACACAGCCCTGGGTGACTAGAGTTCTTCACCCGCAGTGCAGGTACTTGGTGGGCACTGATGGTGTAAGGGAACCATTGTGGTTTACGTCTGGCCCAGGGGGATCAAGTCTCAGCGTGAGAAATTAGAGCTAAGACTGCCAGCACTAGTTCAACTTCTAGTGCACCATTACAGCTGTAACTGAGGGTAGCATTTCCGAAAGCTCTTGTCACTGAGGAGCCTAAGGTCTATCAATTTTCAATGAAAATGTTGCCCTGAGAGTCACATGCTCATTTCGCCCAGGCCATCCACTGGCCATGACTCACTACTGCACATGCAAAAATCCTTCTTTCTAAATTTATTAGTCTCTAAGGTGCCACAAGTATCCCTTGTTCTTTTTGTGGATACAGACTAACCCGGCTACCACTCTGAAACCTGTCTTCCTTTTGTGATCTTCCAGTGGTTGTTATACTAACATCTCCTGTTCCTCCCCATATTTCCACCAAAATGCCCTTCTGTTTTAACTCCTAATGGCTTTCCTAAAGCCATAACCTGCTTTGTCTGTTGTTTAATAGGAAATCAATATTGTTGTAATACAATGAAATTAACATTGATTTATCTCATTGTAACCGGCAGCTAAACCAATAAGGTATTAGTCAATATGTTCACTCTGGGAGGTCCAGCCTGCTTCTTCAAGCCTGATGTATTTCTCTTTGCTAATAATTAATTACAAAATCTGGCATGAGGTTTGCAGAAGAGATTAGACAGAATTACTGCTTGCAGCAGTTTTCTGAATTAATGCAAAAATAGAACCCATCAAACTGAGATGCATTTAAATGTATGCATATAATATGTGCCGGCTTAAAGGATTCTGCACTAGGCAGAGTGAGTGTGCACACATGAGAATTAGGGTGACCAGACAGCAAATGCGAAAAATCAGGACAGGGGCAGGGGAGTAATAGGAGCCTACATAAGAAAAAGACCCTAAAACTGGGACTGTCCCTATAAAATTGGGACATCTGGTCACTGTAGTGAGAATGCATGCCAAAGTGCGGTAGAGGGGACGGGGGGAGCAAAGAGGACATGGATAATGTAAGAAATGCTATTTAAGCGGCCCAGATTCAGTAGCACAGAACGCTACATGCTGTGATATAGCCTCGATTTGAGGAGCACTGAAGAAGCCACTGATTGAATCCAGACACCAGAATAAGGTAGCCTCCATGTGCAGTCCAAGACAGACGTGCAACTCGCAGTGCTCGACACACAGTTCAGAACCATCCACAAGCTGAGGAACTCCCGATTTCTACTGGTGGGAGGAAGATGCCAGCCCAAGCTGATGATGCAGTTGAGCCACTTTATTTTTTATTTATATACAGATGACAGGCAAAAGCAAAAAGTGCCCTGCACGGTGCAATATAAATAATTAAATCTGGCACTCAGTCCCATGGTGACTTATTGTTATTTTAAGACAAGGTTCCTGATGTAAGGAGATCATGGGGTAAAGACTTCAGCTTGCCAGTCTGGGATCTGGTATAGTAATGCTGGTTGTCCTGGCGTAGAGATAGGGGATGCAACTCAGGGACCATGTGAAACTCTCACCGGCCATGTGGGTTTCCAGGCTATTACTTACAAAGCTTGTTTCATGCTGAGATGATTCACAGAGCCAGGCAGAAGCAAAGATGAAACCAGGGCCAGGTATCTGTGGTCAGATCTGGAGGGGAGCTTGTACATTCCCTCTACAAAGAATTTCAGTATGCCTGTTTTTCAGGAGGGCTGCTCCGCTACAGCCCCCCAAATCCTGTTTCTGGTGCATTGGCCTTCCCCCTCACCAAATCCCACACTGCAATGCAATGCGTAGGGAGCCCCAATGGTGTGGGATTTGTAGTATGTGCCCTTGGCACAAGTTTCCCCAAAAGTGACCTACTTTGTACCTGGTCAGATCTCATGCATGGAAACTAGGAATGGCCATAATTCTCCTCCCAGCAAAAGATGAGAAACTAATTGCCTCAGCTCAGAAGAAAGGAAGATATTGATATGACTTGTGTATTCCCGGTCAGCATTAAAACCACCCCAGCCCTGGAGTCAAAAGACTGATAAGAAGGAAGAACTGGTGGTTCCCATTTGACGCCCAACAGTAGAGAAAATTAACAACCCATCCAGACATTGCAAGGGTCAGTTAGGGTTAGAGATCCAAAGTGTTCAATTTCTTTGACACCACAAGAATAAAATGAACATGGGGTGCACAACTCACATTTACATGCACCCAAGCTAGGGGAAGGGCCAAGCTTCACGAGCCAACCTGAAAGCACCATGCACAGATGATTTTGAGCAGTTCCATCCTCTTTGGTTTATTAATTGGCATTGGCAATCCTTTACCATAAACTAGACTGAGGAGTGACAGATATAGAAAGCTATAAGATTGTAATCAGGGACTTCTACGAGGAATAGTTCCTGGTAGATCTACCCTGATAACATTGTTAACCAATTAAGAATAACCTAATCATCCAAGGCAAGGAAGAACATGATTAAAGCTGAATCATTTGATGTATTTGAGAAATCAGAGCTGATTGCCAGCACGGGATAACAGATGATTTTATCTCAGCCAGTTTTTAAAAGCAGCAGAAGGAGATGGTCAGAAACGTCAATGATTCAGTGCAGGTCACGCCGCAGGAATTGCCTAACTGAAGGTCTGGAGTTGTTGATTGTTTTTGGCTAAAGGCATTTGAAGGTTCTGTAGTGACAAGTGCCTTTTAAGGCCCTGGTCCTGAGACTGAATCAATGTGGGCAGTACTTTGCACCTGCGTGGAGCTCCCTTGATGTCAGTGGGTCTGACTGCGGGATCAGGACACACATATGGTTTCAGGGGCTGCATGCCCTCACGCCATGTATGAAAGGCTTGTCGCTAACCACTACTTCCAGATAGGTCTCTAGCTTACCTTCTCCTCATGATGTACCAGTGGCATATTCCTCTGGGTTTGCTTTAGGTCCCTTTTCACTCTTTGTATTTTACTATATGCTCAACCATTTGCCACACTATTCAGCTCTTATGGTCATAACTATCATTTATAGGCAGATGATGTACAGGTAGGTGAATTATATTCAGAGGCTCTTCATCTTCATGTCTCTCATTGTATGAGTAATATCTCCAAATGGATCTACGCTAATCTTTGAGTAGTAAACAGACATGATGGACAAGTCATTTGGGACCCAACAGCTTGTCTGTCTGTTGTATAAATCTCTAACTTTTGAGATGAACTCACTCCACATTGCTTCTTTTTCTGTGGTACCTGATTTGTGAGTTACCTTTCACTCATGTGTTATTGCATTTACATATTGTGTCTTGGGATATAATAATTCTAGATGATGAGGACTAGAATTAGAATCCGGGAAATCGGTAAGGTATATTTTCCTTGAATACCCTCTTACCTAAGTGAAGTGTGGGCAGAAAACAACCCACAAGAGTGGTATAAACCTGGCATAAAGCCATCGATTTAATTGAAGTTGCACTGATTCAAATCCAGATTACACTGATTCAAAATCCAAAAAGCAGAATTTGTCCTTGGATATATACACGCACACAATCGTGTGTCTTCTGTGTTATAGATTGACTTTGTTGAATCACTGCAGCAAGGATTAAATGATGCATGAAAAGGAGACTTGCTGTCATAGCACAGTGAGAGAATATGGACAATAGTGATGCTATGCTGCTTGATGTCCTGTCCATCTCAGACACCTCCAGAAAAGCACACCCACCTGAGACAGCTCGGAAAGTAACACCTAACAAAAACCACTCCACAACAACAGACCAAATCGGGCAGCAAATAACTAATTGTGTGGGAAAGACAGTAAGAACAAAGAAGACTGCAGCTCCCCGAGAGCCAGTATGGGGGATTTCACACCAGCTACCAAGAGTATTTGGCAAATGGCATGGTTGTTATAAGCTGCTATGAGTAAGTTAATTAAGGGTCCAAATATGAGAATACTAACCCTTATATTCAGGTTCTTTGACCATCACCCACAGCAGGGGTGTTAATGAGATCATGTGTAATACAGTGTAATAAACTATGTGATCCAATGTAACTCTCTAACCTCCTAGAGGTTGTATTTCTCTGATCAGAATAAATATGCTCCTTCAACTTGCCTGTGCTTCCACCAGGAAATTTTGCTTGGGAGAAGGAAAGAAAGAATGAAAGATTACAATAGTGTGTAGAGTGTGAATACAGGGGTGCTTAGTGTCACACAGTCATGCTAGTAAAAAATTACACGACCCCTCACTATCCTTGTCCTTTGGGGCATCTGCTGATCACCAATTAAGGTGGGCAATGACTTCTTTGCCACTGCACAGTCTTGTATGGAACAATTAAATACTTTACACCTGGAATCATAAAGTACCAGATATCATTGTTACTCTCATAGAGCATTTCCTATGATCACTAACTACAGGTGATTCAAAAAACAAATCAAGGAGTAAAAATAACCGCGTGGATTTACGCTCAAGGGACAGGACATTTTGTTTTTCATTTGGAGTTTTGGGGAAGCAATTTCTCATGAAATTTTAATAATAACGTGGTTAAGTTTGAAACAGGAGGGAATACTCCTCCGAGAGGAATGCTCTTGACTGTAGCGTACACGAGATCTACAATAATTCTGTTGTATTAATGTAATTACCAGGCAATCCATTTCAATAACATAATCATGGACCCATATTTCATTCTTCAATTACTCCACTGATTAGAGTCATTTCTAAATCATGACCTCCTCAAAAAACCCATTGCTAAAATGATTTTAAAAAGAGAACAATCCAATAATTACTCACGCCATGTTAAGCTAATTAGCCCAGTGCTTACAGAGCAGAAAGGCTTTTGGCTTGTTGGATATTCACCAGTAGTAAGATGGGTCCTATTTATTTTATTCTTTCTATAAAACTTCCACTGTCTTTAAAGTAGTAAAAGTGAAAGTACAAAGCCTTCTCAAACAAATTACTAGTAAAAAGTAACATATTTCCACCGATTTTAATTGAAACAGGTTTATGGTATTTATTCAAAAACCTGTGTCCAGAAAGTGTCTCCATAAAAGCAGCTCTAACAAAACTTTGGTGCTTTTCTCAGTCTCTTTGGTGCTTTTCTTACACATTCACTGAATGTCTCTCTTGTGGTATTTGTTTAATGTTTGTTTGTTTCACTTACAACCGATGTCATTAACATCAAAGATTGGAAAAAATAGGTAATAATAAGTAATAAGTAATAGTTAATAAATAATATTCATCTTTGTGGAACTGGGACCTGAAAATATCTCTCTGCTGTTCAAACATATGCATGACTCAGCATGAGCACTGTCTCACTGACTTCAGTAGAATTACTGAGGTGAGTAATGTGTTTGCAGGACTGAGGATTATTTAGCTGTCTATGCAGATAAACAATCTGGGCTCCCAAAAAAGGTTACAAGTGGAGCAAATCCAGAATGACTAGCACTGTTCATTCAATTTGTTACATCCTTACAAAATTTTATGGAACCAATAATGTCCATAAAAATATTTTCATGCATTTGCTTTTAATTTTCCTCTGATAAATTTAACTGAAATATGTTTGCTTTAGCAATGGCCATTTCTTCAATATCTTTCTTGGTGGAAAAAGACATGGTAAGAGTCAACCTGCAACCTTTGATGGAGGTTCAAACTATTATTTTTTCATTCTTTAAACTTATTATTACAATTTAACATTGCTTTGCTCTCCCAGGTCCCATTGGTGGGTAGAGAGAGGAAAGACAGGTGCCTAACTATCCCCAAAGAGGATATTCTCCCATACTTTCATGTATCTGTCTGTCTGTCTGCTTTCATGGAAGACTCTCTGACAACCACTCAGATCCTGCAATGATGAGCACAGTGTAATTGCTTCATTTTTTAAAGCACAGCATTGTGATGTCAGAGTCCCAGCTCGGGTCACACCAGGGCATAGCAGAAATCTTGTTGGAAAGGCTGATATCTGAAGTTTTCCAGACAAACATTTGGAAAATCACTCAGAGTTAGTTTAGATAAGAAATCAAAAATCTATCTACCAATCTTCTGAGCTTGACCTCCCACTGTGTATTCTCTTTGTTATCCAGCCAGTGAGGAAATAGTTAACAGTGCTGTAGCCTGCAGTTCTCAGCAGAGTCACAAGTCAGATATCTGTGAGCCTTCAAAATATTACACTCTCTGGAGCTGCACCAAGACAGTCCTTTTAAAAGTTCTAAATTCGAACAAATTACATTTCTGACTGTCCAGGAGATCTCGGCAATACACAATGAATGAATTCCACTCGCTTCAGTGCTGAAATTAAATAGCAGAAATATGATTGTTTGCTATAAGAAAGCAGTTCCAAAATAGTTGCATATTATACATTATCATGTTATATATGATGGTTTTGCACTGCAGTCCTCTGAGATCGTAATGAATAAAATCTTGACAACATTCTTTCCTGCATTAATCATTTTAAGCTGATCCTACAGGATACAAGGGCAAATTAAATTCTATTTGCAATTTCATGCATGACGCACAGGAGCGGACGATTCCTGAGCTAGCAGTTTTTCAGTAAGACAAGCGTGTAAGTTGCAATTATGCAGTTACTTTCTCCCATGTGCCAGCACTCTTATTACTGACAAATTTGTAAATGAAAATGTATGAATGGTATTAAATTCACCTTCAAGGATGTAGGAAATTAAAACGAATAACTCTTAAGACTGTATTTGAAGAAAAACACCACTTTTAATATTCAAAATGACAAATGGAAACTCCTTGCAACCCCAGAGTTGCTTTCATAGACTGATTTCCCTGTGTGACCTTACTTACCCTGCTAAAAAACATGACATCATGCTTTATGTGCATTATGTGCCACTAGCAGAGAATCTGCAGATGCAACCACAACAGAGCACTGTCTTTGGGCAGTCTTGCTGCATGATATACCATGATCGCCTACTGCAGATGCCTTCCATTCACAGCATGAACAATGCAAACTTTCACCAGTCCATGGTGAGGTGCAGTGCTTGGCCACCTTGCTGCACAAGGAAGTTTGCTCGACATCTGATTTCTTTCAGTGGCAGAGCTCCTGGCCCTGTTTATTCAGGCACAAGTTGTCAGGTAAGAAAGGAGAGGCAGCAAAAGCAGCCACATTAGGAAGGAGTAGGACTTTGTTTCATTGGGATTGCATAGTTCAGAGGATTTGGTTTTGCGGGGACCGGATGGCTCTAGGGATTGGTAATGGCTTAAAATGCAGTGGGATCTGTTCCCTGGAGACTTTCACCACTAGGATGTGCAATCAGAAGTCTGTGGGCAGACCCCTTGGGCAAAATCTTGTCGCCATTGAAGTCAGTAGTAGTACTTCTGGGCCCTTTAAAACATCACATACAATTCAACTGAGACTCATTAATGCAATCTAGACCATACAGAAGAGTTTGGTCAGATTGTCAGTGCCCCATAGCTCATCCTTTGCCAACAGCTTCTTACACAAAAGGAAGCAACAAAAGGAAAAGCTCCCCCGACCCCAGAACACTTCCCAGAGACTTTCCGTTAATCGCCAGAAAGCACATGGTTCCTGCCTCCCTGTTCCCCCACACCTCTCCAGTAACCAGGGGTTACTGGTTGCTCACTGACACACAGTGAGAAGCAACATGAGACAGACAGACAGTGGCTTAGTCGTTTTATGCAGATTTCCAGCAGATGAGTTTGATTGTCTCTCAAAGAAAACTTTGTAGACAGCCTAATTCACAGTAGCCTGCATTGCCTTTTAGGAAGGCCCCAGAGTGTCTAGCCATGCCACACTGAAAGTCTGCTCTCCTGCAGAGATTTACAGTTACCAGCTGACCGGTTAAGGCAACAATCGGTCACTTCTGCAAGATTAACTATATCTGTCTAGGCTGACAGGGGCTCATGCTGCTAATTTTGTGTGATCTACAGTCCTAATGGCTCTTTTCATTTTCGGAGAGATGTGAGAAGGATGGCGTCTGTTAAGCCACGGTATTACACAAAGGGTCTCTCTGAGCTGCATAATACAGACATTTATTAAAGGTTTATCTGTGGTGTACATCTCATAATATACTCTTGCTCTGGATCTTCCATATTTCCTACCCTGCATTTTTGAATTCTGTGTGATCTTCTCCTGAGTGAAGGCATCCGGGTATTTTTCATAGAGAGAACAATACTGACTGACTAGCGCAGAGAGAGTCCAGAAATGAGCAGTTTGTTCAAACACACAAGATTTCTTACACGTAGCTAAGCCCCGGTGGTCTGGGCCAGCCCCAGTAGGGGAGGTCCTGAAAAGCATCAACAATAAATGTGACTACAGCTGGGGAACAGGATGGCTGAGGAGAGTTAGGATGGTAATTTCTAGCCTGGACGTCCCGAGGAAGGAAGCCTCAGGAACACTGACTGATCTCAGTGAAACACTGAAAGCTGGGCCTTCTGGTAGTTCAATAACATCTGCAAAGGGGACAACAATGGAGCTTGTGCCTTTTTCTGGTTAATAATGGCTATACAATTAAGTGGGGGTTTATTTGATTGTTTTATCCCCTCAAAAGTATAAAGAAATGCCAAGTCTGCTCTTCCCTCATTCTTCCAGGTGTCACTTGTGAGGTCTCTGGCTTTTCAGGTCCACCCAGGCCTAGACACAGGATGGGATACGCTCATGGCACTAGACACAAGGAGTGACTCAGAGATAGCAGCTGTACAGTCTGAACTCTCCCGTCCTTTAAAGGGGGAGCACCGGGAGCCTTTAACAAACAGCGCTTTTCTTCCAGTGCCCTAAATACACACGTGAGCCTTGCAGTGAGCCCTTATGAACATAGGGCTACCCCTTTGAGGAGATTGTGCCTTCTCCGTTTTGTTGTTATTATTGGTGCTTTACTATATATTTAAAAGGCCTGGGTATATTTTCAAAGAGCAGGCTTGCGGCGAGGAGTGCTATCACTGTGTTGAAGTCAGATCTTGCTAAGGAAGGGATCCTCCCCCTAAAACATGGATACTTGTTTCCTTTTCTCTCCTGACCACCCTGAAAGCTACAAATGAAGCAGACGGAACAGCTGCCTTTGAGCCAATTAAAGCATCAGATACCCAGCCCCTGCAGTCTGATATTGATTCATGGTTCTAAACAGAAGAGCTGTACTAAGGACTATCTACTAAAAATAATAACAACAGCAATAATAACCCAAGAGTAGAGCTGGTTTGCTGGGAGTTTGTAGGGTCTGGAGTGCCCATGATGTACTGACAGTGTTCTGTTTAAATGAGATCTGATTAACCTCACAAATTCTCCAGCTCCTCTGCTGGATGGGCTAATTTTTCAGGGGCTTCCCAACACTTTGCAATGTGGAAACCAGACACATTGCTAATGAATCATCTATTTTTTTTTTTAGCATCGGTATCTCCAATTCCCTGAGAAGTGTGACACATTTTATGTCAGCCAGTTTTTCATTTCCAAATGGCTTTTTGACTTCATAACATCTGCTGGATGCTTTCTCGAGGAGGGGATTGTTAATTAGGATGACTAGATGTCCCAATTTTATAGAGACAGTCCCGATTTTCGGGTCTTTTTCTTGTATAGGCTCCTATTATCCCCCACCCCCACATTTGTTGTCTGGTCAATAGCTTTGTCTAGTGTCAGTAGAGCTGGTGAAGATCCGTCCATCATATCACATCGAGTTTATCTTGTCTGGGACTCTGCAGTTCTTAAAGCCCCAGTTCCTTGATCTCCCTCCTCCCTTCCTCTCTCCCCTCCCTGTAAACTTCTAGCCTTCTTGGTTGTGGAGAAAAGGTGGAAAATATAACCCGAGGGACCCTCCAGGGTCAAATCTTGGAAGGTAAAGAAGAACACAAATTATGTTAGTTTGGAATCTCATCATTTTTTAGCTGGTCTCATGATTCTGGGGGGGGGGGCCTGACTAATGATTTTTTGAGAGTAGCACCACACTCTTTGTGTGAGGGATAGGATGAATCAGGGCGCTTTCCTGAAAGCAGCTTTAGTCCAGCACAAATGACTGGGCCCAATCCAGGACTAACTGGCTGGTATGTAATGGCCTGTGTACACAGGAGGCCGGAGGAGATGTTCTCACAGTACCTTCTGGCCTTGAATTCATTCCAATCCATAGATTGTTCACAGAGTCTAACAAGCAGTAGTTGTAGAAATAAGAGGCCAGATTTTCAGAAAATTCTGAGCATCCAGCGGCTACTCATGGCCACATGTTATGGAAAAATCTCAGTCTCTGCAGTCAGAAAGAGCAGGCCCCATGGGTCTAGAACCTGGGCCTGAAGAGAGCAGCTTTAGGCTCTGACCCCAGGACTAGACCTAACAAGCCAGTACACCACTGCTCATGACCTGCTATGGCCCGGAGGGGGAGGAAATGGGCACTTTTCTTCCAAGTAGTTTTCTCTGATCACTCAGCGCCTCTTTTCTCCTTCTGTGCATTATTTCCCCCCTGGGAGGAAGTGAGTTTTGTGGCAGCATCCTGTACAATATCAGGCACCATTCCCTTCCCCCTTTGGTTAAGTCTCAACAGCTTTCTTTTTGCACTTGTGTCATTTATTAGGTGAGACTCATAGACACAACCAGACTAAAGTAATGGAGCAGGTGAGAGGCAATGGTACCCCCTGGGAGCTGGAACTCATAAGAAATGGGGCATATGCATAAGTTCATACCTCAAGGGAAGAATATTTTTGCATTATGCAAAAAAGCATTTCCTTAACAATGTCAGCATAAACTGTGCTAGCACCTTTGCAGAGACATAAAGCAGAGACCTGTAGATCCTATTCGTGGGAGCTAGCGCAGGCTGCTGTCCCTTCTGGAGTTGCTGGCAGCCTTCATTCCTTGTCCTGTGCAAACACACCAGCAGTGAAATGGACGTAGTAGTAGCTACCCGACAGTACCTTCCCCTAGAGCTGAAGTATTCTGTGTTGCAGAGGTTCTTCTTCCATGTCTGTCCCCATGGTATCTGAGGAGAGGACTATAACACTGTGTGTGGGGGGGTTAACGGTGCCCATTAAATGGTGCTTGCCTATGCATGATAAGGGGTGGAGAAAATGTCCAAAGTATTAACCGCTCTCCTGCCAGTCATATCTTCATCTCATCTGGTTCTGATGAGAATTTAGAGTCATCCCTATGATGCTCATTTGCAATCTTTACATTTTTTTCCCAGGAGATTTGGGTCTATTTAGGTAGCTCTGTTTTCCAGTGTAACCGTTCATTACCTTGACAGATGTTTCCTGTGTCTACTGTCTGCAACATCACAACCAGGCATGGGCTGTGAACAGGGAGGCAGAGACACCGAAGGGTCGCAGGATAAAGACAGTTACCGCCAGCAGTTTTACCTGGCTGTTTTTCACACTATTAGCCCTGGCCGAATAAAGGTCTGGGGTTGGTTTTCATCCTGTCTCTGCACTGACTCGTCCCCTCTGCCTTCACTCCCTTCCCACCCCACCATCCCCCAATAGGAAGAATAAACCCAGTCTGTGGGAGCTGAACTCTCAGAGGTCTGGATTCAAAATGAGGCAAGACTAGTTCACCTACCACTGATATCAAACCCATATCTATGAGCTGGCTGCTCTCATGACATAAGCATTACAACTGCATGGTGGGATGCAAAGGGGTGGCTGAAGGGATAAAAGCCTGTGTCTAACGGAACTAGCACAGCCATAGCAGGGCACTGACAGGGATGAAAACAATATGAAAGAGCTACTGGCTCTCTGTACGTGCAGCCCCAAAAGTACCTTGATAGACAGGTGCACACACTGGCCTTTTTTGCCCCCCTTACATTGCAAATGCCTATCTAATTTGCTTACCCCAGGAAGTATGCGTGGTTGTCTCACTCTCTCATTTGGCTGTCTAAGTTTTAGATCCACTATCTGACTTTAGCACATTTGTAATGTTTCCCCCCAGGAGTCTGAGAAGTAGGGGTTTCATCTCTCCACAAGGCATTTATCACAGCTACAGATACTCCTGCTCAGTTTGCTATTGGAACAGGTGGTAATTAGCAAGCAACTAACTCTAAGAGGGGAAAATAACCATGTTAATAGTTTGCAGAAGGCATTTGGCTCATTTCTGTGAGATAATGGTTTATTGCTATTACAGAAAGGGGATTTGATTAACATAGATGACAAAGCAGCAGCAGGAAAAGGACATAGAAAGAGCCACAAGACAATAACTAGATGAAGCATATCACTTAACAGATTCACCCTTTGGAAATACAGCTGGCAGGTAGTACAGTGTGTCAGGTACTCAGATTGTTCACAAACATGGGCTAAGTACATCGATAGACAGATGCACACACTGTTAACTGAATTACTACACTCATCACAGTGCTGGGCTTCTCAATGCAGTCCAGATTCGCTCTGGATGCCTGTCAGCCTGCCTATAGTCTGCAGTAACTTTAAACCAGAGGGAAAAATTAAACAAACTGGCTGGCCAGTGGCAATAAGGGTTAATGCACTAACCTTTCCAGCTTCCATGCGTATGGCTAGGAGGGGCTCAGATGTGACTTAGTTCAAAAGCAAAATGAGTCTGTTTACTCCTTGGCTGGCCTGTGTGCACATCACTGTTCAACTTTCTACCTCCACAGTGCAAAGCAAGACAGTTATGACTTCTGCTCAGCACAAGAAGCAGATGGGGGCTAGCTGGGGTTACGGCAGTCATGCCTGGCTGTCCCTGTTATACCAGACCTGGCCTGAGCTCTGTCTCGTGGCCCGCCAGTGGATTATCCTGACGGGTGGCAGGCAGACCACGGGTTGCCCACCACTGGGTTAGAGAAACACCTCTCAGGAATGGTCTAGTTATCACGTAGTCCTGCCTTGAGTGTAGGGGACTGAACTAGATGACTTGTTGGGGTCCCTTCCACCCTACACTTCTGCTTCCATACAAAGGGTCCTGAACTGAGCTGTAAGAGCTGAAGTAGAAGTAACAGCCTATATATTAAACCCTCACGTACTGACCTCTTGACAAGAACTTCGCAGCGCAGAAATCAGGCATGCAGGAAGAACGACAATGACAGAGCTGAAGTTCACAGATTCCAGGGAGGCATGGAGAACCTGTGGACTCCAGTTCTGAGAGCAGGAAAGATGAGGCTGGCCACACAAGAGGTGGTATTTAATTATTCACTGCCTTCCTAAGGAGGCTTGGTCAATCCGCTATTGGTCTGGTGTGCCAGAGCGATGGAGCTTCCTCTAGGAATGGTTCATGCAAGTACAGAGGGGGTGGCCCTCATAGAATCAGCTACGCCTCTTGGTGTTTAAAGTCTGTCTGAAGTGGCTATTTATCTACCATTTGTAGGGCACCTCTTGCTAGTCATTGATTCCTCCTTCAGTAAACATGGAAATACAAAACACATTAAACCAGTCAGAGAGACCCAACCAGGCAAATACTCAGCCAACTCTGCTCCCACTCAAAATACAATGAGCAAAGCTCTTCTAATCTGCTTTGCACACACTAGTGACTTGTGCTAAGCTTTTAAGAACCCGATAAAAATTCCACTCTGGTTTGGTGGGAATTTAGGGCTGAAGGTTTTGGGGCATTCTTATTTCTTCCTAAAGGGAGCCCCCTATACCCTGAGGCATAGTTTTTACCCTAAGCTTGATGAAGAGGGTTTGCTAACCCAGGAAGCTGGGTTTGGTCTGGGAGCTCTCTAGAGTATATACACTGCAGCTGGAAGCGAGCATCGCAGCCCGGAGAGACACTGAGCTTGTGAAAGGGAGCATGTGTGTGCCACGCCCTCTGGTACATGCCAACTGGAGTGGTTGCAGTGGGAGATGAGAGAGGCAAGGGATAACATGATAGAATTGAAACCAACCCATTTGACCCAGCCCTATGTTTTGCTACAACTCTTTACTGCCCCATAATCAGTCAGTTTATGCCCTCTTCCTTTATCAACGTCATTGGGATGAATGCAAAATAAGTAATTCAGTGATAACGTTAACTAGTTCAGTTTGTACTAACAGAGTCTCTAACTGGGGTCAGTAACTGAACATCAATGGAAAGGAGAACCTTGAACAGGACTTGCTGTAAGAATATTGTTAGCAGCTGATCAACTCGGCCTCTGCATCAGAAACCGTTTGCTCTGCTACTATCAAATGTAGGAGAAATATTACAGGGAGCATCAAAAGGATCTGGAAAGTATTGTTAACCCACATCAAAGTTGGAGACCCTAGCAAGTAGGTTGGCAGTGGTAGTGAGATCAGTGTAGTAAGATCAAAAGGAATAAAATACAAAGATGTGCAATATTCCTTTGCCAGCTGTGGAGATAAATAAGAGAGCTTCAAAGGAACATTCTATATTCATGACTGTCTGATAAATAAATAAATAAGACAGTCGGCTCCTTGAGAGTTTAGCATTAAGGGAATGGGGAGCAATAAAGTGGAGTCTGGCTGCCGGATTCTGCTCACCTAGAATAATAAATCAGTGGGTTTCCTCCTCAGGATCCTTCTCAGAGCAATGGGGAGAGCGTGTGTTTGTGAGGGGAGGACGGGCACCTGCCTCTGGCAAATGTAAGCTGAGAAAATACAAATTGTCAGATGCCTCCAGAGTTCTTAAAGGATGCAGCAATAAGTCAGTCAGTAATGGACTGCAGAGAATTCACATATTAAAGTAATAAAGTTGAGCATCTTTTCATTATTCCCAGTAAGCTTCAGTGTGCGCTTGCCCATGCATGTTGGGGCTGGGAAGTCATCGATCACTCTGAAATTCTCTGTTCCCTGAAAAGATTAAGAGTGCTTATCACCCATCACACTTGTTGATGGAAGCTGCAGTCAGCTAGAATGTGTGTTGGCTTGAAAAGACTGAACAAGAACTATGCCTTTTTCATTTCCAGTGGCCGGGGGAGGGAGGAAGAAACTTAGAACCAGTGGCCAACCAGAACCTAACAGTGCAGAAATTGCCCCCCGCCCTGTGTGGGTGATATCCCCCGTGCATGGGGAATGTGCAAGGTCTTTGTGACACCTACGCATTCAAAGTAAGTCTTTAGTGAGACTTAGCTGGCACATAGCCCAGACATCTACATGAAACAGGACTAGCACAGGCCATGCCTGGTAGTGTTCCTGGTTGTGCTGGGAGCATCCAGCAGGAAACACAAAAGGGCCGATTGGCCCCAGTTGGCAAAGAAGCCAAGGACTGGATGGGCCCTGGAGCCGGAACGCCCCTCTCAGCTGGTGCCTGATGGGCAGGGGTCAGTGTGGGGCAGGGCAGGAGAGCAGGGGGTCTGGCCATGGCTTGTACCCTGCTGGTTCTGTTGAACCTCAGGGAAGCCACGATAATGGCATTTGTATCAGTGTCTTCTCCCACTCTTACATCCTACTGGAACAAATGCCTTGTCCCAACAACCTCTGCTTCCCCTATACACTCAACCATCCCCTAGACAGTACCTGGGGACCCTTCAGTGTTACCTGAGCGTTACCAGATCTAGGTTCTGGCAGATGCAAATACCCCATCTCATTTCAGTCAGGGCCCCCAATGCAGCTGATGTCTTCCAAACTTTCAGACACAAATGCCGACACCCCTGAAGGGAAAGTTTCTCCTATACCCGCACAGTTCTGCTCCTATCAACATCAAAAGCAAGTCATCCTTTGTTTTCAGTGGGAGAAGGTCACCTGTGGTCATTCCTCATGACCATGCTCCTCTGCCATGACAGGCCACAGTTGAGCAAGCTGCCAGCACACACCAACCTTTAACCACATGGTGGGTCCTGCTGACTTCACTGGGGCTATTTAGAAGCTTAAAAGTTCCGGACGTACCTTAGCACCTCAAAGAAAAGCCCAAACAACTCTGGCCCCAACTCAAACCCCCATTTCAGAGAGATATTTCTTTTGCAAAGTTCACTTCCTGTGGACCCACATCTATTTATATTTTTCAGTAGATTCTCTTTGAAATTGCTGTGACGACTTGTCTAAATCCTTCTCCCAGGTGTCATATTAAAGAGACTATTAAAAGACTTTTTGAAAGTGTAAGTTTTCACACTTGTTACAGCTGACATCTATCTCTAACAGCACCTGGAGCTAATTAACAGGTGCCGTTATCAAAATATGAAATTCATTATTTGGAAAGTAACCTCTTTTTATGTCCCAAAAACATTTCAGATGAAGTATCTGGCTAGTATGTTTCCACTCCACGAAATAGCCTTTTTTATGATTATTTTTCCACAGCAACCTGATTGCCTTATTTGGAGCAGGAGTTTCTCTCTGCAGCAAGTCCCTGTAAATCCCTGTAGGATTTAGAGCAGGACTTCTCAAACTGGAGGTCGGGACCCCTCAGGGGGTCACGAGGTTATTGCATGGGGGGGTTGCAAGAGCCGTCAACCCTCACCCCAAACCCTGCTTTGCCTCCTGCATTTATAATGGTGTTAAATATATAAAAATGTGTTTTTAATTTATAAGGGGGAGGTCGCTCAGAGACTTGCTATGTGAAAGTGGTCACCAGTAAAAAAGGTGGAGGTCGCTCAGAGACTTGCTATGTGAAAGGGGTCACCAGTAAAAAAGTTTGAGAGCCACTGATTTAGAGCACTGGCAATCCCAAGAGCTACCTTACCACTGTATTGAAGAATTATAAGAAAATAAAAATGAGTGTCTAACAGAAGTCCTGAATTTGCTCCCACTGAAATCAACAGACAAACTCCCACTAAGACCAATGGAAGCAAGTTCAGGCCCCCAATTACCAGCTTTAATTTAACAAATAAGAGGTCTTTGATGGCTGCCAGAAATCAGACCACCTGTCTTACTGTTTTCCAGGAAGCACTCTGCTTAGCAACTCTTAGACTGCTCTGTTTATGTGAACCCAGGCTGAGGCTAGCACATTTAGCTGCAGGAAGGTATCATCTTTTGTCTCTTTTGCCATTCTCTTTTGGCCAGCAGATAATCAGCAGCTCACCTGGACTACAATTCAGCCCAGGTCTGTCTTCACTCTCGCGTGGGTGTACAGCAGGTGTTGCTCCGTTGAAGTCTGTGGAATCCCTGGTGTAAAATGAGCACAACTCGGAAAGAAAGAACGACCCATAGCATGCGCACATATACTACCACATCTGATTCTCTTCTATTATTTTCAAACTTCTTGTGTCATATTTGCCTGGCATATGGGCAATGAACAAGCAAACCTGGCTGCAAGTCTGGGAGAGAATAGAATGCCCAACGCTGGACTTTTTAATAGGAAAGTCTCCGTTGTTTTAACATTACTTTTTCCATTTGTTTTTCGTTTGTTTTTTGCTGCTGTCAGAAATGTAACCGAACCCCAGAAGACCACAAATGCTGTTTGAACAAAGCAATCAGTTTTACTATCTAAACTGCACATTCCGGTAACAAGCAGGGAAATAGTGTGGCTTAAAATGTGAACAGACCCAAAATTATTCTCTTTGAAAGAAATGAGCTAGTTCTGAACTTTGAATTGGAAAGTTCGGTTTTGGCTCAGAGAATCAAAAGAGGCATTTCCTCAAAAGGCTGAAAGCCTGTAAATAGCAGAAGGAAGGAATTTCTAACCCTCACCATCAGTTCTCTAGCTCTGTCTGTGCTCATCCATCTGCAATACAGAATGGTGCAAGAGCAGGTAGTGTTGTGGTCCTTATTTGACTGGTGGTTTTAACAAGAGCTCATTGAGTCTTTAAACTAGTAATGATTAAAATAAAGGAACACCACAGTAGAAAATGGACTAAACTCTCTAAAATCCAGCAAACAAACCAAATTGCACTCTCTCAGCTGGGAGAGGAAAAGGCAGTTTATTAAACTAAACCAAACAGGAAAGAATCTATTATTACATTTTGCAGCTTTGATTTGTGGGAATCTTCATGTCAGCCATTCTGGCTTTGCCTCTTATTGACACTTTTCCTTTTTTATGAATAACAGGACAAGAGCCAGCCGAGATGCAGGCATGCAATAGGGTTTTGTTTACTAGAAAGTTTACCAGCTGTAGAAAGCACAAACTGAAGCAATTAGATCAAATACACATATTCCAAAAATCCTATGTGCCTGCTTTTGCTGGAAAATTGTATTGACTATGGAAAGGTTACACACATACTTTCTCCTAGTACTTGACCCAGTGTGAAAGGGCTCAGGTGATGGGCTCCTTAGTGAAGTGACAGAAGTGCCAACTGTTCTCGGGCTATTTTTCCAACTACGGCTAGTTACCACGTTGGAGGACTTGTTTAGAAGGCTGCAGCCAGAAGCACATAATTCAAATAAGTCAAGAAGTGATTCATTCCCTGTTTTTCCAGTGTTTCTAGGGAGACAGACAATCCTTGCCAACCGCCCATCTCCTTGGGGGTACATGCTATGTATGACAAGGAGCAGGTGAGGATTTTGCTATGCTAGCTAGCAGTTTTGTTCTCCTTCTGTCTCTCCCACACTCCCTCCTATCCAAAGAGAAATATGACATGAAAACAATTCAGAGATGGCTTCTCTCTTACCTTTCTGCTTCTGTTTGAAATTTAAATTGGCGTTTGTACAATTCAGTGTAGGGGGAATTACCCATTGCCCCAGAATTCCACAAAAAAAGTGGAGATTTGGTTTCGCTGATATTCCAGACTGGAGAAGATTTTTCAAAAGGGGCTAAGATAACTAGGAGCCCAGTTCTCAGTGGCTTTCATCAGAGCTGTGGTCCAACAGTTTAGCCCCATTTGAAATTCTCAGCCTATTATTTCTGTGCTAAATTATTTTATTACTGGATTTGATGTTATGGGAGGACTGGAGTTTTATTGTCATCACAAACCAGGCACTAGTTCCAAAATAGATGTGAAGTAACTATCTCCTCCAGCAAAAGCTCAGCATAGACGCTGGAGACACAGCAGGGATTTAAACAGCCAAAGAGAAGGTTAAGGTGATGACCATAATAAGAGAACATGTCTGACAAGCACCCCATTCAGAGCACTGTAGGTACAAGCAAGCCTCTGCTCACAGAGGCTGGAACTGGAACTGTAAGTGTTAGCAAAACTACTAGGCTCTATGAAAGGAACTATGGGTGAAGATTTCACTTCCAGGATTGGATCAAAAGAAACCAGGTTAGAGCTAGGCAGTTTTTGAAGTACTGTACATTTGCATTGTAAAGGCAGAGATCCAGATTTAAATTATATATTTTGTATAAATAGTATCTTTAAAGATGAGTAAAAAATGTCCTTTGAAGAACTGATTTCTGGGATAAAAGATCCATATTATATTTGCAAGAGATCCTAACCTTCTCGGGGCAGCTTGGAGCTCTGAAATTGCTTAGCATCTAACCAGGATTCTGTTCCTTATGGAAGCTGGTGGAGGATTGTCTAAGGTTACACAGTACCCTAAATTAAAACCTCCACTATGACTTAAGGACCAGCTTATTTTCAATATCTTTGAATATTCATGTTAGAAATCAGAGGATATTTATTTTTCTCATGCAAACTTTGTGGTATAATAATATGCATAGATTCTCACAGCCATACTGATTGTTTTAAGCATATTTCTACTGAAGTCCGTGTAGCTCCTCCAAATCTAAACTGTTGGATGGGAGAGTAAGAATTTGGCCTAGTTTTGAGTCACCCTCAAACCAAATCAGAGATACTGAAATCAAAACAGTGCTTCCTTCTGCCCAATGGAAACTGGAGTTCAAAAGAGCCTAGCAGAGTTGAGCATCTATTTCATTGAAATTCAGTAGAATTTGGACATCCGGCTCCTATAGGTCCCTATGGAAATTCCAGGCCAGACTTTATAAAGATATTAGAAAATAGCTTTTGCTGCCCCATTATCAGTGTCACTTGCTAGCAAGATGGCCTCCATCCCACATGAGTAATGACCCTCTGATTGCCAGACCAATGGCCTAAGATTAACAAGGGGACTTGCCCATAAAACTTTGCCTTAGGTAGGTTTGTGAAATAAAAAGCACAAAAATCTGTTCCTTTTATTATTCCCTCCCCCTACTAATTCAGCTAAAGGTGAAATCGACTCTTCTACACACTGCTAAAGACCTCAAACTCGCTTGTTGCTAATGCAACACTTTACATGGGTGAAAATTTCACGGTGACTGAAAACTGAGTTATGCAGATAATGAAGTGAAGGGAGTAGTGCCCAAACGTCCACAGTCTGGAGGTTGGGAGAAAAATCCCTGGAAGGCTGTGCAGCAATGAACACGTTGAATCTCAGATCTCTTCTTTTCCCACTCTGAGGGGAAAAAGTCTTCGCTGTCACTGTCAGGCCAGGGAGTGAGTATTCAAGGCCAGAGCTGTGAACACTCAGTAAAATTCTCCTTTAATGAGATTGCCTAGTAATTTATCCATTATATCATTTTATTGATCTTATATATGTCTGTAATACTTTACTGTTGCTATCAGTGCCAGTAGAATTGCCAGTAAAATCAGACTCTGCCTTTCTGCATGGCACCGTTTCTCAGAGACTGAAAACATGCAGGCCTGAGGTGACTTCATCTTCCATGGGACACAGAGAGCTCCAGCCAAACCCGCTGGAGACCTTCGCCAGAGGAGTACAGACTGAGTACATTTAGCCACATCCACGTGCTGAGTCTCATTCACACAGCTCTTCAGTTATCCTCCCAGTGTAATCCTCTCTCCTGTTTAATTATTTCCCTGGTTTTCGCCCATGATGGGCAGGGAGATGATTCACTCTTGGCCTGTCACTATCTGTAGCCCTTCAGAAAGACTGGGGCCTGATCATCCCCCTTCAGCAGCACATGCCCATGTGAGCCATTCCCATGGAGTTAGATTGCCAAGGATGGTTAACACAGCCGTCCCTGCGTGCGCTCTGCGCTCTGTGGGAGCCAGCGTCCATGGAGCACTCAGCCAGCAGCCACATTGCTGCTGCTGCTGCCAAAAGGGGCTCCAAGCAAAGCAAGTTGGGATGGTGGTTTGGTGATGTGGATCCCCTTCCAGTGGGAACTAGAAATTCCCCCTGGCCCTCCCATTCAACACAGGTGACCATAGAGGGCCAAGCTGTGAGTGGCTCAAACATGGGTGCAGAGAAAGGGTGGGAGGAGCCTCCCTTCCTGCGCACAGCCTGTCTGGGGCCCTGTACGGTGCAAACCTGGGCTCAGGAAAGGGGCTTCCAAAAGATCGGGTTGCCTGTGCTGTGCAGGGAGAGTAGAAGGTGTTTTTGGCTTGGCTGTGCAGCACCGGGACATTCATTCAGCCAACAAGCAGCTGCTTCTGCTGCAGCAGGGGAAAAAGCCAGAATAAAGGATGTTCTGCACCAATATTACATTTGCAAACAGCATTTCTTGGCCTGTGTGGATGGGGAAATGACTGGGTGGGTTACATATTAGGAGCTATAATCCGCCGTGTAACAAAGATGTGTCTTGACTCCTGCAAATGTATTTAGCGAACAAGAGAAAGTTGGCATCATACAAACAATACAAATGTTATCAAGAGGGAAATGCATTTTTCAGTCTGGGCTGGCTGGAAACATGCAGCCAAATGTGTATTAAAATCCCAGCTCAGTCTTTCGTACAAAACGCCTTTCTTTTTGTTTTCCTGTAAGTGTAGCCATTATTTAGCCTTGTAATTATAATAAAAGGTTGCTAGAAGCTGCTGGATCAAGCTGGCACAGTAAGTTACAGACAGTTAACCCAGACCAATTCTCTTAGGACATTTCAGATTGGACCCCTTAATACATTCTCTTTACAATTATTCAGATAAGTCAATGCATAGGCCATTACTGCAGGGAAAAGATTGAACCTGGAACAAAGTGAAATGAGATTTGAAATAATAAAAATAAACAAACACACACAAGTTTCAGGTACACCTCAAAAATTCAAATGAGCTCATTTGCAAAGCTAAAAATTTCCCAGGGACTCAAGCTGATTCAAAGAGAAATGTATTTAATTTAAAACAACTCACTTCAGGGAGCTCTGAACCAGGATGAAATACATTAAATAATTGATCAACCAGGGACTAGAGAAGAAAGAAATCTGTATAGTGTAACTAGCTTAAGAGAACACACACACATTTTAACATTCAGCGCGTAACATGTCATGCTATTCTGGAGTTACTTGCCTCAGGCAGAGGTTAATTAAATAATTAATTAGTGAATGACAAGGTAGAAGTCCCAGAGTGATTAGCTTTCCAGAATGTCCTACCAATAACCTGTCAAATTAGGCTAGGCTCAACAACAACAAAAACCCAACACAATCCCCCTGTTCTCTTCCCAGTACCTGCTCAGGCTTTGTGTTCGAGTACCTAGGTATCTGTGTTGTTCTTTTTTTTTTTTTAATAGAAAACAGGAATAAAATAAAAAACAAACAGCGCATCTAGGAGCCAAGCAGGTTGCCACTGCCGGAAAAGCCAATATACTAAGGAAGAGATTTTTGCAGTAGACTTGTGAATAAAAGCCATTCAAGACTGTACACTCTTTGGGAAGGAACCATTTTTCGTTTTGTGTTTGTACAGCCCTTATCACAGTGGGGTGCTGCACCATGACTGGGATTCCTAGACGTTACCACAATCAAAGTAATAATAATACATTTCCTCCTGTTGCTTGCAAGCCTGTGCCTTGCTGGGCCTCTTTCAAAGTAAGTGCAGCAATAGCAGGAGAATTCTTGGCATGTTCCCCCTTTCCAAACAGCTTTGATCCCAAGTTTGCAGAGCACTTTACAAAGGAGTGTAAACCAACCTGCACGGCAGCTCCACCAGTCCACATGAAAACAACCAGGTGTAGTAACAATTGGGAACTAAAGTGGTGGACTAAGCAGATGCCCATGAATAGGGACCTATCAAATTCACAGCCATGAAAAACGCATCCTGGACCTTGACATCTGGGCTTTTGTGTGCTTTTACCCTGTACTATACCAATTTCTTGGGAGAGACCAGCTCTGTGGATCACAGTTTGGGACCTACGGGCTGGAAGCTTACCAGAGGTCACCCCAGCTCCAACATGGGGCTTTGGTAGGGGTCAATCCCCACCTAAGGGTTTTCCCCATGGTTACAAGTTCAGAATGGTCTGGGCTTCAGGACCAGACCCAGAGTGGGCAGATCAGCCTGTGTGTTCACATAGCTCAGGGCTTTGATCACCAGCCTCCAGGATCAGGTAATCAGCAGACGATGACTCTCCTCCCAAAGAGAAAACGAGGAAGACTTGTGGCACCTTAGAGACTAACCAGTTTATTTCAGCATAAGCTTTCCTGGGCTATAGCCCACTTCATGGGATGCATAGCCCTGCTCCCAGTGCAGCTTCAAAAGCTGAGCTTGTGCATAGCTGGAGCGGGGGAATTTGCAATCACCGCTCCCTAGGTATTCCCAGGAAATCCTCTTCACTTATTGGCCCAAAAGTCCATCCTTGTCTGGCACAATTTCAATACAGTTCTTTGAATGCCCAGGCCTCACATCATATCATCTCTTCCCTGTCTCCCCCGAGAGGTTACATTCAATCCCAGCCCACAATAATACACAAACTTTGCATTTAGTACACGCAGCTTTTTCAAGGGTATTGCAGGAAATGGTCTCAGCTGTCACATCGAAAATGGAGGAGTTTCATCCACATTTTGTGCTTGTTTTTTGTAACAATTCAAAAAGTGGATGAAAGTTTCCAAAACTCAAATATTTTCAGCCAGCCTTAGAAGGCGAAGGGCACAGGGGCAAAGTGTCAGTGAGTTGGTGTGCAAATCCAGACAATGTCTCCCAGCTCTGCTTCACGCACAGTGTCTGGCAGCTCCCCGGAGCAATCCTTTCTTCTGGATAGTTGGTGGTGTGGCTCCAACACTGCCATTGACCACAACAGCATCAGAACAGCTTGTTAGAGGCGATAGAGCCAGCTCTCTAGTCTGCTTTTCCTCTGATAAAGTACGTCTCTGACTGTAGATTGCATTGTATTGCCTTACCCACGCCGCTGACTGGCAACCCATTTCATCCCCCTGACAGGGACTGTCTACTGCTACAAAGGGTTAGTTGATTCCATGTTCTTTTCTGTCCACACTGTGGTAACAACCAGGACTTGTTACAAGCCAATCCTTCCTTTCACAGCTTATCCTCAGCAAGCACCGTGTTCCCATTTGTGCGCTGGGCCAAGGGCAAGAGACATCGAGATGTTCTGGGATAGCCAGAAAGGCAGGGATAAGAGGAAACCCCTGTTGCCCACCCTGGGACGATGTCTTTTAAGGAGGGTGTAACGTAGCCACCCAACTGGCTCAGCCCTGTGCATCACTGTAGCTATAGAGGGTAAGGTGAGAACCAGCCCCTGGCAACCCAGCCCAGTTTCCTGTCTCTGCCAGTGGTCTGCACCATCTGCTTCAGTGAAAGGTGGAAGAAAGTTGTAACAGAATAGTCTGTTCCCAGGGAAGTTTCTTCCTGACCTCCACCAGCAACTGGGTTATGCCCTGATGCCTGAGGGTTTCTAGCCCTTATAAAAATGTTTTATCCTCTGCAGTGACTGTGGATTTTCTCATTAGCCATATGAATCCTTTCATAAATCCTAAACTTTGGCTTCAGCAATATCTTGTGGCAGCAATTTCCATCAGGCATTTCCTATTTATTGCTGCTCATTTACATTCTTGGTCTTGTCTTGTGAAAGAGGAGAGCTCTTCTCCATCGCTTTCATTATTTGGGGTGCTTGAGTTATAATCCCATCTATTTGTCCCCACATTAAACCAAAGAGTCCCCAATCTTTTCACTCTTTCCCCATCTGAAAGAGTTTTCAGATCTCTGATGTTATATGAAAGATGGGGTGGGAGGTTATATATATCTGTCAAGGGAGCATTTGTGGCAGTATGAAGATAAGTTAAACACACAGCTAATTAAAGCTATTTATTTTAAATGACTAGATTTGATTTACTAAGAACTAGAACAAGTGCAAGACTGAATCAAAGGTTTTTTTAAACAAAATAAAAACTGCATCTCAATCCTGGTTAGTACAATAGAAGACAACTCTAGTCCAGGCAGCTAAGAGTTAAAGATGGGCATTTATTGGCTCCATTTTGGGGTAAAGAAGGAGAATTTATCACGTCATGGTGTAATAATTATTTCCTTACATTCACTTCCAGCCTTAGAGTCAAACAAAGCCTCTGTAAAATATATAGCGATTCAAGAAGAGAACCAAAATGTATAATGCTTCTATCTGAGGACAGACAAGTAACAAAGTGTTTAAAGTAAAACAAATGTCTTCAGTTCCTTCTCTTCACTAACTCTAAATGCAGATTAAGATGTAGTTGGTATCAAACACACATGGTAATAATTTATCTGCGGGGGTTTAGATTTGGAAGTAAAATGGAAATGCATTTTTACTGCCTAGAAATAACACTACTGTGTATGCAAGTAGCAATTAATACCTGCAGCCAATAAACATAAATCCATGGGTGACAGAATAACGACAATTAAAGAGGGGGAAATGAAAAGAAACTACAGTTCATTTGCATCTTTTTTGGGTAATTTTATTTGGGTACAGCAGTTCTGAATGAAATGTAACTTCTAAGTACTGTTTGCCTGTATTGAGGCCACATTGTGAATGCAGGAGGCTCTGAGTTGCAGCTGAGCCGCTCTGAAATGGTGATTAGCACAACACAGCATACATTAAGAGACTGATTTGAGTCCATTTCAGCCACAGCAAATCAAACATTCTTCCCCCTGGCAAACAGCACTGAAATCCTGAGGGTCCAACCGTCTCTCTCCAATCCCGCACTGATCGTCTCTCAAACAATTGTGCATTTCAGTTTTTCAAAATATTATTTGTATTGAGTTTTATTTGAAACAATTCTAACATAGTAACCAAGCTGGGAGATTTCCATAACTTTCCAGACACCATTCTTGCTTCCAACAGATCCAGTACTTTGGCCAAGGGCTTAAATGGAGCTCACTCTCTGTCTCACCACTGGCACTTGCAGATTCTTACAGGTATTGGCCGTAATTAGCATATGCCCTCACCGGTGAAGGGTTAGGCTTTCTCAGCCACTGGAGAGAAAAGAGGCAGCTCTTTGCCCTGATTAGCTGATAATTTAGTATGTGCTTTGGAAAAGTTAATTCTACACCGAAAAGTGTGACTGACTGCTTGGGTGACATGGCTCCTCGACATCTTCACAAAGCCCTGGGTCAGGGGTGTGTGTGTGTGTGTGTGTGTCTATGAGCAGAGTATTTACACGACTTGTGGTAAAACTTCTCCCCAACCACATACTGGCTGTAGAGTGAACCCTTTCCTCTCGGCCGGATGCTGATCTTTGGGGAGATGTCCTCAGGAGGCCTGGTTTTCAGCAGGGTCAGGGGAAGGTGCTAAGCACGTTCTGAAATTCAGGCCCATTTTAAGGTGTCTCAGTCTGGACTCCTAATCTGAGTGCCAGGGTAGTGCAGGGGGCTGACATTACCCACCCTGGTGAGGAGGAAGTCCGACAAACCACAGGCCCAATCTGGAAATCGGATACTGATAGTGAGCTGAATGAACTCCAGGAGGCTGGGAGAGAACCTGCCAACTCCATCATCGGCAGCTGAACTTGGAGGATCATGCTCATGAGGTGATGATGGCGGAAAGCAGATGTGCTGATCTCATTCTAGCCGTGAGCTCCCCTCTAGGTTAAAATAACCAGCAAGAGCAGCCAGCCTGCTTTGTATTCTTGCAATCGGGGGGGGATGGGGATGGGGGTGCTTCTCAGCTTATGCCTGGGGTCTGGCTCTGTAGCTCAGGCTGCTACAGAAATGTCTCCATTGGTTTCCTTTATCTCCTCCCTGCACTAGTCTGACTCCTTCCTAGACCAGACATTGTTTTCCCAGCTTGAGGGCTGCCTCAATTACTGCGGTTATCCTCCTGTTCCATTATTGCTCAGATTCCTTGCTTCTTCATCGAGTCCAATTCCAAGGCCAGAAGGGATCACGGTGATCCTCTGGCCTGACCTTCTTTGTCACAGAAACTCTAGGGTTCCTCCAAACAATTCCTGTTTGAACTAGGGCAGGTCTTTTAGAGAACAACTGAACTTGAGTTGAAAATTAACCACTGGAACAATTCCTTCACTGGCAATTACCCTCATTGATAAAAATGTGCATCTTATTTCCGTTCTGAATTTGCCTAGCTTCAAGTTCCAGCCATTGGATCATCTTAGACTGTTGGCTGCTAGACTGAAGAGCCCATTATTAAATTTTTGTTCCCCATGTCAGTTCCTATAAATTGTGATCAAGTCACTTCTTAATCTCCTCCTTGGTGAGAGAATTAGGTTGAGCTCCTTGAGTCTACACCGAAAGGTGTGTTTAATCATTCTTGTGGCTCTTCCCTGAACCTTTTCTGATTTGCCTACTCCTCCTTGAACTGTGGCCAGCAGAACAGGATGTGATATTCCAGCAGTGGTCCTAACAGTGCCAAACACAGAGGTAATATCTCCCTACTTCTACTTGCAATTCCCTTGCTTATGCTTCCAAGAGCTGCATTAATTAGGCCTTTTGGCCACAGCATCACACTGGGAGCTCATCTTCAGTTGATTATCCCCCCATGATACCCAAGTCCTTTTCAGAATCATGGCCTTCCAGGATAGTCCCCCATCCTGCAAGTATGAGCTGCATTGCTTTGTTCCTAGCTGTATGCATTTGCCTTTGGCTGTATTATCACAAACTGCAGTAAAGATGGGTGAGCAGGAAGAAGAAGAGAGCAGGAGAATACTTTTTCCTGAGATCTTGCCCCTTCACCTTGTCAGTGATTGGGAAAATACAAAGCCCCTTGTTTCCCTGCTATCCTGCTGTCCCTAACATGAGCCTTTGGGTTTATTGCTTTATAGACAAGATTGTAAAGGTTGAAACTTGTTTTAAATCTAATAACAGAAGCAGTTTCGGGACAGGCACGCGTGCAGAATGATTGCATGGAGCTCAGCAGGGAGAAGCACTAATAAGTATTCCAGGAAGCTGCCCTACGCCAACCTTCCATTTACTTTCTGTTAAATATGATGTAGAAGGTGAGAATATACCTGCCGTCTCCGTAAACGATTCTGCTGCAGCTGCCTTCACTAATCTCATGACACCCACTGTGACGGACAACAGGGGATGGAGCGGGGGAGCTGATCTGGATTGATTGTAATTACGTCCACAACACAGCACCTTGTTCCGGCTCTATGCCACAGTATTATGGCTAACATTTCACGTTAGCAGAGGCTTCTTTGCACACAAATGCTGCACTAACCTGTGTTTATAAAAGCCACCCGACGCCGAAGGTTATTAAAGCTGCAGGGAGACAGTGTGGGTGGGTGGGGAGGGCACTGAGCTGGGAGTCAGGAAACCAGCTGGGTGACCTGGGGCAAATCACCTCACTTCACCTCTGAGTGCGCCCCAGTCAGGGACAGAACGAGGATAATAAACCGTGATCCCTTTTGCAAGAGGAGAGACTGAGAATCTTATCTCAGAAGCATTGTAATCACCGGGGTCATCCCTCGGCAGAAGGTTAAGCACACAGATTTCAGGCTGACAAGATTCCTGATTGATTATGTTCTTCCATAATTACACCCTGGTAGTATCTTTAAGAATAGCTTATTGCCTGTATGCAGCTGAAATGGAAACTGAGTGGAGCAAGTGAACGTTTTTTCATCAGACAGCCTAAAATCAGTGTGTCTGAGCAACAAAGGGCACCAAAACTATACCCTGCCCATGACTCTGTTGGAAAATAAAACCCCACTGGTAGCACCAGCTTCCTAGTTCCCAGCGGCAGTCAGGGCACTTGGCTCCACTTCTGAAGGTACCTGTTGAATGGGTTTATTAAATGCGACCTAAGCAAGGGAGGGAGAAGAGAAACACTTTCTTCTGCTTTGTCGTCTTGCCAGCATGTCACTGACCTTGTTCCAGATCCTTCGGGCCTAATAGGGCTGCAGAGCATTTCTCCTGCCGCAGCCCAGGGTACTATCAGTTTGTGCCTGGCTCTCACAGCTCAGTCCCAGGTTCAGATGCTTGTGAACTCAGCCAGATCCGAATCAAGATAAAACGGTGACATTCCCCAAGAGAGCCTATTGAGCAATTACAAACAAATTCCACTCTTGGAGCATAAATTGTAGCTCGTCCTGATACCATGAGGCAGAAGAGGGGGTGGGGAGGAGCTCGAGATAGAAGGGGATATAGAATTGTATCAGTTTTGAGTCCAGATGAGGAGGAGGTTTGTGCTCTAAGCTAATCCTCTTTGGACATAGGGTTAAAAATGAGCTTTTCAAGGAACTGACAAAGCAATGGAATAGTTACTTTCCTTAAGTGAGATCCAACACCACAGGGCCTGCTCTGAGGCCCGCTTATCATGGATGACTATGACCAGCAGAGAGAGTCCGGCAGCATTCTGACTGAAGAGTAATCAATGATCATTAAGGATGCCAAGCATCGCCCGAAACCGACAGAGACTGCTCAGACAGGCCAAAGAAAAACAGAAAAATGTTCATTGCTGTTGGCAAAGCGTTGTGAACATACAAGCCTGCCTTACAACAGGCAGCAGTGCTCGGGGGGCTGTTTTGGGAATGAAGTTTTGCTAAGTCAGGTTTAATGTAATTGCTGTTTAACTGGGTCAGAGTTATACCAATAAATGCCTGCATCCAAATAGGTGAGAAAATGTTATTCGGTCCTGGAAAGAAAAACAGCTGAGGACTGAAGTGACAATATAAGGATGAATCACAGACTCTTAGGGATCTGAGATCAGTGTCATAGCTTGGTCTTCATTAAGTATACACCCTGTACAATATACATGGCTATGGACTGGCCAGAGAGCCTGCTCATATAACTTCCTCCTTTCCATCTGCAGCTGAGGAAACGAACATCCTGCATCTACCCTTGCTCTGTGTAATGGGTGGAGAAGCCTCATGGATACTTTATGGGCAGATTATCAGCAGGTTGGGTACGGAGCACTTGAAAAGTTGGCCCAAGGTCTGGGAGTATTTTTCATTATATAGAATAATTGGGGTTGGGTGACCCCCTTCAGAGAAAATCAAAATGGTCACAAATCTTCTCTTGCACCACCCAAACGTCAATCCTTAAACCAAGACTTACACTGAAAAAGTTGGGTTCCTTTTTAAAGTGTTTGTGTTTCTGCCCTTCCCAGTTTCCTTTGGGATTGGAAAGATACAGCAAGAAGGGCCATTTGTGCAGTATCGAGAGCCCAGCTAAAGCCAGAGCTCTCGGCAAACTTCCACTTCAGTCCTATCAGAGTGAATGGTCTGTGAATACCATTTGACCCTCACCCATCACACGCTGCAAAAGCTGTATTGGCTCTCTCTTTATTTTTTAAAACAAACAAAATATTTAATAATTCAGCAGCTTTTGTTGTGTTAGTTACAATCTGCTAGGCACAAATTGTGGGATGGAGAGGAGACTGGCAAAGAAGTGAGCATTAGAGGTGCTGTTCACAAGACAGATGAGAAAAAAACCAGACACGTGTCTAATAGTGACACTAAATATTTTATTTTGCTGGCAACGTGCTCTATGTCTTTGAACTGTACATCAAGCCTTGGCATGAAAACAGCAATGTCAGAAGTTTCCCATACTTATATTTGGAGTTGTGATAGCAAATAAGACATAGTTTGTATCTGTAAAAAGAGAAGTACTTGTGGCACTTTAGAGACTAACACGGCTGCTACTCTGAAACCTAACAAATTTATTTCAGCATAAGCTTTCATAGGCTATAGCCCACTTCATTGGCTGCATAGAATGGCATCCACAGTAGGCAGGAATATATACACACATGAAAAGGTGGAAGTTACCATATGAATTCTAAGAGGCTATTTAATGGAGATGAGCTATTACCAGCAGAAATAAAAAACTGTTTTTTTCCTGCTGGTAATAGCTCATCTACATTAAATATGTAAATATGGTAACTTCCACGTTTTCATGTGTGTATATATTCCTGCCTACTGTATGTTCCATTCTGTGCATCTGATGAAGTGGGCTGTAGCCTATGAAAGCTTATGCTGAAATAAGTTTGTTAGTCTCTAAGGTGCCACAAGTACATCTCTTCTTCAATCAAGTCATGCGGACAACAGGAGTTCCCTGCTTGCAGTAATTGATTAAGGACTCGTGTTTATAACTTTATCTCTCTGTAATTCCATGGTCTGTGACTTGAGTTGCATCCACAGTGCAAAATGACAGGGGACTCAGGCTCCTAGGACTCGGGTCCGGTGTGCTTGCTGACCCACGCCAGACAGATTGTGTGTAGACGGAAGTGGGGTTCTGGCTCATCCCTGACTTCAGCGCCTAGGATTAGTATATAGTGTAGACACGCCCTACATCTCCGTGTACCTCAGCTGTCAAATGAGGTCATGGGTGTGTTGTGATAACTCTGTAAATACTGGGAGGTGCTTAGATACTATCATGATGGAGGATGTACCTAAACTGAGAGAAGTAACTGAGAGTCTGAAATGCAAGAAGGGGCCCTGATTCTGCCCCTTGAACCAAATGGGTGTTTGGTCACTAATTTTAATTCAATGTCAAGCGCTATAACACTGATCTCAGATGGTAGAATTAGGGGCTCATGGAATATACCCACTTCTCTCAGTTCATATATCCCACTTCCGTCTACACACAATCCGTCTGGCATGGGTCAGCAAGCACACTGGACCCGAGTTCTAGGAGCCTGAGTCCCCTGTCATTTTGCAGTGTGGATGCAACTCAAGTCACAGACCACGGTCAGAAGCTCCGTGGAGTGTAGTGGGGATGTGTTAGCACAGCTGGTAAGATCTGGGTTTACAATGCAGTGAGGACACTCAAACATGGGCTTAGAAACACTGAGTCCACAAACCTGAATCCCACAGACCTGGGTTTCCTATGCAGTGTGGACACAGCAGGGCAAGTGATTTGCCTCAGGTCACATAAGGAGTCTGCGGCAAAACAGGGACTAAGCCAGCTCTCCTGCTTATCAGTCCAGTGCTTTAACCAACAGACCACCTTTCCTTCCCTGTGTGCACATGCAGGGAACAGTGTCCTCTACTAGAGAAGGCTGCAACTCCTTGCTGTAACAGTTCCTTCTCTTCAGTGTGCTGAGAGACAGGCTCACTTAGACTCTGGCCCCTGTGTGGTTAGCTGACACTACTTAATATTGTGCTAAGCACAGCTCCCCACAGACAGGGCTGCTGACTTCATGGGAAGTTTGGGAGTTCATTAGCTTTGAAGATCCAACATGAGTGTGTGCAGAGGGAGAGAGCTTTGCTGGCTTCACTGTGGGGAGGCAGCCGTGTTTGATGACAGAGAGAAGCAAAGAAAGCTGACGGAACTGGTGACATTCACAAAAAGCAGAGACACCAATCACTGAAAAGGGAGTTTTTTCAAAGGCTCGTAACTGCAGAAGAATCTGAAGCATTCTCATCTTGCACCACATCAAGAAATCTTTATGGCCAGCTCTCTGAGGCCTCAAAAACCACCACAAAGGGATCTTACGTGTGGTAGGGGGAAATAGCAGATTGCAGAAGAAGGCTAGAAAGGTAGCAGCAGAAGTGCAGAGATGAACCAGAGGCAGGTGCTTAAAAGTGAACCTCTAGTTTCAGAACAACATGGTCATGGCTCTTGCAGTGGAACTGGGAACCTGTTTGTTCAGTGATCACAGCCACAGAGAAATCCGCAGCTTTCATTCATTCATTTAGTTATTTATTTTACAAATGCCATCATGTCAGATTAAAGGGGAAGAAAACTGGAGGGGGAGGTGGGGAGATGAAAGAGGTGCAAAAAACAAAGCTGAACACTTATTTTACTTGCATGGGCTGGGGGAAACCTAGGGAAAAAATGATTTGTAAAACAACGAAGTGAGATGAAGTGGCTGACACTTATACACTGTGAAAAGTGATACAGTATATTAGAAGGGAGCAGAGAAAGGCACTCTGCATTGCTAAAGCAAAGCAGCCAGAAAAAATATCCTGTAACAGAAAGTCACAAACAATTATTTATAGGCAGCAAAGCCAGGAAAGTGTATTTGCTATGCAGGATAATATCATCCAGCAGGGAAGAGACATATTTATATCAGTGGTATATCTCGAGTTTCTATAGATTTAATTTGCAACAAATACCATTTATTTGATACTTTGTGTGACTGGACAGGTTTTCCTGATCACCTGTTTAAAAGCACAGACGAGTTACACAGCTGATGTGCTTATGACGACGCTACGTACTGTAAAACTGAGCTCTCCAAAGGCCATTGGATCAGACCCTAAATCTGTACCTCACATCTGTACCTTTGCTTTGCAGGAGGAATGTCATCACCATCATCTGCAGGTTTTAATGGAGACACCTCCAATGTTCCAGCACCTGGCACTCTCTTGGTAAATATCTCCTTAGGGTCTTGCAAAGCTTTGCTCACTGGGGAGAAGCATTGCAAGAAAATCTGTCTTTTTAACAACAGCCAAACACAGCCGTAACACATTCTGCACCCAGCCCATGCTGCAACTGTGTGAAGCACTTCACTGCCAGGGACGTTATTCTATAGCACAGTTTCGGTTAGCTCTGCTGCTCTAAATAAATCCACAGCTGCCTGGATACTCATGCTCTGCTACAGTAGAACCTGCTGCATCCGGAACCCTGCTGGGAAACTACTGCCAAGTACAGCTTCTCCAGCAGTGTGTTGGGTGATCATTAGCAATAAGTTATAGCGAGTACAGAGCTGCTACCAAATGTGTCTAGGACAGGGGTAGGCCACCTATGGCATGCGTACCTGAAGGCAGCACGAGCTGATTGTCAGTGGCACTCACACCGCCCGAGTCCTGGCCATCAGACCAGGGGGCTCTGCATTTTAAATTTAATTTAATTTAAGGTTTCGTGTGCAAGTAATATACATTTTAATGTTTGTAGAAGGTCTCTTTCTACAAGTCTGCAATATATAACTAAACTACTGTTGTATGTAAAGTAAATAAGGTTTTTAAAATGTTTAAGAAGCTTCATTTAAAATTGGAGTGAATAAATGAAGACTCGGCACACCACTTCTGAAAGGCTGCCGACCCCTGGCCTAGGACCTTGCTGGCCAAGAGACTGCACCACCCTGATTGAAATGGAATTGGGGCCTCCTGCCATGGTTTTCAGTTCAGCAAACCTCCTGTTACCTCATCCTCAAACCCTCCTGTTACCTGTGTCTCTTTGGACGACCGCAATGCCTAAAGGCCACTACTAACTCTGAGCGTGTTGCACTCAGCGCTGTACAAATACACAGAGAGACAGTCCCTGCCTCAGCTTACAATCAAGTCAGACAAAGGGCACGAAGTGCAACAGAGACCCAGAGAGGGGAAATGATTCACCCAAGGTTGCACAGCAAATCAGTGACAGAGCTGAAAACAGAACCCAGGTCTCTATCTACTAGGCCATGCTGCCTTCCCTCTCTCTGTATTTATATGATGCTCTTGACCGCAGGATCTGAGCACCTGATACTGGAATTCTCTCTCTTTATTCCCCTTTTCACCAAATAATATGTTGTGGCCAGTTGACTATAATGCAACTTATTGCTGCATAATTTGAAATGGAGTGCTATGCAGGAAATTGGTTACAAACAAACATAACAGGCGCACTGTTTCCCTCCCTTGGGGTTTCGATCCCCTTTTGTTATTATCAAACACTGATACAGATCTGTGCTAATTGTATTCTGGAGTGTAAATAGGGGTTTCAGGGCTTCAGAATCACTCGAGCTGCCTTGTTCCTTAATTAGCAGCCTCTAACTCAGTAAATACTGGTTTTCATCTCTTCCTTTCTCCTTCTCTTTCTAAAGGACCTACCCCCGGGATATGGAAGCTCCTGGTTCTGTGTCCAGCAAGAAACCGGCATCTCTGCCACCAAGAGAAACACGGCCAGAAACTTTCCACCACTCTCGACCTCGTGCCTGCAACCTGGAACAGCCCTCTCTTCTCCCACTACTAGCCTGCAGTCCAGCACAGCTAGCAGAGCCAGAGATCCTATCTCCCTGCTTAGAGACAGACTGGGCTCCAGGCATTTCTGTCTCCTTTTGGCCTCAAGTCCCAATGCCATCTAATTCCCTGGGCTGTTTTCTGGCTTGATGGAAGAGTCAGGAACCAACTCACCACACAGACACTGTCAATGCTTACTAGTGAATTGTGGCTGGATGGATGGAGAGTCAATCCCCTAGGAATCTGTCTTCCCTGTAGAGTGCTTAGCCCGATGCTGAAGTACCAGCCAGCCAGGCATCAGTGAATTTCCTAAGGGCTAAGAGCATCACTTAAACATTTGCTATTTATAAATGGTGACATTAAAAAGAGTTTAGGATTTAAACAGCCAATAAAATCCAATATTTGCTAGGATCGCTTTGCTCTCATGTAGCTTTGTTCTAACTTCCTTTCCCTTCATAATTATTACACTCCATTAGATTCCTTTGGCATTTTTCTGTACATTATTAAAATTAATAAAATATGCAACATTGTGAAGAGAGCAAATAATGGCTTTTACTGCCAAGCTAATGAATTCTAGAGTCGAACTTGGAGTTTCCAGAAACATTTGTTTTTGTCTTGGCCAACAAACTATGAAAAGCACTGATTTTGGAGTTTTCACTATTTTCCTCCAAGCTACATGAGTTTTCTAGCTCAGAAATGCTAAGGTTTGTGGGGGGGACACTTTGGGCTTCTCACTTGATTAAAAAGATCATATTCTCTTTCATTTCCATAAATATTTCTGCAGCCTTCAGTGGTTTCTTTATTTTTTAAGCGCTCTGAGGATTTTGCACTGAAAAGTTAAAAGGATTTGCTAAAGAGTTAGGAAAATCAATTGTCAAAATTCAGTGCTTTTTAAAAAAATATGTATACATTCTGTAGTGCTCTATTGGCTTAAAAATGATCAAATCAATAACTGTGGGGATTGAAAGGTAAAGCCTACGTCCAGCTAATGCTTAATGTTAAGCATGTGCAGCACCTCAATAAGTGTGCATATATTGCAGGATCCTGGCCTTAGTTATGAAGGTAGGGAGTTCATTCCAGTAATTGACTGATTTTTTTCCTTTTTCTTTGCAAGAATGTTTCCATCTCCCTGCACACGCGTAATTCTCATAACAAACTAATTGTTATAATTATGGCCAACTGTTTTCATGTAAATTGTATTAAAAAACCCATTTTCAGTTGATTGTCAGTGTTTAATCAGATCACCAGAAGTGTTAATCTTCAAGAACAATTGGCAATTAAAAAGCATAGAAGTTATTTGCTGTGCATTGATTAGTCTAAGCTGGAAGGCCCATATTTCAGACCCATATGTCAGGGGGAGGAGAACACAAATGCCTTTAGAAACTTTCATGCCATTATTGCAGTGACACCTCAAGACTCACCGGCGATCAGCACACGGAGGGACAATACCAGACTGCTAAGAACTACCCAGACCAGTGGTCCCCAACGCAGTGCCCCCGGGCGCCATGTCGCCTGCCGGGGCATTTACGTGCACCTGTGGGAGTGTGTCTGCCGAAACACTGCCGAAGTGCCACCGAAGTGCCTGCTTCCACTGCTGGCGGCATGTCGGCGGACATGCCTCGGGCGCGAGAGGACACGGCAGAGCAAGGATGTGCTCTCAGCTGCAAAAAAGGTTAGGGCCCACTGACCCAGACTAAGAACAGATGAGTTCCTCAATGGAGTACATGAAAGGAGACCCTCATGAAGAGTAGCAGTTATTAACTAGGGACTAGCATAGCCATCCTGGAAAAGCCAACCAGGGAGGGGAGAAAAGGTAGAAGAGCCAGTGGGTGGAAGCGGAGTCCAGACAAATGTGAATTAGACACAAGTCTTCCAAAGGCAATAGGGGAGCCTCCAGCTTTTGATGCCTTCAGCTCAAGACTGACTGCCTTTGTGGATGGTGCTTAAGCCAACCCCAGGTTATGGGGTGTAATTTAATGAGTGTAACAGCCTAAGCTATACAGGAGGTCAGGCCTTAAACTCTGTGAATCCATGACATTTGTGAGGAGACCCCATGGACATCCCCCTCCCCCCGCAGGCACACAAAGTCCTTTTAGGGTGCAAGTTTCCCTCTCAACAGAAAAATACCCCCCTGCAGTGTCTGCAGATGCCCTGGAATCATTCTACTTAGTGCATTTCAGGGGGAAAACTACTTACAGAGAAACAAGAATGAGGCCCGAATTATTTCAGGAAGGGGGCAAGAGGTTTACCATGTTTGGGGCAGAGTGGTATTTAATGGGGCTACAGAACACAGGAATGTGCATCTAAAAAGAAAACATCTTCATTTGCATCTTTACATAACATACACTGACCTGTCTGCTATCTACTAGGAGAGATTCCCAGCTCAGAACAATGGCCTACTTTATACGTATGTATGAAAGGAAAATATACTCTGGCCAAGGGTTGAATATGAGCCCCATAGAAAGGAGCAATTGTGCCCTTGGTAACTGTCATGCACTAGGATTCATAGTGAGAAGGAAACACGAAACTGAGAATTTAAGCTGCTTAACTTAACTCTATTAGGAGTCAGCCCTTTTAGCACTGCTGTGGACGACAGGCGTGTCCCGTTGTTTTGTAAATCAAGTGCAAAGGGCCTGATCCAAAGCCGACTGAAATCAATGGGGATTTTTCCATGTTTTGAATCAGACCCTAATAGCAGAGATGAAAGGATCCAAAGAAAGTGATGATGAAAGATGAAAACTTTCCCCTGCTTTGCAGAATTGTGTTTCCTGCACCCAAAACCTGCCAAAGCCAAGTCCATAAAAAATAAATAAAAAAAACAAACTACCCAGCCACAAGGGACAAAACAGCCTAGTTTGCTGTCCCCCCGCCCTCCTGGAAATATTAGTATGCATTATCCTGGACTTTGCAGGTCTTGTGCCCTCTTACAGCTTTCTGCAACAAATATATTCCCGGGGAAAAGTATTGATTAAATGAATACAGACTAATGAGGTGCAAGCAGTAGTGATGAAAGCAGTTAATTGCTTATTGTGCTTTCCTTTGGCTGGTCCCAGGTGATTTTTTTCACCAATGAATAATTCATCAGCGACTGGCACATAAATAATGTCTCCTTATTTGCATTTAAGCATAATTCATTAGGAAGAAGTTAGAAAACAGCATCTATCTGTTGGCTAATAGCAGGCCTATTCATACTCTCCAGGGCCGGGTTAGTCAATAAGAGGACCACAGGCCAAATCCAGACTGCCAGACACATTTGAACAGACCCTGAAATCTTTTTATTTACTTATTATCATTATTGTTATTTTGTTATTTCTTCTGGAGTCTGGACCTTGACTATCTCTTGACCAAGAAATTTGGACCATAACAAAAAATAATTGACTAACCCTGCTCCAGGGTTAGCTTCTTCTGCTGACAGTGCAAAGCCTAAAGATGCACTGACGACAGTTCACAAATTCTGTGGCAGCAGAGAAGAAGGAAGAGGAACGAAACAGGTGGCGGCCAGCAGAGTGGGGCAAGCTCAGGGAGTTGCGCCCACTTACACTGTATGTGCTAGCACTGGCTTCCCACTTTTCATTGCTTTGACAGGTAAAGGAAGGAAGAAATGTCAGCTGAGGATTGTGATCAAGCCCAGGAGGGTGTTCTGAGCCACCCTCATGGCATTTTCCCCTTTCCTGCCTGCATCAGAACAGCCCCAACTGTTAGTCTTAACGGCCTGTTACCACAACCAGCTCCCTTGAAACTCAGTTTTTAGGCTGCTTCATATTAATGGCCTCTGATGAGACGATGGAGCAGACGCACTGATAGAAACCACCGTTGGCATTCCTTTGTGTCTATCGAGAGCAGAATGACCCCTAGCCAGGAGTTCCGCATGGCTGAACTGTCTGTCAGCAACATGTTAGACAGGGGTCGGACATCACACCCTTGTCTAACACAATTTGTTCCTGGCAGGGAATGGGCAGCAGTCAGTCCTCACGGCTCCTTGTAACTGACAGCGTCTGGGAAAGAGGCAAGGGCCTCGCCACTCAGAAATGAGGTTTATTATTGACATTGCTGCGTGTTCCACAGTGCTGATAATCAGATCTCCTGGTCTGTCTCAGAGACCCAACAAATCCCTCCTAATCCATTTCTTAAACTCGATTTTACGAGTGCCTACAACAGAGCTGGGATGGCGTTTATCATTTCACTTTGGTCTAATTTTGATTTCCAAACGCATTTTCTTTCCAAATGAGGTGGTGTTATTAATATTAATAAAGCACTTTGACGGGACCTTTTGTCTAGATTCCCAAGCACTGCCAGAATGGGGGCGGGTGATGATTAATCCCAGTTTTGCAGATGGGGAAATTGAAACACAAAGAGTTTTAACAACACTTGAATTGCTGTCAGATTCACAACTAGAGTCCAAGTCTCTTGATTCCCAGATACACACTGATCCATGAATGACACTGTCTGATTCCTGTCTCAGGAGAGTCCAGAAAGAAAATGCAGGTGGTTAGTTGGCCCAATGAACAACAGAGTTTCTTTTGTCCTGGAGTAAATTCTCCCAGCAAAGTAACACCAAAAAGCTATAACTAATTAAAAGGAAATGTGCATTAATTGTAGAGCTGGTTGGAAAATGGGGGTTAGAGGAGCATGAGTTTCTGCTGAAAATTGCAACAAATATGAAAAACAGGGTTTGAGGGTTTTTTTCCATTAAAATTTTCCTTGGAAAATTTTGAAATTTCATCAAAACACCCCAAACCAAAAAAGGATTTGTCTGAAAATTTTTCAGTTTTCAGCTTTCATGAAAAGTTGAAGTTTCCCATGTAAAGCAGACACTTTGGATTGTCCACAACACAAAAAATTGCACACATTTTTCTGTTGAAACACAGTTTAGAGACTAATTAACAAGCTCTAACCATAACAGCAGCAGCAACAAACCACAAAGCAGACGCATTATCAGTGAAACCAGACCAGAAATGGAAACCCTCTGTTTGAAGTTCTCTAAATGCCATTTTTTGTGCATGTTCTGAATTGCTGTTTTTGACATTTGTTAGTACAATGCCTGAAAGCCATGCCCTTGGTTGACAGGGTTCTGGCATCTGATCATGGCACCTCTTGGAAGCAGATTAAACTAATTGGGAATAAGGCACTCTTATTCCAGAATAAAAGCATCCATAGATGGCATTAATTAAAAATAGTTAATCCACTTTAAATCCATATTCTGCATTATTCCAGATTAATTTTCATGTGCAGACAAGTGTTTAATCAGGAGCCCTACTCCAGTGGAAAGTCACATACATGCTTTTGAAACTCTCAGTTGAAGTATACTAAGAAAATGGGCCGGATTCAACCCTCACAGAAGTGAACAGAAAGAAGTGGGCTATAGCCCATGAAAGCTTATGCTGAAATAAACTGGTTAGTCTCTAAGGTGCCACAAGTATTCATCATCTAATTTATAGATAAAGACTAACATGGCTGCTAATCTTAAACCAGAAAGATTCTGATTGACTTTGATGGGCTTTGGAGCAGACCCAATGGGATTAACAATATTGTGCCAAAATACAAATTGATCTGGTTCCCACATTATGCTGTTAGCCAAATCCATCCCTGAGATAAGGCCAGGTTCAGTGGAGTTACACCAGGGATAAGTTTAGCCCTGTGTGTTCATAATATAACATCTCAACTTCATCTTTAGAGCTAGCTATTTACACAGGGAAGGGAGATACACTGTCGGAATGGTCAGTGTTACCAGGTAAATGGCCTGAAGTGAATTGCATTGCAGAAAGCCATTGGAAAAAAGTCTCTTTCTAAAATATAATGAGTTTATTTTATTTGTGAACACTTGTGGGTTCTGCAGCTTCTCCATCAATACCTGAGTGCGTGTAGTAAAATATTAACCAAGAAAATCTATACGAGTAGGCACATTGAGTCATGTCATCTGGAGAAATAAATGGATGTCCCTCCCTTTGCGTTGGCTTTATTTTGGGCACACGTCTCCCACCCATGTGCCTTCAAGCCCCAATGAACCTAACACCTGAAGCTATCCAGTTACACTTCCATCCCTGACAGATTTACCGGGAAAGTCTCAAGTCCCAAATCAAAGGAAGAATTCATAGAAATTAAACACAACCCTAGTCTGGAACTTCCCTCTCTGCTATAAAGCAACACCTCTTAGGATCTAAGGCTTCTGTCCTCAGCACACACTTCTCACTCCCACATCACCCGGAGTGTGTGCCACTTCCCAGCAGATACCACCGTGACCCGACAATGGAACAATCCAGCAGATAGCTTGATTCTTAAATATGCATGTGAAAAAACCTAAAAATAAAATAGAAAATGGGATTGGAATGGCAGGAGCAAATGCAATAACAATTTAGGTCACTTTCACCTCTGTCTTGCTCTGATGATCCTGAATTTTTTTTTTAAAAAAATTGCTTTTAGAGCTTCTGTGTGTCCTTCTTAGTTGTGCTGCGAGTTCTGCCTTTGAATATCAGAGCTCACAACTCAGGCATGAGCGGAAATGTGAGAGCGGTAACTTTAAAATGGCAGGTTCAGGTTCCCTCATTAGAATACATGTATTCCAGCTTTTTAAAGGATGCTGGACTCCTCTTTTAACAGTGAGCTCTTGCTTGCATAGAATAAATTGAATTTATTCTGAGATCTTCTTAGCATTTCAATTAGCAGCTCTTGCAAATAGAAATTGACTTCCTTTGATGGAGTGCTAAGCGATGACTGGAGCATGTGTTGTGTACACCTGTGTGCCTCCTGCTCTGGACTGTGTCCCTTTTGGCCATTACACAGGCCAAGAACAGTCAGAGCACTGGGCACCCCAAAGCATCCTGATGCCGGGGCTGCAAGGAAGAGGCATGGGAGCTAGCTATGCCAACTCTGCTTCAGCTGGGGAGATCTGCAGGCTTTTTGTCCCACTTCTCCAGTGGAGTTGTGAAAAAAGTAGGCGTGTAAAAGAGAATCTGGCCTGGAGGCTAATGAAAGTGACCTGTTCCACAGTGGGTAATGACTCACTGCATGCTGGGCATTGGAAAGAGAATTTCCCTTGTTTAGAAATATAACCACAGGGGATTTCCCACAGCCCAGCCTGCCACAATTCTGTGTGGGGAGAGGAAGTCCAGTCTTTGCTGAAAACACTGCATGGCAAAGAGGTGTCTGCTTCAGGACTCAGGGCGGGACCGTCCCTCCACCTAGTTTGCACTGAAAGAAGTTACATCACACATTTCGTCACCGCTACACAGTAGCGGCAACACTCAGCAGCTGTGGGATTTCACTCTAGAGGGGGTTGGTTCAGCAGGTCCTCCTGGAGCCCGTCCCATGGTGATGGTCGACTGAGCCAAGCAATGCGGGAAGTGAGCTCTGTATGCACAATCTGCAGAAGCACTTTAGTATCCTGTGCTACAGCAATGGTGCCGATCGACTGTCATTATTGCTTCCACTAGAGCTACCCTGTTGTTAGTTCCCGCCGGGATTACCGTCCGTGCTGCTCCAGACCTGTCACTACCCAGCCCAGTTCCCAGGGCCAGTTCTGCAGTGGCAGGCTGCTGCTTCCACCCCGCTCAGACATCCAGGGGAAATCATCATCACCAAAACAGTGTATGGGCTGCGTCTTGGTAAATTAACTGACAAAGACCTAAGGACAAAGCACCCCTGCATTCGCTGCCATTTCCCCAGGACATTGAAACGGAGATGGTGTTTGGGGCAGTTGTACTATTTCAAATGCCTTCACTGTTTTTCTTTCTTTTCTGTATCTTTAGTAAAAAGTAAAAGGGATTTTTCATGGTGCGTTTGCCATGGTGCTAAATCGCCTGAGGACTCTGAATACCAAGCCCCAGACTTGTTTAACACTGTTTAATGTTGGACAGTGACTGAATTATGTTAATACCTTTGGCCCACATATTTCATCTAAATTAAAACAGGATTGAACTCATATCTAGGCCTTCTCATTGGTCTCCTGGTCAGGGATGAATTGCACCTTAAAGGAATGAAATCCCAGACATTTACTTTGCTTCATGAGGGCACATTCTCCAAACGCTAGGTACAAGCAGGTACATACATACCGGTGCATGTCTACATAGTCATACAGCAATCAGTTCAATCGCATGATATTTGGAAGCATTCCTACCCCAAGAATGTTATGAATTTTCTTTACACATTTGCCTGTCAGCATGGACAGAGGGCTGTTTTGCTTTGTTTGGTGGGTTATTTATAGGCCAATTACACTACCATTAGACAGCACAGTGTGCTAAATTCCTCTGACATTTCAGTCAATACCAGCCAAGCATGACTGGCCAAGAACAGCCCCTTCCGAGTAGCCGGGAAGGGCCATTTGTTGTCTGTGCCGATACCCAGGCCTGTTTTTCAGAAACAACACAAGAAGGTTGGTTTTCAGAGCGCTGACTTCCCACAGCGAAGTTCACATTGTGAATCCCACTCTCTGGAGAAAACAGTGGTGGATTAAGGCAGTGCCCAAACCGCCTCTAGCTCATTAATTCTAACCAAACCAAACCACACAAAAGGCCATGTTCAGCCCTAGGGTAACTACTGAAGCCCTTACGGTTACACCAAATATTGAGCTGGCCCAGAGCATTTAGGAGATGCTCCTGCAAAGGAGCCGAGCACTTCCTGAGTGATGCTGAGCAGCCTCAGTTCTCAGGGATGTCTCCTGAGAGCTGAGAGTGCTCTGCAGCCCATTCGATCAAGCCCTTAGTTCCCCCAGCTGATTCAGCCTATTTTATAATACATGAACCCTGTGCTGCAATGTATTAGCTCTGCAGGGCTATGCCGGAGGAACAAAGTAATGGAGCCAAGTCTCAGGGCTGCAGTTTACTAGATGCTGATTAAAAAAAGGTCTGTTCCAAGAAGTAATGACGTTCATGTAGAGAGAAGCCCAGCAGGAACCAGCCAGAGGAGGGAAAAGGTTGCACACCTGTGAACATTCTCTGGGAGCTGTAGGAAAACCTGCTGTACTTGTGTCCCACGAAGGCACCTGCCCATGAGCTTGCTGGCTGGAATGCTGGGTGAACTGGAGAACTGGAAACAACTATTGGAGAATAGCCACGGATTCTGAACTGGTTTCTGACACGTGGCACCAGAAGCTATCTCCATCCCACCAACAAAGTAAGCTGTGAGATTCTTGGTGCAACATTTTCAGGCCCTGGGGCTGGGGCTAGCTGTGCTGTGCTTGGTGCAGAGCCCGAGAGATAACAAAGGCAGCTTTATCTGACATTTGTGGCTACCCAGTTCTGGGCCAGCTAGGAGCTGGTTTGGTGTTCAGCATAAGATAAAGCAGCCTTGGCTGCTCTCACTTATGACAGGCTGCCCACAACTCCAAAAGCATACAGCATACAGCTTGCAGCTGGAACCTCCAGAGCATAGAAACGCTCTAGGCACAATGCCTTTCCCTTAGTCACCCCCATGCCAGAGCCTGTAGAACCTGCTCTCTGGTTCTGTAACGCTCGGGGCTCCCCCATGCAGAAATTGTGGCCTTGGCTCGGGATATCTGAAAGAGTCTGATGCTTTGGGGCTAGGACTATGCATTCAGGTGTCTCCAGCTGGGCACACAAAATCACGAGTCATCACTTCTGAAAATCTCACCCCTCCTTTCCAGTGACAGGATCCCCAGAGGGCTATTCTAAGGCGTGAGAAAGAAAACGGGTTTTAGAAATGCTGAAATACAAAGCTGGCAGCAGGGGTTTGAAATGTCTGCTTATTTTGCTAGTTTTGTTGCTAAAAGACAGAAAAATGCACGATTTCTGCCCCAGTGATTCATGTTGGCTTTTTAAACTCGCTATGACCTAATCTGTGCAGCGGACTGTCACCCCTTTCCAGCTGGCAACGGCTAACTGCACACTGACTGAAGCACCGTGTCTGTAAATGTCACCACATGACAGCTGTCCTGTTAAGGCACAGAGCCAGCTTTGCACAGCCTTCCCTGAACTGCAAAAACAATCCTTATTACACCAGCAATTTTATGATCTCATACTCTATCCAAGGGAAGGGCTGGCGAAGGAATTGATTCAGTGATTTCACAGTCAAGAGAGCAGACCTCTCTGTGAAAGCCCCGGGATGATAACAAGGACTTGCTCCCTGATCTGATAATCCCAGGAGTTTAGGATGTGAAGTAGTGGCTAATGAGAACATAGGAGGCAAGGCAGGAAAGAGAAAGTTTGTGGCTGGTAAATTGTGCAACCTTGAGCTATAGATCCTGAATGAAGACCATGAAACAGCAAAGCATAAAGATGGTCCTGACAGCTACTCAATGCACCCAGATGAGAGGAGCAGCGCGGGCTCAGTGCTGCTGACATGCCGAGCCTCTTAGCCCAAGACAGGCTTAAGCCTTCAGGATGGGCGCAGGAGCCATCAGCATCCAAAGAAACCACAGCTGGGGGATTGGGATTCCATGTGACAATCTCACAGAAATACTCACTAAAAAACAAACAAAACCCTATAGAAGCAGAGTCAAAGGGGACGTGAAATACACAGCAACACGAGAGCGGCTCAGACACTGTGGCAACGGGAGGCGGATAGACAGAGAGATCAATCAGTCAGACTGAGAGCCCAAATCAACAATGCACTTAAGCACCAGCCCAGCCTTAAGAATGTGCTTAAATTCATTCCCCTTCAGTATAGGTCTTGAGTCTGTGTCCTGGGCATTGCCCTATTAGTGCACCTGTACCCGGTCTGGAGCAGGGAATGTACCTGACTCATTGGAAAGCACCATGTCAACCCACAGCACTGCATGGTATTTTCTAACAAGAATGAGAAAGGCACATGGGCAAGGATTCCATCGCAGGCAACACAAGAGGGTCCAGCCCAGGTCCACACGGCTGAGCTTTGAGCCTAGGGGAGCAAGGGACCAGTCTCAGTGCTTCAAGACCATTGCCTGCATGGTGATGCGTGGGTAGGGTACACATTCTGCATGTCTCCCCAGGATCCTTGCTGATCCCTGCCTGTGGAAATGGGTGACATTTCCATGGCCTTATGCACCTGTGCTGGAGAGGTGTCCCTTACCTCACTCCACAGAGAAAGAAAATGCCAGAGAATAGAAAGAAGAGGAAAAAAGAAACTGTCCTGTGCAATAACTGTTGAACTATGGAATAAGGCCAAACTTTGACATCCAGCAGGGGCCGATTCTAACCTTTACAGCAGGGAACATGGCTGGAATTTCAGTAGCCATTTTAAACAGGTAAATTATATGATCTCCATTGCTTTTATATTCCTCAGCTCAACAGATGGCTCTCAAATCCATTGGCTACCAAAAATGACATTTAACTAAATAAAGAAGGTCTTTTAATTGCACAGTGTTTCAAGGCAAAGGTTAGAGAAACGAGCATTTCCAGAGCATGACGACAACTCTGGCTATCAATGAAGTGACAGGTGTCCACACCAATCATTAGACCTACACTTCGTAACCCAGCCAAACAACAAACCTCAAACCTATCACCCTGATGTCTAGTGGAATTTCACTTTTTAACCCTAATATTTAAAATATTTTGGGCCTGACCCTCCCTGCCTGCACATGGCAAAGTCACTTATGCCTGTTTAAATTTTATGGGCAGAATGCTTCCAAATCAGAATTCTCCACACTCACTCCACTAGCTTTGCACAGGAAGGCAAAGACTCAGCCCCTTCTGTCATCATTACAAAAAGAAAGCCACCTAATAAATAGTACTGGGAGCATTCCCAAGGGTCACGTTTTCATGCTTCGTTTTAAATTGCAGAAGAGTTATAATGGAGAAACAATCGTCCAAGAACATTGCCATTGAAACGGGCTATCAGGATTCAGCTTGGCCCCTGGAATAACGTCTACACAGAAAAAGAGCTCAATGCAGTGTACGTCTGCAGTTTCTTATCATCATCTGCTAAGGGTGGACTAAGTGGAAACAGCCCTGAACTGCAACAGAAACCAGGGGTTGGTCCAAGAAATTGGATAATTTGATTTTAGTTCCTATTTTTCATTCTCATGCTTGTCTTTGGAACTGGAAACCCTCAGCAAAGGCTGCTTTTGCAACATCTTTGTCCTAGCCAGAGCCCAGAAGTGCTAATCATCTCCTTCAAGGTTCTGAGTCTGTAACAGTCTCAGGAAATGCCTGAGTTGTCTTCAGAGAAGCATATTTATTAGTAGTAATATTGTTAATATTTCTTAGCTCCTATATAAGAGCTTCAGAATAACTATCATGTGGCAATCCATGATCATTTCATGTCAATTGCAAGAAGCCATGAAACATCCTTGGATCTCTTATTTCCTGTGGCTTCCAGCCATGATAATACTACTATGAGTTCCTGATTACATTCCCCTCTCTGTCCAGGAGCAAGGCGTTTTGTGCATGCAGTGTACAATGGAACATTGTCATTCCAGGATACAGCATGCGGCTTTCACATGACCGGAGATGGTCTGAAATGAGGGCCAACCCATGCAGTCCGGAACAAAGACGAGCTTCCCGTTTCTCACACAAGTTTGTGGGTGCTCCCCAAGACACCCTGAGTGCAACCAGAGAGTCTGTCTGGCCAGCTTGTGATCGCAGAGAAAGTGAAGTTACAGGTGATTTGAAAAAACAGCTGACAACGCGAATCTATTCAGACTCTTTCCCCCCACACAAGAAGGAGCCACAATCGTTGCAACAAGTGATTGGATTATTCTCCTGTGAGCATCTCTCGCCCATTACACCCCATTTCAGGCATAAAGACAGCATTAGGGATGGCTGCAAATTATATAGAAACCTAGCCTGATTCATCCCAATTAATCTCTACTTCAGCAGTACCATTCAGTGCTTTCCCTCCCTTGCTGCCACTTAGTTTCTAATCAACCCGCTCAACTTGTTCCCATAGAAACCAACTGCATATCACTGTAGTGTCATGGCTTCCATTTGATTAAAGATTATGATCAGATCTTTATTCTAGAGCCCTTGGAAAGCCAAGCTGAGAGCTGCCTGATGCTGGCATGAATGGTTAGGCTGGTCTCACCCACTACCAGAAAACCAGGGTCAGGCATGGGCCCTTTACTGTAACACGCCTAGTGCTCATGGAGCATGGCGATTTGCACGAAAGGTTTGCTGTGAATGTTAGTTTGAATGTTGCACAGGTTTGCTCCAATTGTATTTGTGCTCTCCTTGAGTCTGGGCCCCACAAACAGCCATGACTGGCTCCAACTTACTTGTACAAAGCAAATTTTATTTGCATCCTAAAACTAATTCCAAGAGTTACACTCATCCAATCAGGGAGCAGAAACAGTATCAAGTTACTTGCCCAGCGAACCAACATTCACAATAAGCAGCACAACTCAAGCCATGATTATTTTCTTTAATTTGAAAACTATTGACTAACCATTGAAAGTCTTCAGAGACATTCCACCAGCCGGCAGAGAGGTGACATTCACCAACTACACGATCCATTATCATCTGCCCAGGTGTCAATTTCCCAGGGTGTGCCGGTCAGCACGGTGACTCTGGCGATACAGAGTACAGAAATTTCCACGCAAGCTGCCCTGCATCACAACACCCTCCCGTGATGACTGACAAGGAACAATGTATCAGATCCCTACGGCCTCAACTCTGATGCGGCCTTCATTTTTTGCAGTACACACACACAGTTCAGGGCCAGACTGGGATGGGTTTAATGTGACCATGTGGGGGACATGAAGTAGATGAGCCCCCTTTTGCCTCCCTCACATGGTCATCTCAGAGATGTCTGGCATGTGGGGAGACCAGAGGAGTCTCTAAGGCCCCTCCCTGTGCGCCCACATTTGGAGACTATGCAGAACCTTGGATCTGCCTCTCCTATGTGCCATTCTTGGCCCTGCTAGTGAATGCCAGCCACTGTGCCATGGGCACCTCACCAACTGACCAGCCATTTTCTGCACCAGCCAGAGGGTCCTGTCCATTGTCAGTGACAGGCCATCATCTCAGAGTAGACAGGGCCCCAAAATCTTTACAGCAACTGCAGCCCTTGTAACCGAATTCTCCATTGCTAAGCCTACTCAAAGTGCCCTGAAGTCCCTTGTGCTAGGTGTGGCATGATTGAGTTGATTGATGAAGGTGGTTGGCTAGGAAGGAGGATCTCGTTGCAACAGCTCAAGAAACTTTGTTTCAACTCCTGGATCTGCCACAGGTGGCCTTGGGTAAATCACTTAATCTACAATAAGTTTCAGTTCCCCATCTGTAAAAATGGTGATATTTCCCTACCTCACCGGAGGATTGCGAGGTGCTCAGATACTGCCATAGGCGTACCTAGACAGATGGAAATCCAGAGATGTCAGAGGAGAAAGGCAGGGAAACATGGTTTATGGTGCAATTACTGTCTAATTTTAGCTGCACTCTCTCTCACAGTTGAACAACAACGGTGACCTACCACATTGCATGTCTCTTCAGTTGATTGGGACCACTCCTGCTGAGGTGAACTACAGACACGCGTACTGAGTAATCTACTCCTCTGGCTGTGATAATGTAATATTTCCCAGCAATGCTGAGAGAAAAGTTCTCTGTGGTTGAGTGAACACAATGGGGAAAGCCAACAGTTTACTGACAGTGCAGTCAGTCAAGAGACATGTAAACAAAGTTCTAGCTGAAAGCGTGTTTGTTTCCTTAGCACAAAACAGATTATTTAATAATTTACCATCACTGCTGACTATCTGGGTGTAACAGAGCCCCTTAGCCGGCAAACATATCGTTGTCCAGTAGCATTCCGAGGATGTGCATTTTGATGCCGATAGTAGACAATTTAGCTGTGTGACAATGTCTTTCATCCAAGGACTTCAAAGGGATTTAGGGAACGCTGATACTTTAACCCTTGCAACTTCCTCGTGAGGCAGTTTGGGATTATTGTGCGCATTGCACAGAAGGAGAACATGGAGGCAGAGACAGGTTAAGACCCACATTATCAAGTGGGCTTTAATTTTGGGTGCCTCCATTTTTGATTACTAGGCATTAGACACTTTAAAAAGAAGCCTGGTTTTCAGGGGCTGGGTACTTTGCCTTTTCAGAAAATCAGGCTCCTTTAAAGTATCTCAAATTGAGCACGAAAAATGGAGGCGCCCAGAGTATTGGTCTTCACTTTGAGGAACACAATCTATGACTCAAAAAAGTGGAATATGTATAACCCGCCCACACGTGCATTGTGTGATCCAGTGACTGGAAAAAAACCCCTGATCACTTGATCTGAAAACTCATCTGTAACTGATAAGGCATCATTCTTGTGTGGGGTAGGAATGGGCCAAATATTTTATATGACACCCGATACACCTTAACAGGCCATCCAGTCGATATCAATGGGACACCCACCGCAAAGCATAGATGTGCTGTGGCTAAGGCCTGGGCTACACTAGCCAAGGGGTTCGAATTAAGGTACGCAGCTTCAGCTACGCTATTTGTCGAAGTACCTTAGTTTGACTTATCTGGCCGTTCCCAAGGCGGCAGCTCCCCCGTCGACTCCGCTTACTCCTCTTGCAGAGCTGGAGTTCTGGAGTCGACGGGAGCGCTTTCGGGGATCAATTTATCGTGTCTAGGTCAGATGCAATAAATCAATCCCCGCTACATCGAACACTACCCGCCGATCCATAGTCCTACCCTAAGATGCTCAGACTTGTCCTGAAGGAAGCAATTGGGGGTGTTGCCATTGACTTCAACAGGAGGAGGAGCAGGTACCAATGGAGAGAACTGTAACACTAATATAGGCCTGATTTACATTTCCAATAAGTTACGCCATTTAAGTGATGTATGCCATTGAGTATAAATGAAGAGTGGTGTTCGGGGCCCAGTATAACTGAGAATTCAGCCTATGCTTTTTTAAGATATGTCACCATAGTTTCCACCACCCCACCCCACCCGCTGCCTATGAGGAGAGTGCAAAAATCACCACAGATCTATAGCAGATTATCAATTCACAAGGAAGGGCCCTGTAACTCAGGCCCTCATCCAAAGCCCATTGAAGCCGACAGAAAGATTTTGGACGAGGAGCCAAAATGAACCCTGCCAATGTCTCACAACAATATGAAACACTGTTGTAAAACCACAGGAGTTATCAGCAAAGTTGAAGCCAAAGCTCTGCTCTCAGGCAAAATTTCTCTGTGTTAGGTGGAGTGTTATCTCTCCAATCTTTCTCCCACCGGGAAGAGCAGTGAGAGAAGAAAGAGAATCTCAGAGACGAGACTGATGAGAAATCTAAGATGTTTTGCCTTGAGTTATGTTTTTCCATCTCATGCTATCAATGTAAATATTTACTGGCAAGGATTCCCATTCTATTAGTGACACTGCTTTGTGCAGCCAGTGTTTCTTAAGGAAGCACTTCAAAAATCGGCTTAGTGTATTCAAATAATCTCCAATGTATTCATTTAATTTGTTTATTTCCACTTTCCGCTCCTGCACATATGGCTTTGCTTGTGTTCCTACTTGATTAGTTTTTACATTTCCATGTGTAATTTATGGTAAACTGGCCTCCGATTCATAAGAACCATGACAAACACTTCTAAAAGGTGTCCTAAATACACTCTTCTGTTCATTCCATATAGCATGAAAACAGGGTGATTCAATACGCTAACTGAAACCCTATTGATAAGAATTCGCTGTCCTTGTAGTGGTTTAAATACAGCATATAAAAGACAGCTATCTTGCATGTGATTATAAAATCTGACTACAGTGTATTTCAAGGAATCAATCAGTAAAGAATCAATGTGCAAGAATTGCTTTAATAAATCCAAAGAGATGCATCAGGTTGTAACTGAATTGCACATTAAATAAAATCCAATTGATCATTGAGTTTATTGATTATCCTCATTAACTGCATATTCGTTACACTTTTATAGCAGGGTTTGGATGGCTACATATGGCACTGGGAGACTCTGAATCTGCAGAGTTTCATAGGCAGAGCCCATGTGTCTGGGTCAAGCCCCATGAAGTCAACTCAGGTGTTTGCCCTTGTAGGTATCACTGAGGCTCTGATCCTGCAATGTATAACCCTCAGTCTACAGACTTCCCATTCTGAAGGGGACAGAACTGCTGTCTCCTGTTTAAGTTCAGTTCTGCCCACTAACTGATAAGCAGCTCTCCTTTTCCCCAGTATGCCACTGTAAAGGGCCCTCTTTCAACACAGCCAAGTAACATTTCTCTCCTTTCATCCCAGCAATGCTGCTGCCACGCAGGAAGAAGAGCAGTTGTCTTGAACAGAGCACTCTCCGCCCAGGCAGGAGTTTGGTGAGGAGCTTCCACAGAAGCGTAGTCCTGGAACACAGCCTGCCGTGTTTGATGGAAGTAGATTAACCAAAGCTACTGGCACTTTATCTACTCTATTTTTAACTCTTGACTTATGAAAGGATCTTATTTCCCCACTCACCTTCCCCTCCAAGGGAAGAGTTTGTGCGGTGCAGAGAGCTGTGTTTGGATGATACTGTCAGAGCTCCAACCCTGCTATATCCTGTTTGATGTTATAAAACCGCGATCGCACTCGGTATCTCTGCCCAGGACGGGGGATGCTGTGAATCCACACAGCTCCCCAACTGCCCCATGTAAGGCCTGACTTCTGCCAGCCCCTTCCTAAGGCTCGCATCTTGACACCACCGTCTCCAGGCAGGTAGATGGGGTGCAGCTCCCTACTTCCTCCACAGTATATTCCATTTAGAGGCTCCAAAGATGGATAAAGTAGTCTGCTGTCTCTGCAGCACACCCAGAAATTCAGGGTGCAGGTGGGAAGGGGGCTCTTCTGTCATGGCATTTGCATTCAGGTCTGACTACCATGCATAACTCTCCTCTTTGATACACAGGCCTCCAGCCACCATTAAGTCTCATCAGGCTATGGTGTATGTATAATACTGACATGTTATACCCTGCCACTGATCTCTACATGCCTCTTGCCTGTTCTGGAGAAGGATGACGAACCAAGGACCTGATCCAGAGCTCCCTGAAGTGAATAGAAACACTCCTGCTGACTCCTGTGAGTTTTGGATCAGGCCCCAAAAACACAGATGACATGAGAAAGCACTGATGAGACTTTGAGAAGTTAGGCAGGAGGATGGGGGAGGAGGCAGTGAAGACAACTTAGAAGTCAGATAAGATGTGACAGGGAAAAGAAACCAGCAGAATTGGAAGATGCAGACAGATGAGCTGACAGCAGTAAAGTGGTTGGGCTCGAGAATGGGCCTTATGGAAAGAGAGGCCAAAACATTATTTGATTTAGATGAGAGAATGACAAAAAGGGGAAATGAAAGCAGGAGAAGAAAGCCAGCTGCCTTTTACCCCAGTGAGAGAGAACAGCCTACTGCTGATGCTGCGAGACCATAGCCGTGACTTACACCCCTGGCCTCGGAGGATTTACATCAGGGCTAGCGAGAGAGGAATCGGGCCCCGTTATGTGCATTGGGGCTATGGACGGACACAGACAAAGAGGTGACTTGACAGCTAGCAAAGCTAGTGAGCAGTCAGCACAGTACAAGGGGGCAGAGATCAAAAGGATGTATTTAAGGAAATAAAACAGGTGGAGAGAAGAGAACACTCAGGCCTTCAGGGAACATGTTTCCTGGGAAGCTTTAAAGTTTAGCACTTTGCTTGGAGAGATGGGGCAGAGGGAGCGGTCAGTGCACATCACTGTTTATTACCTGCTGATGAGAACAGGGGCATTGGTCACCAAGGGGGAGGCTTCCTCACCCTTCGAGCCATCGTGACAGAGTGGGAGCTTTGTCAGGAGAAACTGGGGGAACCTAAAACAGTGGCTAAGGAGAATTCTCTGGTGCAGGGTGTAGATGGAAATGGCAGGGAAGGGGGCACAAGCACGGAAGCGTCTCTCCTCTTAATCCTTTGCTGGGTCCTAGAACCAAAGTCAAATCAAAACAGCTTTGAGATTCTAAAATGTGACTTTTTCATTCTGTGGTCTGCTTGGCTCTTTTGAGGGCAGGATGTGCTGTGCTGACTCGGGGTAGGAAAAGTCTCTCTCAGTACTTCTGTCCAGGAACAGAAGCAGAAATGCAGGAAAACATTCCCCAAACTCCACAGCCTGATCAGAGAAATGTGAACATTCAAATTTTTGCGTGCTTACTATCTGCCCCAAAGTGGAACTCTGAGCCTTTTGAAGTTTGTTTATTGCTGGCTACAGGTAGTCAGTAAGTCCACAGGCTGGTTCTTTTCTGGCAGAAAAGGAAATACAAAAACTGTTGCTGATCCGGATACTTCACTGAGCTGGAGGAAAATGCTGCTCCAGCAAATAAAAAAGGCTGATTGAACCAGAATCCTCTGTGCCTCTCACCTGAACATAATCTCTGATCCTGCACTTACTAGAATTGCTCAGAATTTTCATGATGTGAATTATAGCTCATTGGCTGCCCTGAAATAACTATTATAAAAGTTCAACAGCTTGAAGCCTTCACTTGCGTTTCCATGGTGGATCTTGTTAAATGTTCCTTAATCAACGTCTTTGCTGGGGAAAGCAATTGGCTCTCAGCAATGTGTAATGGTATAGTGCAGGTTGAGGAAGTTTAATCTTGTGTGTCATACACTGCCCCTAACTGGAATATAATGCTGCTTCAGTCTAGCAAAATGGTACATACCGATCTCCTATCCCATTAGGAGGCCACAGCCACTTCAGTGTTACGGATGTTATAGCATGAACAGATGGCATGGTGCTATCTAATACTGGTGAATGGAGCATGTGTTCTTGGTGCTCACACACCTATTCACAAAGTCAATGCACAAGCAATGCAGGGAGAGTTTAAGCTCCATAAATTGGAACACTGTATTATGGATAATCTTGCACGCACAATTAATGCAAATGACCATTTTATATGTACACACACAAGAGAGAGAGAGAAAGAGTGCATGCCAGAGAAAAAGAAGGAATATCTGATAATGCAGCAAGGAATACAAAGATATTGTTCTCCTGAGTTTGCACTGGCCATACAACTCACAGATGTCAAAGGCACCAATGAGTTATTCAGATCCATCCTAACAAGGGCCGCTGTAATCTTTACATTTTATATTCCCCTCTTGTGTTCTAGATATGCCACTTATTGACCAGACATAGCATGTTACAGAGCTGTTTTTTACAGTGTAGTTGGCACTTAGATCACATTTAGAGGTTTCTGCAACACTATAGTTACAATCTGTTCTTGTCTCATGAGTGCCCTGTGACTCATGTTACTAAGAGAAATTATTAATACACAATAGAACTATGATTGGGAAATTAAATCCCCTGAGACTAGAACTGGCAAATTGTGAGGAAAACTATTCATTACAATTGTTGCAAATTCTGACTCACTTTTCAATTCCACCGTGTTCTTGCCTCTTCTGGCTCATTTTTACACAAAAGCTTCTGTGCCAATAAGCTTTTGTTTGCTTGAATATCGGAATTATCTCTGTGCCAATGTGAGCCCTTGCATGCCAGTATAGTAGTCAAACTGGAAACACTTTCCCCCAATCAAGGAGTAGAAACAAAATGACATAACTTGACTGACCAATTACTGAATAAAGTATAATGAATAGCCAGTTTGCGCCCACAGACTGAAATTTGTTTGCATCAAATGCATCCTTGAATGTTTAGGAGTAATAAACATTTTTAATAATCAAATCTTAAACTATTTGGGATGCAGAAAAAGAGAACACAGTTTACTGAATAATTTATTCCTTCCTCATAGATCAGCCACCTCTTATCAGGACATTCCAGAACTAGAAGAAACTGCTGTGAATACAACTGAAAAGAAAGAAATATCCTCTTCCTAGTGGTACATTTCTAGCTCTGATGGGTCATGAAATAGTCAGACATTAAGCTGTTACCCTATCAGAGAAATGTTCCCTTCTTTCCCCCAAAATGTGAATTTCCCCCAAAACTGGACCAGTATTTTAAAAGAAACAGCCAACAGCTGTTTCAAGCAGAACAGGTTTAATGGAGACTACTTTACAGGGCAGAGTACAGGCACAATAGTCAAAAGGTGCATGATAAATGGCATTACAGTTATAGCATGGATAGTACCAGCATATATTTGGTATATGTAAGTTTAATAGGTGATCATCAGCCGGAGTGAATCAGTACATCTCCATGGAAGTCCATACAGGAACGTCAGGTCTGTCCTTTCTATATATACTACAGCACTTTGTCTGGAAAGCCTTTTGCAGAGAACACTAGCTAACTAATTAATCCTCACAGTCTTCATGGGAGCTAAGTGAATAATACTCTTAGCCTCACTTTACAATGGGCCTAATGTTCTGTTACGTATCTATTGTCTTCGTCTTGTTACGGCAGCACAGAATCCAACCCATTGTAATGGGGGTAGAAAAGTTAAGTGATTGATTTGACCAAGGCCCAGTGGTGTCCGTGTTTGAGCTGAGAATAAAACTCAGGCTCTTTTGAACTGAGATGAAATAAGTGCCTTTCCCAGCCATAAGTTACTCAGACAGCACGTTCACTGCTCTTAGATCTTATCTGGAATTGTATCTTTTCCTCAGCATGTTTCTCTCCATCTGCTTATCTTGTTTTATTTAACCCTGCTGAACATTTTGGGGTGGATATATAGTGAATATACATTCCCCCCACAACAGTTGTTTTCAAAGGGCAGGTTAGACGTACAAATAATGTACTGTTCAAATGCTTGATTTACAAGGACTATCAAGTTTCTGACTGGAAAAAAAAAAAGATGGATTTCTCAGGTGTCTCACTGATTTATTGACCATATGGCAATTTATAAGTCATGTCAGTAACTTTATAAGTAACACAATTAATTCTGAAGTTATTCCTGAGTTATCCAAGTTCTGTGTCACTGATGAATAAGTGATGGGACTGAGTTATAGGCTGTCTTGGAACTATACGTCACAAAGCTGAGTAATAAATCAGGAGAGAGATGCATTTGGCTACACCACTGAATTGTAAGTCATGTAACTGTATCACATACATTGAACTCATTGGTCAGGTGCTAGAACATCTATTCCCTGCGTTTGTTTGGAAAATGGTGGATGGATTTAGCTGTGACACACAAATCATGGCTCTGCTTTCAAGCCATGCTGAGTAAAAATCTGCATTTATCAAACCTGCACTAACAATAAATCCTTGATTTAATACAAAAGTCCAGCTGTGTGGTGAGCCCTCCACTGAGACTGGCCATGTAACGGTGGGTTTGTTCTTCTCCAGGCCCTTTGGCAGGCACTGGAAGGACAACACTTAGGGATGGATGAGCCAGCATCTGTATGAACCCATGCTTTGTAAATACTATGATGGAGTGTGTAAGTCTGGACTCGCCCAGTGTTTACAACAAGCAGAACCAGAATGCTTTGCTGGCAGCACTCCTGGCCACCACACACGTGTGCACGTCAGTGCCACCTCTTCTAACAGCTGACAGGGCACGTGTGGAAATAACACAGACGCCTTAGTGACACAGCTCACACTCGAGGCTCCGAAGTGGAGCCAGATATCCCCATGTCTGCCTGATGGCTTAGCCGGCTATTGTCACACAGCCTATGGCGCCCGGCGTGACTTATAGCTGACTTCAAGCTCATTTCATATATACGGTATAGGGCTGATAATTATGCAACTGGGACTTAGTTTTAAGCAAGCATTATCCACCCATTTATGAACCTCAAAGGGCTTGGGGTTGAGTTTTGGGTGAAGGCTGTCAGGTCTCTCATTACCTGATTCCTTCAGTTCACCCCCACCCGGTTCCAATACATACTATATCTCACTGCCATCTGATTCCTGTGTCAGGAAGGAAACAGAGAGACAGTGCTCAGCTCCTCATAGTACATTACATGTGCTAACCCTCTCACCTTTATTTTTTCACTGTCCCCTCATTTGCTGGTCTCTGATTTTCTCCATGGTGCCTGTAGGAAGTATGGTCCCAAGATTTGTGGAGCTCGGTATACCTGTGGGACATGAGCATGCTTGTATAAGGTCTCCCCTGAGTGGCTGTACGTATAGATACTTGTCTGAACATGATGCTTCAAGAAACTGGCAGCAGTTATATATACACGTTTGTTTAGAACATGGACATGTAGTTTTTCCTCCACTGACTAATAACGGCAGGTGTGTATATCCTCTCTATTCTCTCTCTCTCCCTCCTCTCTGGGCATTGCTTCTGTAGCAGGACTGGCTGGCAGAGGCAGAGATCTTAGACTATTAATTAAGATGTCATTTACAGGCCCCTTGGGTGACCTTAATTAAATGGTATGATGGCAAACACTAATAAGAAAGATGATATCCCTGTAGGTGGTGAATCAAATGTATTAACCTCTCCGTAAGGAACCTTCCCTTTGTTTGATGGAGGATCTGAGAAACTCCCAAAGCAAAGCAAAGGTCCCAGCCACCAAGGAATCCCCTCCTCATGAGGAAGGAAACAAATGGCTTTCTTCTGGAACAGCGGCGTGTCCGTGTTCCCAGACAAAAGTTATGTTAAGATGCAGTTAAGCTTCAGAGTACATATCAGTAATTGAATGTACAATACATTACAGGGGTGTCTGTAATTATCCCTAAACCAAGCATCATCAACCTAGGAAATTCAGATCTAAGGTTACACTTAAAAGAAACCCAAATATGCTGAGGGCTGGAAATGCACAGTTAGGGTCCAACTGTAACCTTAACTCTGCCCTGCAGTGAAACCAAGCGTGTGATACCATGTAAGCAAGATTAAGGCATTTCAGTATTTATGATCACAGATGAGATTAAACGATTATTTTTTTCATTTTCCTCCCCTTGTTTTGTTACCACAGGGCAGAGTTAAGGTGGCTTGGTGCCCTAACTGTGCATCGAAAGAGACTTGTTAACTGACATAAAGACCATCTTGTAAACGTGCCCAACTCTGGAAGCCAAATGATTGCTGGCTCCAAATCTGGTCCCCACATGCTGGAAGCTCTTTAGAGCCTAAAAGCAGAAGATCAGTGGTCTGGGTTCAATTTCTGGTAGACAGGTGTCTCTCTCACAATGGACATTAAGTGGCAACCTTTGCTGGTAGCTTCATCGGAGAAGGCAAAGATCTGCATGAGTCTGCAGAGAGCTACCCACTCTACCCCTGCACCAGGGGCTGCCTCCTGTGGGCTGGGGGAAAGAAACAAAGGTAGGTGACAGGACAGTGGCTACTTGCATTGCCACAGCCCTGGCTGTGCCTGCTGTGTGAATAATTCACTTGCCAGGGCTGTAAGGAGCCTGCTAGACTCCAGTGCGGGGTCCTCTGGGCTTGGTAAAAGTCAGTCAGATGGTGGGATGCCAGGGGAATGTGCATCATGGGGCAGATCTTTGCAAAGTGCTTATTAACAGCTTAGCTGTGTGAATGGCAGGCATTCGCTCCCGTTCAAATGTGAGTTCTACTGAGAGGCAGTATGGTCTGGTGCTCAGCTCTGCTCGGGGAGACCTGGCTTTCACGCTGCCCCGCCATGTGACCTTGGGAGTATTTCCCCTCCCACTGCTCATCCGTCTTGTCTGTTAGTCCCTGCCCCAAGAGCGCACAGTCTGTGTCTGAGTAGTGTCTGGCACAATGAGCCCCTTACTTCAGCCAGGATCTCTAGGCACTCCTGTAATGATAACAACAACAGAGAAATACTACATTTTCTGCTATGGCACAAATGCCATTCTTCTGGCGAAGGAATCATTAGCTCTGGGAAGCTCTCAGTGTGATTAATCATGTTCACAGTTTGATCACGGTATCCCAAGTGCTCCAGGGCATGAATGGAGGAACTGATAGCAGCAAATTTTCCTTTATTGAGACTTCTCTTTTTGGAGATGTGTCAGGGCTGAGGGGCAGGACTTCAGCATCATCAAGAGACAGAATATTCAGTGTGAAATGACTCCTTCTGCCAGGCATAAGGTCCTGCATGATGGGGCAGCCAATAACTCCTGCACACCTCACAGTGGCTGAAGAGTTGATCCTTGGACCAGTTCCCGGAGTATCCGACACTTGAAAGAACACAGAGATTGATTTCTCTTCTCTTTTCAAGGCTCTCCTCCCTGTTTAATTTATTTGGAGCTCATCAGAGACTCTCAGACAAATGCAGCCGTGTTTCATATTTGAGTTTCCTTTTCTATTTTAACTAAGATTGTTGTTTCAGATTCGCCTCTGGTGTAAACTCCTCACTTCCTATGGACTTACACTGGGGTGACTTTGCACTGGATAGTCAGACGCTACGAGTGGAGGAAATTGAACACGCAGCTACATTAAAGAATTCTGATGTGCAGCAAAAATAGCAAAGGGCTGATGCGCAAAAGTTGCCATTTTATTTTTAAGTGAAGCCTCATTAATTTCTCCATCCTCAAAAACCACTCTCCTCACATTTAATCATGAGCCACCCTGGAGCAGGGAAGTGAAGGGGAAATTGAAAACAATTTCACACATTTAGAAAACTCTATTTCCTTCCCTTGTTCAATGGTAGATGCCCTTTCTATAAACAATCCTGCATTTGCAGGGACACAGCCAGGGCTGGCTCCAGGCACCAGCCTGCCAAGCATGTGCTTGGGGTGGCCCTTCGTAAGGGGCAGCACTCAGGCCAATATTAGGGCGACACTTTCTGCTCCGGCCACTCTTTTTTTTTGCGCTGCTGGTGCTCCAATCAATGTTGTTCATCTCTATCTTCTGCGGTGATAGTGGCTCAGAGAACGGGTGTGCAAACTTCTGCATGCACTGCCCCATCTATCAATGTGCCTTCTAGGAACCGGTGATCCAGGGTAGCTTAGTTTGCGTGACCCATTCAGTCTTTAACCTCTCTGCTGTGTCTACCAAGAGAGGGGTATTTGCTGGCAGTTGTGATGGTGATTTGTGTGCACTGGGATCCTGTTTGTTTTTCTTACTGTGTATGATTCACAGATGCTGTTGCTCTAAACACTCATTTCAGATTTCCAGGAGGTGAGGAGGATGTTATGGGAGATGCATTTACATTTGTAAACTGCAATCAAAACTAATTAAAACCAGCACAAATACTGACTAATAGAGGAGGAAACCTGATTTCCAGTGCCCTCGTCCCTCCTTAAAATAACAATGGCTCTTTTTTAAAATGGGCTGATTTTCTTCTTCTCCTCTAATTCTTGACACTGGGGGACGTTGCTTGTATCCCCAATACTGAAGAGGCACCAGGGCAGGAGCGGTCATGCTAAGTGGCATATCTGTGCAAAAGGGAACCTGCCTTCATTCCACTTAGATGCTGATGCATACACACACACACACACACACACACACCCGTTTCCATTTAAAAGCCTTGACCAATATGTTCAGGAAAAGCCGATTCTGCAAAGGATGTTTTTTTCAAAAAAAAAATAAATTAATATTTGCAGAGCAAATAAAGCAACAAATGGTGTCAGCTTTACATATGACATCTGTTAGGGTGAGACAACCTGAAGGCCACAATTTATTGCTACCTGAAATGTGTTGGTTCTTTAAATATTCACCATCGGAACTTTGCGTTCCTCCCATCGATTGTCTCATGCCGGGCTCTGTCACTTGTTTTCATTTGGCACAAGGCCACTGTTTTAGGTTTGTTTCATTAAAGCTGAATTTTATTCCAGCAAAGCAGTTAAAATATTCATTACTAGTCTTGTCACCTTTAAAATTCCCCTTTCCCTGTGTACTGTCAATAATTGTTCACTCCAGGCAGAGAACTTCAGAATGTCAATACTCCAGTCAAAGTCTCAAGTGAAAAAGGTGCTAACAAAAGTCAATCAAACTTGCAGAAATAGCTTGGACTGGAATGAATTTCCACTCAACTGCATTTTTAGCAGTCAAATTATTAACGCCTGCAGTTGGAGCAAGAGCATTAAATAGAACTCCACACACAGAACAAAATGTGAAAATTAAAAATATGTAGTTTGCTAAACACGTGAAATTGTAAATGCAACACTGAGCAGCAGGAGAGATGATTCCACTTAGAATGTAGAGCCAAATTGTTTTAAAAATAAATTATTAAGCCAGTGGAGGACTGAGAAGAAAAACCCTCAAAACCATTGAATAGGATTTGTATGGTTGACATTATTGGCAATCTAGTTGACAAAACTGGAAAAATTATAAGTATGGAATCTACCATCAGATCTGTCCTGAAAAATATGAATTCATCTACTAGGTGTTCTTATCTGTCTGATCCAACCATCTGGTAACACTGAAAACCAAGGGAATTACATGCCAGCCTAACTTTTGACAAAGTAATAAGATGCAAAGTAGCGGAGTAGTAAATTAATAGTAAATAAGGTGAGTGAAGGCAATGAGAGGGGAGGGCAGATTATAGGCCCAGGAAGAGGGTGTGTCTGTTTAACCAAAACGGGCTAATAAACATTTTCTTGTGTTTCTCCTCTATGTTGCACTAAGCTATTTGGTCCCACCCAAGCACCTATTGTAGGAGTTCTAACGGCTGGCTGAAATTCTGATCAGGAATATCCACAGTAGTACACATAGTCCCTGAGCATAATCAGGCCCATTGTGCTAAGTGCGGTACACAAACATGGGAAGTGACCGGTCCTGACCAGAAGAGCTAAGGAACTAAGGTGATGAGAGAGAACAGGGTGGAAGAAAGGCAAGATTATTAGCCCCATTTGGAGAACTGAGGCACAGAGTGATTAAGCGATCAGCCCAAGGTCACTCAGAGTCTGTGGCAGGGAAAGGACTTGAATTTCTCTCTCCTGAGTCCCAGTCCTGTGCCATAACTACCAGGCTCTTTCCTCTCTTGGCTGCAGGTCACCTGAGGACGTTGTGAAGAAATGGACACTTCAGGCTCAGTGCTGAAGATCCAGGGCACAGAGCTAGAGTGAATTTCAGGCCAGGGACTGACCAGGTGTCCATGGCAAGGTGCGGCACAGAGGCTTGATTCTCGTTTTACCTTATGCCTGTGTGAATGGGTATGGATGTTAGTGGTGTGACACACGTGTGAAACAAACGTAAGCGAGATCCAGATCAGGCCCTAAGTACCCATGTGACACGCAGGAACGAGCGGTGACTCAGGAGGAGATATTTGGAAGCAGAAAAAAGAGACGTGGCAGCTAGAGAGCAGGTCTGGATTTCCCAGTGGAGAGTAGCCGGGGATGGCTCCATCCATCGCTTTACTCTGCGTTACAGACCACCTCACGACACAGCCCCTCTCCTTCCTTTGCACCTCCAGCCCCTGACTCACATGTCCCAGTTACCCAATTAACATGTCCCCGACACGCCAGCTGGGCCGGCTCCACTGCTACTAATGCTCTGCATTACACTGAGCCATCAGCTGGCTCACCGAAAAAGATGCTGAGAATGGATGACTCCAGGCATTGATAGCAGACTAGCGGACACGTGCCAAAAGGAATTTTGTTACTGCAGTCCACTTCTTGGGTCCAACTGGGTTCTAAAGGACATTTAAGTCTGGAGGCACTGAATATATGTGGTGAACAAGGCTAGTCATGTCCTAATTGCTACTTCACATGGCTCTTCCCTTTACTCTAAGCATGGACTGAGACAGGGCATCTCAGACAGTCTTCATTTTCAGTCAGTTTTCATGGTAAAGGTTTTCTTTTCAAGAGGTAGAAAAGCAACAGCGTCCCTATAGCTATTACCAGAACAAGGAGTCATGCAGGTCAGCCAGCCGGGACTTTTTTAAATAGTGTGAAATTGCTCTTTATGAGGCCACTCACCTTCTGGTCTCCAGGAATGGCCTTTTGCTGTGTCTAATGTTCTCTGTTATCCCAGAGGTTATTTGTTAGACACCGTCAGTCCAGCTGCGGGGCTGCTGTCCTGCGCTCCGATTGCTAACTGTTACGAATGGAAAGATAAACTGGCCAGTATTGAGGGCGGACTAGCAGATTCAGCAACCACCTTTCATCTTTCATCTTTCAATGCCCTGCAAAGGACTGTAAGAGCATTGCCTTTTTGAAGCTGCAGTTTGGTCCACCGCTTTCCCCCTCTCCATAGAGCCAGTTATCTCATCATAGAAGGCAATCAGATTGGTCAATCCATGTTCACAACCTGCTCCATGATTTTTCCTGCGACTGAGGTGAGGCTGACTGCTCTATAGTTCCCTGGATTCTCCTTCTTCCCTTTTTAAAAGATGGGCACTATATTTGCCTATTTCTAATTGTCCGGGACCTCCCCTGATTGCCACGAGTTTTCAGAGATAATGGCCAATAGCTCTGAAATCACATCTGCCAATTCCCTCAGCACCCTCAGATGCATTAGATCTGGACCCATGGATATGTGCATGTCCAGCTTTTCTAAATAGTCCTTAAACTGTACTTTCACCACTAAGGGCTGCTCACCGCCTCCTAATACTGTGCTGCCCAGTGCAGCAGTCTGGGAGCTGACCTTGTCTGAGAACACCACGGCAAAAAAAGCATTGAGTTCTTCAGCTTTTTCCACACCATCCATCACTATGTTGCCTCCCCCATTCACTAAGGATCCCACATTTCCCCTGACCTCCTCCTTGTTGCTAACATACCTATAGAAACCCTTCTTGTTACCCTTCACATCCCTTGCTAGCTGAAATTCCAATTGTGCTTTGGCCTTCCTGATTACACCCCTGCATGCTGAAGCAATATTTTTATATTCCTCCCTAGTCACCTGTCTGAGCTTCCAATTCTTCTAAGCTTCCTTTTTCTGTTTAAGCTCATCGAAGATTTCTCTGTTAAGCCAAGCTGGTCACCTCCCATATTTGCTATTCTTTGCATACATCAGGATGGTTTGTTCCTGCGCCCTCAGTACGTCTTCTTCAAAATACAGCCGGCTTTCCAGGACTCCTCCCCCAGTCATATTACCTCCCAGGGAATCCTGCCCATCAGTTCCCGGAGAGAGTCCAAGTCTGCTTTTCTGAAGCTTGGGTTCCGTATTCTGCTGCTCTCCTTCCTTCCTTTTGTCAGGATCCTGAACTCGACCATCTCATGGTCACGGCTGCCCAGGTTACCACCCACTTCTACTTCCCCTACCAATTCTTCCCTGTTTGTGAGCGACAGGTCAAGAGGAGCACGGCCCCTAGTTGTCTCCTCCAGCACGTGTACCAGGATGTTGTCCCCAACACACCCCAAAAACGTCCTGGATTGTCTGTGGATCAGGCACATATTGCTTCCATCATGCCTGGTGCTCTTCCCCTGCTGTGACATGGACCGGCGCTGGGGGGAACATGCTGGCTGGTGGTTTGGAGAGGGGAGGATCCTGTGCTGCTCAGATCCAGTGCCATGCTAGTTTGATACCTAATGGAATGTCACCCCACCTCTACAAAGGAATGGGAGCTCAGAGCATCCAGTGCCCCACGGACCAGGACATGAGCCCTATGGGCTGTTCCCATCTTTAATGGTCATATCCTATGGAAACTCAGGTTTTTTTCAGCCTTTGTTATTATAGCCCAAGTGGTTACACTGATGGAAAGGACCTGAATTTAAACCCTGAAGAGTGAACAACAGCCAGATTGGACATTGAAGTAAATATAATGTTTGTACACCCTGAACATCCTAATAGAGGGGAGCGTCTGCTTTATCCATTCTGGCTGCAGCCCAATCTAATTTCCCTACCCTGTACTCAGTGATATAATGACACTGCAGTTGGAGCCTATCTTTGCAGAACAGACTGCAGTTTTCACTCTTCGTATTTATTTCGTCTGGAGCCCTGACAAGTCTGGCACTCTTCTGTGCTCTTTAAATCACTTACCTTCCCTCCCAGCCCCCTCATTTAATTCCTTTCTGATGAAACTGTCCTGAAGGAAAGGAAGCCCTCAAAGAGCCAGGGAGAGCTGGCCTCAGGAATCTCTCTCTCTAACACACACACACACACACTCTGCTTCATACATCCTAAAGCAGCACCACAGACGCACAGTGCTTTTCAGCCCTGTCTGAGTATGAAAGGCACAATGCTGAATGGTAACTGTGAGCTAAAGGGTTAAAAATAATCAGTAGACTTGCTGCTAGGGAGCCGGCAAGTCAGGACACTTAACTAAGATGAGGCTGTAGGTGTTTTTCTCTCTAACCCGAAGTAGCAAGTAGCAGAGCAAGTAACGGTATCATCTGAAGTCAAGTGCTCAGACTTTGTAGGAGTAAGTCAGTACATGATGAGCTACCCAATATTTTAAAATCACTTGTCTTCCCTTTAACTTACTTCTCAAGAGCTGAGCGGGTTTAGGACTGGGCAATCCCTTTGCAACCCCTGGTAACTTCCCAAGCAGCTTGAGGCAGCTGGCTCGGCTTTAGGAATCTGTGATAGAGGCCCAAATCCTCACAAGTATTTAGGAACCTGACTCCCACTGAAATCAAAATTGGAAATCAGACCCTCCCCAAGTCCCTTCCACTCGGGAAGGTGAGGTTCTGCACTGCAGGGATCCAGCAGGCTGGAGTCACCACCAGCCCCATTTGCTGTTGTGTTAGAGCTGGGTAAACAGGAAATTTAAAAAATCAACACATTAAAATACATGCTCTCCCCTGCCTTAGTAAGAGCAACAGATGAGCCTCCCCATCAAGATGATGCTTTAACACACAACACAATGATTATCCACTCTTATTACCGTGGCATCTCACATTCCTCCCCAATGGAAACTCATTAGTTTGATTAGTGAACCAGCCAGTGGAATCTGGCATGGAATGACAAATTGAAGAGAGCCAAGGGAAAGGCTCAGGCAAAGCCTGCATCACATCAGGCCTGCATGGGATTCAGCTATTTTTTAAGAACAAGCAAAGTTATTTCTGGCTGGGAGATTTTTTTTTCTGTTTCATTTTCCTAAATGTTTAGTGTTGGGGCATTAGCCGGTTGAAATCTGTCAGAGGAAACTCTCCCAGGACTCCTCTGCCAAAGAGACCACTGCCGAGGTCTATTTAAAACATGCTCAGGCATTTTTAAGGCTTATGACCTACTTCCTCTGTAGAAGAGTTTAAAGAGGAGCCATGTGACCATCCACCTTCAAATCCCCCCCTGGAGTGCTCTCTGACACAGACCTCCACTGGCATGCACAAGGATGAGCCAAACTACTCTGAGAGTCTAAGTCTGACTCTTCAGCCCACATCTGCTTCCGGAGTTAAAAATCAGGACAGGGGAGAGTCCACCTCGCTCTCCTATAGCTACGTTGGCTCTGTAGGGCTGACTCACACACATGGTCACTTTTCAGAGCAGCCCTGTATGTTCAAGGGAACCATACACCATGGGGATGGTCTGGCAGGAATAATCCTCTTTCAGCATCCCATGCAATCAGAAGTGAGACTTCCTGAGCTCCCCTTTGAAAGAAGTGGCAGGTAATGGGCTTTGGCATGTACTTTGCCCTACGCTGTTTGCTATGAGCGTGAGATCAGCTATTTATCTCCTGAGGTGCTGGGGATAAAAATGGTTATTTGCTGAGACAGATAGTATTTAATGAAAGGTCTTGGGGCTCTTGGTTGCAACTTCTATTTCAGCTCCTTCTCCCAGCTTAGACTTTCTGACACTCACAGCAGATGCCTCTACACTCACTGGCCTTAAACATTACCTGATCCGCAAGAGGATTCAAAGGCTGATACCTGCTTTCTGATCACACCAAGCAATTCAGCAAGTTCCATGTTATAGCATCAGAGTCCAGGAATCCCAAGGAGAGAACAGGAGGTTTAAACCCTCCAAATGAGCAGCTGAACTGATTGCAAACTGTATTATTGTGCTACAGAAGTGTATCGTGTCAGGTCTTTCATGAAAGCTTGTAACGTTCTGAACCTGATTGTCATTGGGAGATAGGTATACAGACTAAGGTTATGTGTCTGTGTATTTGTGTGTATAGAAAGATTGTGCTTTTAATCTTCAAAACCACCTCCCAAGAGGTGGTGAAGCAGTCAAGCAAGGAGGACAGCCTCCCAAGCCTGGTGTTTACAGGAAGCCAGCTTCAAGTACCCCTCCATTGTCCAGTCCTGGAAAAGACAATGGTGGACCATTAAAGGTAATGGAAAGCCATTGAGACAAGTGGGGAATTTCCCACTTTGAAGATCAATAGCAGGGGTGTCCAATATGTTCACCACTAGCCACATGTGGCTAATAGGCTACTGAATTGGGCTAATGCATGTGGCTTTTTAATAATGTGGCTAACAAGAAAAATTCAAAACCACAAGTGTGGCTAACAGCGTGGCTAGCATCAAATTTCTATTGGAGACTGCTGAGCTATAGTGTCTGAAGAAAAACCTGTCGATCCTTTCAAAATGGAAGGGGTTGGATTTCATTTCACTTCCATCCAGAAACGGAGAGACAGCCTCTAGGCAGGAATCTGTCCGAGAACGTTGGTCCCCCACCAATAGCTAACGGATACACTGGGAAACTGTTCAGAGGCAATAGGTCACTTGCTTTAGAAATCAAAATTGAATCTAATATGGAAGTGTAGCATCTGAGGTTGCGGCTTTGTTTATTTTCTGTGCACCTTGTTTGCTTCCCCTGGCTATTCCACCTTGGAATCTCTGGATTTCTATTAAATAACCTGTTTGTTGATATGTATCCCCAGCTGGTGTCTGTCTGGTGTGCAGACTGTGTGAGTGCCAGAGTGAACTGATAACTGGGGGGCTGCTTTTATGTGTTTGAGGGTGAGGAACCGGAGGGGAACGGTCCCAGTGTCTGGTACTTCAGAACTTGGGGAGGATGGATTCGGGGAGCCTGGGGACTGGAAGGGCTGTTGGTGTGACCCTGTCAGGAGTAACTAGGCTGCTGACAGTCAGGGCAAGACCTTAGGGTTGTGGGCGGGGCCCGGCTGTCAGGGATCTCAGCCATAGCCCCACAGCATCAAGGCACCCCGAAGATACACGGCAAGTGGTGACAGAGCCCCGAACTGGTCTGGGGCGGGGGGCTCCCATGCTGTGTGTGTGTTTTGCTGTGGGTGCATGTCTCATGGAGATGTGGTGTGGGTGAATGAGGGCAGCCAGGCAAAAGTGTGTTTGTGTAGGTCTAGGGCAGTGGGTGTTTGTGAGTGGAGCATGAGATAAATTGGTGTCAGTAGGTTCAGGCTATCGCTAGTCTTTGCAGAGCAGTGGCCTAAGACTTTCTTGTTAAATGTGGCTATAACAGAAAGTTGATGTTTCACTTTCAGCTCAACTAATTAATCCAATGTTCCTTTCAAAGAAAATATCACAGTGTTTAATTATTTTTTAGCTAACCATTTGCAAATATCATCAATTATCTAAACATGACACCGCTGTCTTATGCAAGACACTAGAATCATATTCCATGTCACACTCTGACAGGAGCATAGTAAAACGGCATTATTCAAATTGCATATCAGTCACAAAAATTGAGAAGTAATTTGTCAAAGTCACAGCTGTGCTCAATAACCATTTGGAGATGACTAAGTAATTAATCAATAATGCATTCTCACCTTTTCATTTCCCCAGACTCCAGCAACTCGCACGCTGGGTTGCCTTAAAACAACAGAATGAGATGTTTGATGTCTGCGGAGATGGCAGCTGATGCCTCCAGACGGGATTTCTACAGCTTGGTTTGCCCACAGGGCTGGACTGCTCCTGTTGGAAGGAACATGTGACCAGCAATTTCTTCTCCATTCAGATTTCATGCACCTCACCCACAACTGAAGCTTTCAGGGGTCTCTTTCCTGCCTGTCTAGAACATTCCCAAAGGGTCCCTCACCCTGATCTTCAGATGTTGATGAAGGGGAAGCAGCCTTTGATTTTTAGTCAGTCAGGTCTATCCACAAATTACAACCCCACTGGCATTTTCAACAGGTTCCTTTTAGTCAGCACGAGGGGGATGTTCAACCCTGTGCAGAGGGCCAGGCTACTAATGCCCTCAAACAACGGGTTGAGTGGCTGGTTTCACCCGTAGAGTGTAAGCTAAACTGGACTCACAAACAGGAACATGAGCCCATCAATCAACTGTCTTCTGTCTTTAACCTTGCTGGAGCTGAGCTTTCTGGAGCCAGGAGGTGGGCAGGCGAGTGTGCCCGGGTGAGGGCCTGACAGGTCTCTGATGCGCTCATAAATCTGCAGGAATATGACATGTTCATCAGTGGCGAGAATTTTTTCCACCCAGCTCCTTTGAAGCCACCTGCATTTTGCCTAGTGTAAGTAATCAGACTAGGACCAGTGGCCAAAGTACCACGAGAGAGGCCCTGCGGTGCGACCCGATGCCTGGCTTCAGTCGTGACTCGCTGAGAGGCCTTGGGCAAGTCTCTCTGCCTCTTTTCTCCTCCCAACTCTTCCCTATTCAGAGTGTAAGTTCAGAAGATACTGTCCCTCGCTGTGTGTTTGTACAGCCTCCAGCACAACCGAGTACCCCATTTCCACTGGGACCATTGGATGCTACTCCAGTACAAATCATCACCACATGTGAGTATTTAGCTCAGGCTGGATGGCATAAAATAAACCATGGGAGTGGCAGAGGAATTGTCCCCAGTGGGCAGCTGGGGCAGAAAATATTGCTGGTTGCTTGCATGTTCTCCTCTGCGGCAGACATCTGGCTAAACGATGGCAGATTTCTCCAGATGAAGCGGGCTTCCAACAAGCTAGACAAAGGCTCAGCCAGCAACTTAAATAACTCTTTATATGGGAGCCTGTTAAATTAGTCTAAATTCTTCTTCTTTTTTTTTTAATGTCCCCGAAGTCACACGCACTGTAATTCAATCTCAGTGTAACCCACTCATGTAATGAAATGATTTCCCTCTGAGACTCAGCAGTTTCAGCTCAAATGCCCTAAAAGTGATAATTTGATTAATAAAAGGGTAAAATTTGCACTACTGAAGGGTGTTTCAACTCAAAATCAATCACGCTACATCTATTACTCAGTGCTGGATTCATTGAATGCATTGTTGAACTCATTGAAAACTGTGTTAGTAAAATTAAGTAATTAGTAAGATGAATGCTGTTCCAGAGCTATAATCTGGGCAGAAACCAGATTGATTAGAGTTAATTATCTTCTGCCCGCTTAAATAATTTGTGCACTATTTTCCCCACTATCTATGAACAGAAAACATGCAAAACAGGATCTCTTCCTCTGTTTATAAGAGGGAGCGAGGGTGGTCTCGTGGTGAAGGACTGGAGAGGCACTCCAGAGAGCTGGAGTTTTTCTGTGTGAGCTGGCACGAGTTGCTTAATTTCTCTGTGCCTCAGTTTCCCCATCGAAAAGTCAGGGGTAATGATACTTCCCTACCTCACAGGAGTGTTATATGAATAAATTGCTCAGACACTAGAGTAACAGGGCCCCAGAGGTATCCAGGATAGATCAATCTGAAATGCTACACTGGAATTTCTGTGTAAGTGCCCTCTTCTTCTCCTAAGCGTACATTTGTTACAAAGATTATAGCATGCTCTATATTATACCGGCTTATGTATTTATGGTGTACATAAATATTGTACCATGAATGAGGAGAGGCTAAAATGAACCTCCAAAGCTGACTGCATCTCTCCTGCCCTTTGAGGTCAACCTGGAAGGGAGAATGAACCTGTGTCCAAATCTAAAGCGGCACTGTGACCACTGAGACCTGTGGGACTGCTAGCATCAAACATTCCAGGATTTATAGTCCCCTTGTGCTCTGCACTCCTATGGTGGGGTATTTCCCTGTTGCATGTCTCCTTAATCCTAGATTGTAAGATCTCTGGGGCAGGGACTGTCTGTACAGAGACAACAGGAATAAACTATGAATAAGAAAGGCAGAAACTTGTGGTTCAGAGTCTTCCTCCTTTGGCTGCAAATGAACCAAAACAAACAAAAAAAGTCAAGGAAAATGTCCCACTTTCTGGAAGCATCTGGAGTTGAGAGATGCCGAGGCAGAGCAAGAGGGGTTGACGGAAGAGATTCAGTCCCTCACTGCTCTCAGACATAAATCAGCTTTGTGGTTCAGGAGTTACTGCCGACAAGCAGCTCCTTAGAACAATATTTATACTCACTGGAGAGCAAAACATGACTCCTTTGACTTTCAGCTTCAAAGGAAAGACTGAAAGGTTTAAGGCTGCATTAACCTCTACAGTGCTAACTACTTCAACCTCACACAACTTGCTTCAGGGTTTTGCTCTTGGTTGCACTTCATTTTACTCCTTTTTACTCCTTAAATTGGCCTTCATCTGCATCTCCTCTCACTGAGCTTTAATGCAGTGCCTTTCTAGCCAACAGGATTCCCTGTTCATCCCAGATATTCCCTGTGCTTGCACCAGGGAATCATCTTATAAAACAGCCAGTGACATTCTTAATCTGTATTTTAGCAAATATTTTTCATTAACTTGTATCTTGCTGGCTAGTGCAGGGCTAGCAGGAGGGTCGGATGAAGCAGCCAGTCCTGATTTACCCTGTTCCTTTGCTATTCCCAGAATTGGGTCACTGCACAGCTCCTGCTGAAGTCAAATCTGAAAACTTCAAGTATTTCCTCTCTACTCAGCGGCCAAGCGGTGAGTGGAGGATTCCGTGTTCCCCTGTCATCAGTGACCTCCGTCCTCGTTAACACCTGCTCTAGATGGTCCTCGGGGAAAGGCAGAGTTCTGCTCTCAGGGCTTGGCAAGTATTGAGCATGATCAGCGTGACCACAGTGGGGCCAAGTCAAGGCTGTGCTCTGCCCCCACTGTCCCCGTGTCCTTAGGACGGTTCTGAGACTGGCAGGGGTTTGATATTTAGGGCTGCCCTGGTGGCTTGGCACAGTCCTATGCTCGGATTTATAGCCAGCTGTTCCTCTGAGTTTCCCAAAGCTTTGGCTTTCGTGAGTCTCTATTTCTGCTAGTCGCCTTTTGCACCTGCCTCCCTTTGCCCTGGTTTTCTACTATCAAAGTGGTTATTTGTATTACAGCAGCATCTGGGGGCCCATTGTGCTGGGCTCTGAACACACAGTGAGACACAAACCCCATTCCAGAGAGCCTGCAACCTAAACAGACCAGGGAGACCTGGCTGGAAAGGCCATCAGGTGAAAGCACTTTCCCAAGGTTCCCTAGCAGGTCCATGGCCGAGCTCCTAGTATAAACCCAGTCTCCTAAGTTCAGTGTGGAGCCCTCATCACTGGGCCATGCTGTCATGAAGACTCTTCCCCCCCAAGACCGCAGTATTTCTAACCTCTGCACACCTCAGTATCCTTTGTTAAGGCAAAGAGGGCTTGAAGCACTATGGGGAGGTGGAGGGTAGAGAGGCTGGCTGGGCCCTGGAGAGTGCTATCCTCCCCATCGCCTGCAGAGCCAAATCTCATCTGTGATTTCAGCCCCTGGAGTCTTGGAGACCCACGTGAATACTCCAGGCCAAGGTGTTCTCCAGCCTTTCCAGCTGGAGAAGCTGTCTCATGGTGCCACCTCGCCAGCACCTACTTGGTTCACACTGTTTTGCTCTGCAGGGCATGGCTTTGAGAGCTGCTGCTTTAGAACGTGTCCCATAGTATGTCTAGTCTGGCTTTGATTGGACCATGCGAGATCCCCTTTAATCTCTCCAGTCTAGAAGCTTGGAGACGAGCCCCTGTCCCTATCGGAGTCCCGGGGACAGACCTTGTAGGGAGGGAGAAGGAGGACTTCAATAGGTATTTAATGTATTGCAGAACAGGGATGGACTGGGGTCCAAACAAACAGCTCCTTCCAAATGTAAGGGTTGTGATGATCTGAGCAAAGTGGGCAGAGGCATCAGAGGAGAAAGCGGGTAGAAACGGGCACGATTCTAAGTCTGATATTTTGTTTGCTCAAGTTTAGAATAAATATTTAAGACAAAACCTTAAACCAAATAATGTGTGTGTAGTACTTGGCAGTGCTACATGCCTTGCTGCCTGCCAGCTGTGCTCCTAATTTGAGCTATTATTTATGTCTCCCCTCATCAGCATGGAGACAAAGTTGTCAGCAGTTTCATCTGGAGCTTGTAGTGGGATTATTGTGCAATTACTTAGAAATCAGACTGGCTCCGGTCTCCAGTGACTTATACAGTCACATGTATTGTCCTTTTCTCCTGCAGCAGAGCACGGGGGTGGGGGCTGCAACTTTGTCAAAGGAGGTTGACGACAAGGAAACAGGTGAAACACATCCCGACTTTGGGGGCCAGTGAAGCCAAAGGAACAAAACTCCTCACTGGTTTAGCAGAGCAAAGGTGGCTGCATCAGGGACTGAAGTCCGCTATGCACCCATAGAAAGAAGCCATGCAAGCTTCCTCCTGTCTCGCATCTGTTTCCACTTCACTCGACAGGCGGTGAGGGACCAAGGAGCGCAGTCCCTGGCCTGGTCATTCCAGCAAACAGGCCAGTACAGACAAACTAGCGCGGGTGGGTGATGCTGCAGTGTGGATACCTGTCCGCCGGGAACTTGAGTGGAGAGCTGCTGGGCTCATTTAATCTACACTACTGAAGAGCCCTCAAAGTCACTACCACCCTTGCACAGGCGTGCGCACGGGGTGTGCCCAGGCACACCCTGATGCAGGGTGGGCCAGTGGCCCCTGAGCTCCGGCTGAGGAGGCCTGGACGGGACGGAGGGGATAAGGGCTGGGGCGCTGTGTGGAGTGAAGAATCGGAACATTGCAACATTTCCGGGCCATGCACACTCCGGGATGCTGATGATGGAAACCATGTATTTGGTGTCTGTTGTTACTTCTTCAAGCCTGGGGGTGCTGCACCACTCCCAGCACCTCTACTTCTAGCACCACTTGGCACACATGAAGGTGGCGGGGGTGGAGGAAGAACCTAGTCCCACCAAACAAGGGTTAAAACCTCAGCCTGCCCTGCAGAAGCTGAGACAGGATGGCAGGATGGCATTAAAAAGCAACGGAGCATGTGCTAATTTGTCTGGGTTTCCAGTTAGCAAGCATTTATCAAGATGTCTGACTTCATTCATAGGCAGGGCAACCTAATAACACTAGATTACCTCTGATCCTACTGATGTGAACAATCCAAGTCAAACCATTTGTGCCAGGGTTTTCCGGGAGAAGATTAAATCTGCCGACACTCTCTCCACATGGAGCCTGCCACAGGCGGCACTGGGCTGCACCCACTCACTTGTGCCAAGCCCCCACTTCAGGGCTTAAACAATGCAGCCACTTCCGTTCGCAGGCAGGGTGCTGCTGCTCCATGCCCCAGGGGCCTGATCACTCCCACCCCTTTATTACCATGGTCAGACAGACGAAGGAAATGAGGCACTCAAAAGGAAAACGGTATTTACCGGAAGACGGTCAATAGCAGATCTTGGTTTCTTGGAGAAAACTGAGCGGAACTTAGCCAGACAGGTTGTAATTAGGGAGCCAAAGTTTGCTGCCTCCTTTTAAACAGCTCTCCGATATTGATAAAGCTTTTGTAAAGCTGAACCTCTACCCTGGTGCCGTGGTGATAGACAGCAATGTCTCCTGCTTAGCCCCTTTTGAAGGCTAGCGGTGCTGTGCTCCCTTAGGTCTGTCTCTGGCTCCCCTCAGCATGAACGTATTTATCCCCCTACTCCCGCTCCTGAGGCAGGGCTGGGTATAGCAGCCCCATTGTGCAGACAGGGAAAAGAGGCACAGAGAAGCTAAGTGACTGGTAGCCAGTTCCCCCACCTAGGGTGATCAGACAGCAAATGTGAAAAATCACGACAGGGAGGTGGGGGGTAATAGGAGACTATATTAGAAAAAGGCCCAAATATCAGGACTGTCCCTATAAAATTGGGACATCTGGTCACCCTACCCCCACGCAGCCCTGCACCCGCCCCTGTCCTAGAGCAGCCACAGTACAATGGAGAGAGAACGGAGGGCAGAAGCTCTTCTTTATCTCCGGGGGGGAAGATGATGAGAGAGAAATCACCTAGGCGAGGAGATATTATGACTGAGTGGCTACTGCCCGGAGGGCACTCGTCAGCAAAACTGCCAGCCAGGCTTCCCAGCGTGCTGCTGCGAGGAAGGAAAATGAAGGAGAAACGGGAGTTTTGTCATTGACCTGGTTTACACTGGAGAAATTTGCTGTCTGCCTGAGAGCACAAGCCTCTCTATGGGCCGGGAGAGTGACCCAGACCCACAGCAGAGCCCAGGCTGGATGAGCAACAGAGTCAAGCTTACGGTCCATATTGACAAGAGACCACCTCTGCATGAGGAGTGACATAGCAAAGGGTGTCCGTCCTGCTCTGGATAGCATTCGGAGCCACTGAACACAGGCCCAAATTCATCAGCAGGCCTTACGCCCACCGACTTCACTGGGAGCTGCTTTTGCAGACACCAGGGCTGACTGCTGGGTATGCTGTGCTCGCCTGAGCAAAGTGTGCCACAGTGTCAGGGCTGCACAAAAGAGAAGCGGATTCGGGGCTCAAGCCCACTAGTGTTACTCCAGAGTCATGCCACCCATGTAAATGGTCAGCATCTGATACCCGTCCCGCTCTGCTGCGATGTCGTTTTCAAGGAGCATCTTTCAAGGTCTTTGGGCCCCACATCGAGACGGGCTATCCTAGCAGGAGTCCAATTCTGTTTAGGCAATTGCAAGCCAAAGCCCACGCCTCATGGCCTAGCTACCTCTCGCCAACACAACGGCTTTGCTGGGTACGTCTACACGATGGCTTTGGACTGACTCAGCCTCGGCAGTTGGGGCTTGGGCTGGAACTTAGGCACTGTAACCCAGCCTCCTCCCTAGAGTTCAGAGCAAAAGCTCCAGCCCAAGTCACAATTCCCAGCACTGATGATATAGTTGTTTTTAGAGCACTAGCTCCATTTGCTCCCTGGCTGTGTAGACATACTTTCTCTGGGCCCTGTGCCTTTGACTCTGGTGATAAGAGGATTTAAAGGGCCCTGAAGCAAACAGAAGGCTAAAGGACTCAAATAGGCATTTCACTGACCGGGCATATGAGCAAGTATTCCTGGACTTCAAAGATGTGTGTATTCTCCCAGATGTGGGGCACAGTGTTACTCAGGTTTTCACTTTTACGTCTCTGAACCATTAATTAACCACAAAATTTAGGTGTGATCCCCAGCAGATGAGACTGAGACCAGAGACCCATGGCTCTGGCTAATCCCCTTATTACAAAGTAAAGCTGCAGAAATCAAATGCCCACAATAAGTCAGGAGATTAACACCGCGCTGGGAAATGCACAAATTAAATTGTAGTTTCTCTTGTTGCATTGCACAAGCCAATGGCATCGTTCCTAACTCCATCCAAAGCAGCCTTTCTGGGCAGGAAAACAAGGTTAGAAATCACTTTATAAAAATGAAAATCTATTCTTAATCCTTGATCCAATCAGTAAATAGAACCTGCCCAGAACATAACTAATGGTGTGCTGCCTTCCCCAGCTGTGTTTAGCTGCTGAAATTAGCCCAGAAAAGGGCCCTTCTCTCCAGCTGAGAATCCAGTGCATTGGAATCCAAAACTGCAAACAGGCCAGTGAAGAAGAGAAGTGGTGGTGGATGAGGGCTCTGCAGCTGGAGCTATGGACAGGGGCCAGAAATAAACCCTTTCATTGGCGAGTAGATGGGATGCACCCCTCATAGAACAAAGGCTGGTGGAGACAAGAGCTGGCTAAAACAGGTATGAAAAATAAGGTGCCAAACCCTAAAACTTCACCGATCCTTAAAACTCAGCTGAAACTGAGGCATATTTTAGTTCCTGAAACGATGACTGGATTCTCTCGGTGTACTCACAGTTTAACACTCCCCACCCCACGCGGAGTTAAATTTGACAGTTCCAAGCTAAAACACCGAGTGCTACTGCTTCACCTAACAAAGTAACTCCATTAGCTGGCACAAGTAGTAGGCTGTTAACCCTTTGTGAAATAACCATCATTTGAGTCTACAACATGTGCTTTACCAGTGTGTTACAGGAGCATTTCCAGTTTCTGGTCCAAGTGGGAAAACCCTGCTCGCATTACATTTTTGCCACGAGACTCCAAAAGTTCAGACCATACGGTGGCTGCTACTCCAAACCTCGGTTCCAAACACTTAATATTCTCCTCTCCCTAACGTGCGGGTCCCTTTTTGACCCAAAGTGCCCAATGATGAGAGAGACCAAGCCCTTGTTCATCTCAGAATTGGGATCTGTCTTTCAGGAGATGGATGCATGCGGCCCCTCGCAAAAGGCATTTCCATTTTTCTGTGACGTTGGGGAATGATGGAGGTGGAAGCTCTCCTAGACCTCTTGCATTGAGTGAGTTTGAGACTGCTCTGTGCCACTGCCATTTGGGGACTGGCTGCTGATAAAGCCAATTCTGTTTGTATAGCCAGCTCAGTGCTGACAGAGAAATATTAGTTCCCAGAGGCATACGGCTATGACAGGATTCAGAGTCCTTTTGAAAAATGATGTGAATTTTAGTTTGTGGGTGTAGGGAGAAAATACATCCAGATGTAGGGGAGAAATAAAAGAAAACCTAAATAAACAATAAAAGCCCCTGAGCAAATAGGATGATGTTCTATGTATGAACCACAGCAGACTTATGTCATAGTTTCCCTATTCCTTCTAGAAAATTAATGAGTTTGGAGATTTAGAGCAGAGGCCTGGGGAGCTGGGAGATGGAGAGGATATTCTAGAGTGAGGGTCTGTTCCAGTTCTGGGCAGCTATAGGGGTGTAGGGTTTGGAGCAGGAGCTGGCAGTGAGAGCTACAGGGCTCCATTCCCAGCTCTGGGCGTGGTGTGTGGTCCAGTGGATTACAGCTCTGGGGCTCTATTCCACTTCCACTACTGTGGGATGATGGGCAAGTCATTTAGGCTAAAGTTTGGGTAACTGGTTAGGCAGCTAAACCCACCTTTGGGCACTAATAAAGGTGGCTTGATTTTTCCAAGGTGCGTGGCACTGCCTTCAGAGACAGAAGTTCGGACTCTGGTTACTCAGAAACAAGGCAGCTGAAATCCCTGCTGACTCCAGAGGAAGTTGTGGGCGCTGGAAGAGAGGGTGAGTTTATTTCCATCCCTAGATTTCGGTGCCCCACTTTTCCAAGTTTGGAAATTGCTCTTCTCACCTCCCTCTGCCTTTGAAAAGGAGGGGGTTCCAGACAAAGACAAAACTAACCAGAAAAATAAGATTGTCCTTGATCAAGTAGCACTCCTCCAAGGAGAGGCAGCATGATCCACTGGTAGCCAGTGGTGCTGGAACTGGGGGTGCTGCCACACCCCCCTGGCTTAAAGTAGTAACAGAACCCAAATACATGGTTCCCATCCTCAGCACTCTCCCTATAAAAACGGTTCCAGTCCCCTGCAGGGAGCTGAGCTGAGACTTGGGGGACCTGGCTTCTATTCCTGCCTCTGCCACACACCTGATGAGGGATTTCTCTGCTACCCCCTTGTCCTTTGTCAGTCTTATCTACATAGACTGTATGCTCCTCTTGTTAAGTGTACGTACAGCACCAAGCACAATGGGGCCCTGATCTTTGTTGGGTGCGACTGTCATGCAAAGGAGAAGAATACAATTTCCTTGGCACTACGCAGGGTAAATTTGCTGCTCCTCAGCTCAGCTCCTCCCTGTAAGCCATTGTGTGTAACAAAGAGCTGGTCTAGTTTATCTCTGAGTGTGTTTCCTTTATAGACATAACCAGCTAATTGAATCTGCCAGCCAGCACCTGCTGCTCAGTCCTTGCCCACCCCTCGGTGCCTGCACAGGGAGCAGAAGGCACCGGGCCAGGAGTCATCTTCTGTCGCTGAGCCCTCCTGCATCACTTGGCTAGGTATCAATCCGCATGGCCAGGGACCGCTTCGTAATTCTGTCCTCCTCCCGGCTGTCAGGAGGGACGCAGGAAGAGCTGGAGCACCTGAGGGAGATAGGAGGAGGGAAGCCAATATGTAATACAGACTATTGTCAGCGTTCCCTAGAGCCGAGACTCCTCAGTGTCTCCACGCTGGAGTGTTTTACACACTGCCCAGTAGCCACAGCGCCGGTGCCGTTTTCAACTGTGGGGATTTCACAGGGTGCTGCGACCCTCGGAGCCCATTTAGATTTCGTTGACTGACAACCTAAAGAGCACCGTCCACTGCACCCTTCACCGAACACGAGATCAAACGCCCAGAAAGGCCAGCAACTGCGGGGAGCCGTTTGGACGGCATCCAGCACAAAACCACGTCGGTTGTTTTCATCCGCTTTGCTGGGGGTGGAAGATACAGAACTTGTTATTCATCCTTCCACCCTAGGATCTCAAAGCACACTGCAGGTACTAATGAATTAACCCCTGTCCCTGAGGGGCTAGAACGGTCTCCATATCAGAGGGGGGAATAAAGACACAGGCAGGAGGGCAGGAGCAGCTTTTCTCAGCTTGTGTAACATGATCTCAGCCCCACTCAAAGAGGTGAACCCAAATCCCAGTCCTGATTCACCCCTGTGCTTTCACCACCTGCTTCTCTCCCAAAGCTTGTCCTCACTCGGATGCACAGTTCACATTATGGGCAAGTGCAAAGCAGCCTGGGAGCTTTGGACGACAACTTTAAGATCATCACCAGGAGGAAGGGAGAATTTTGCACCAGTCTTCCCATGTCTGCTGTGAATGGGCCGTGACATCCTTGCAAGGTGCACTGTCTCCCAGTCTCGGAAGGGCTCTCTATTATTCCTGACAGGTAGCAGGGATTTATAAAGCAGAAATAAACTGGAGCCGGCTGAACAATTTCACCTAATTTTGTCTCTCATTTCAAATTTTACATCTTTCAGCATAATGCTGGATGGTTAATTATGTTTCCATCTTATTTCTTGCATAATACCCTTCTTGTTCTGGGTGTCGTGTCTGCTCAAAGAGTTTTCATTTTACCTTTCATTTCACCTCCTAGCAGAGCTCTAAATTTAGTCAGCTTGTAATTTTTGGATATTTTATACATGATGCCTGTATTGTTGTGAAGTCAAATGGAATCCTTGTCTTTTAATTCATTCTCTAATAACCCTCAATACAAAAGGCTTTTTCCGAGGACTAATTGAATGGGGTATAATTATAACACCCCAGGAGATGATATTGAAAGTGCCTTAACTGTGACAGTCTCCTGTGACTAAAAGCTCCTCCAGTAACACATAAATCTTGGCTGTGCAAGTTCCCACATCAGTTAATGCACAAATGTGTTAAGACCAAGGCTTAGCAGTGCTTTGGTCACATTGTAACTTAGCAGCTGTGAGCTCAAGTCTTTAAAATGTTGCTGTAACCGTCAATGCTGGGGGAAGTTTTGCCCATCAGGAGAGCCTGAGGAAAGTCCGGTTGTGACTTACAGAAAAGGAGAAGAGAAAAAATATATTTTTATTATTGCTGCAGTAGTTTGGCCCTGGGTTCAAGGAGCAAACTGCACATGTTGGGCAGACACTGGGGTAACCTCCATCCTACCAGTGCATTCTGCCCTGGTGGGGTCTGGTCTTGTGTGCACTTTAAAACATGCCAGGTCCATCACTGCTCTACAGCACATCTGTTCAGTAGTTGAGCCATAAAGGTGACTGATGAGGCAGAAACAGTGTGTGGCTTTGCTGAACTGGATGCCACCCTGAAGTGCTTATATTAACATGTTATCACCTGATTGTTCCCTGCAAGATCAGCTGTGATGCTTGGCTTTGATAGGAGAATGCCGTGGGTATGCCAAACTCAAGGGGAAAATCCTTCCAGGAATGGTTTCAAAAGTTTCCTAGGATGTGGTGAAAAATCACAGAGTCAAGCACAGAAATTGGAGATGGAAAAGATTGGTTCCCACTGGACATGCAGGCTAATTCCTTGCCATTAGAGAATTGGACCCTGAACAATGCAGAATTCACATTGCTGTTCCTTTTCTGTTTAATTTTGCTGTTAAAAATAAATCTATTCTCTGTGTTTTGCCAAAGGAAAAGAGCTGAGGTCTTAATGTGTCCGTTCTGAAAACACTGAGAAGAGCAGAAAGGAGACGGGGCACAAAGCCCTGGTGGATTTCACTTGTAAGAGAGAAGCAGCTATTGGAACTGTTTCCTTTGAAATCGGTTACACGCTCAGAGGAGAATCAGTGATTTTCTATATTTATATGTATTACATTGATGGGTGTAGAGATTAGAGACCCAGCAAGGTCAGTACTCAGCAGAGAGACCAAGGGGCCATTTTTTTACTAAACACCAGATTACAAGTAAGTGAAAAATAAGCATTAAGGGCAGCTATTATGTAGACAACACAATGTTTTTATATCATTGTGCATGTTGAGCTCAACACTGCTGTCGAGTGCCTCCCTGGAATGAGGAGTTCCGCCAAGCTGGGATCATTGCAGCCAGAGAAGGATGAGAATGGGTGTGTTTATTAATAATCGTAATTAATAGACATACTGCAGTAGCACCCCAAAGCCATAATCAGGAGCAGAGTCCCACTGTGCTAGGAACTGCACAAACACCTAGTCACTGCCTTGAGTAGTTCACAGTCTAAACTGACAGGTATTGTACAAAGGAGGGAGAGAGATGTATGCAATCAAATCTATACAGCTTGTGCCTAGCATAGATACTTTATCTATAATCACCAAAAATAAGTCAACAGGGATGTGAAATGAGGGTCTTGCAGGAAAATGTATCCTGGAGACAGTAATACACAGAAAGCAACAGCTCAGTGTTCTGGAAATACCAAATCGAATTACCCTTGGCTGTCCTGAACAAAGCCCAAAGAAAAGCATCACCATGCAAGCATGACTCTTTCCTTGCTGCATAACTAGGTTTTTTTTAAAAAAAGTAACCCTCACATTTATTTTAGTTCTTTTTTCAATAGTGAGGGAAATCAGTATGAAGAAACAGTCTGTTAACGCGTTGATCCTTGTAATGGTACAGCAAAGTGGTTGCAAGCAATTCTGGCTGGCGGGGCACAGGCTCGGTACACTGGTTGAAATACTGTGAGTTCTGACAAACAGAAAATGGATGGAATGAGTTGGAAAGGCCCCTCCCTATATCCAGGAAAGACTAAAGTCTTTCACAGCTTACAAACACACACAGCTATTGTTCGCAAGCATGCATAGATCTACATGCATCTGTATATGTGATCTACTGGCCACAGAGGGTAAGGCTCAAGGGAACGGGACCACCCAGCACCTCAGCGCAGAGCAGTGTCTAGGTTTAGCATAGGATATGACTGGGGGCAAGGCAGCCTTGACAAGTCTTTTCCAAGCCACTTCCCACTGCTGTATTCCCCATCTTCCCAGCTCCAGCCATTTCTAGCACTTCTCTAGCTAATCTGTGCAGAGCTTATTGGCACACAGACTTGCCTTGACACTGGTAGCTGCAGCAAAGAATAATAATGCCAGGGAAGTGGTGGGAGCAGATCTGAGGGCACTATCCATGCCTGTGCGGATGGGAACGTCAGTGCCTGGCCCAATGAGGAGAATCAATTAAAGCTCCCAACTCCATTAACAGAGTCAAAGGGCAGAGTAGGCAGCAAATGGAAATGGGTTTTTCTCCCCACTCCCCCCCACCCCAAACAGCCGTCAAGGACAGAGTGTGAAGGGCTGCAGTTTCATTCTTTAAGCCCCCAGTATTGAGTCCGAAAGCAGTGCACACTGAAACAGACGAAGCACAAATCACTGTGGATGCAAGGAGTCCCTTCCCCTGTCTGTCCTCTCCAGAGCAGACTGACGACGTAGTCTAAGGGTGTGCTGTGTTTGCCCTTCCCCCTGAAAGCAGGCACCGCACCCACAGGACACAGCACAAGGGATTGGATATTTCCTTCTGAGTGGGATGGACACATCGGGCCAGGTCAGCCAGCGGATGTGCTGGGTGGCGTGCTGCCTGCCTGGAGCCACATTTGAAACATCACAGATAGAGGAGCCTCAGCAACCTGTCGCCCACACTGCTCATCCACAGGGGTGCCAATGATACTGCCAGGCATGTCCCTGAGCAGATCAGGAGTGCTTAAAGGGCTCTGGCAGCGAGGGTGTAGGAATCAGGGTTATGTTCTTGTGTATCCTTCCATTGAGGGTAAGGACCCAGGCAGGGGGACACACATTTGATCTGGAGTCCAGAATCCCCATACATGTCAACAGCCCAGGCCTCTGGCAAAGTTGCTGAAATGAGAGGCAGAGCTTCCCTGCATTTTTGCTTCTGACACATCAGAGAAGCTGAAGACTTTTGCACAATGATAGCAATGAACAATCAGTCCTTCCCCACATGAAAAAAGGCTGCTTGCTTGCATTTGGAGATAGCTGAACAAAAGCAGAAATAGCAACAGACAGCAGCTCAGTGAACACGTGGCAGGAACCTTTGATTCCCAAAAAGACTCCCCGAGCTTGCTCAGTGCCTAATCTGCAAACAACACTATGTTTTAGTGCATTAAAAATTCATGAAACAAAAAACCTCCTGGATCATCTCAGTCCAATCGCTGCAGGAGCTCTGCACACGCACACCTACTCCCGGAGACAAAACAGCCAAGCTGGAAGCAACTGTATGGGCACAACCCAGTCTAGGCAGAATCCAGTGTTTGTTAGAGTCTTTTTTTGGGGGTGGGGGTGGGGAGGAATAAACTAAGAATTGGAAAAGCAGTTTGATAGAGCCCCCAGTCTCATCCAGGGCTTCCTCCTCTCCTATGGAAGCCACCTCCCTTCCACCATTGCTAGTGGATAAAGCACCTCACTGCAGAGGGTTCTATACTTGGCTCTACTGCTGACCTGCTGGGTGACCTTGGGCAAGTCACTTCCCCACTCTAGACCTCAATTTCCCCACCTGTAAAATGGGGGTGATGATCCTGACCAGTTTATAAACTTGTTCAAGATCTACAGCTGAAAAGCACTGTGTAAGGAATAGATATTACAGAGGAGCTAGGTGGTAAGATTTTTATTAGACCAACTTTTGTTGGTGTGAGAGACAAGCTTTCAAGCCACGCTGAGCTCTTCCTCTGTCTGGAAAAAGTTCTGCCAGCGTCACAGTTAAATACAAGGTGGAGCAGATTATTTAGCGTAAGTAAAAGTGACAAAGTCTTGTAGCACCTTATAGACTAACAGATCTTAGAGATCATGAGCTTTCATGGGCTAAGACCCACTTCATCACATTCATCAGATGGAGTGGGTCTTAGCCCACGAAAGCTCATGATCCCTAAGATCTGTTAGTCTATACGGTGCTACAAGACTTTGTCACTTGTGCAGATCCAGACTAACAGGGCTCCCCCTCTGATACACAACATAAGTAATTCACACACATTTCCTGTGATTTACAGCAGAGGCTCAAGATCAGAAGATTGGGGCCTGAAGTTGGAGTTCTGAGATAAGCACTTGTACCTGCCATTATTCCCTCCCTCACCCCCCATGGCAGAACTTCCTCCAGGCACCACCTGATTGTGTTTATTCCCTGATTCCCAGGGAAGAGGTTTGTGGGAGATCAACAGCAGTCAGCAGTGCCTCTGCAGGAGCATGTGGCCAATCCAGTCACTATCACAGCACTCAGACTGCGGCTCTGGCAGGTTTCCAGAGCAGGAGCCTTATGCCTGACGCACGGAAAGAGAGGTGACAGCCATGTCTCTCAACAGAATGTGGTGCTAACAGTGGGGGCAGCACAGACAATGGCTTCAGAGCAGCAGAGACAGCTCCCTGCTCTAGAGCTTGGCTGTTACAGAACATGCAATTATCTTCCTCAGACACAGTGGACTTGCCCCCAGGGCTGCCCCAACGGGAGATTTTAGACAATCGTATTTGGCACCTGTCAGCTCTTTCACTCCTGGGAAGCATGCCAAGCTAGCTGATTAAAATGACTCAAAAACCACGTCTTCCACATAAAGCTTTATTTATCCATCCCCTCATAGCACAGAGCAAAGGATAAAATCAGGCACCGGGCTCTATGGTTTGCTGTCTTACACCTTCTTCCTTGCTGGCATTTGTCAGATCCCTTCAGCCCCACTAACCTCCCTCTTGGGCTGCGGGTAGCTCACAGTCCTGCTCACAGCCTGCTTGGTCCCTGGCCAGTATACTGGCTTTCACTGGCCTGCCTAGACAGCCACTAGCTGCACACTTGAACCCTAGCAGTGTCTAGGCCTGGAAGCTCTCTAATGGTTGTGTGTTTCCTTGGGTCTCTCTCTCTCTTCTTAGACTTGACAAAGTAACTATAACAGCAAGGTTAGGGTCAAAGAATTGCCTTGTCGCTGCTCTAAACCTGGCTGCAGGCTATTTGTTGGGATGCTCCTGATCTAGGCCCTTGTTTTCTCTTTCCCACTTGGCACCTCAAACACTCCGTCAATCTAACCCCATAGCAGGTAGCCCTTAATAAGCACACACAGCAAGGCATACACCCCTCTCATACAGTTACTCCCCTCCTTGTCCCAGCCTGCTTTCCCATCCATGGGGCAAGAGCTGAAATAACACTCTTCAGCATATGTCCTTTTAGAATAGGCCCCAACAACACAGTAAAAGGAACTGGAAATGTATTATGTGTTGCACTGTTGGATTGATCCCACCCTATGCATGAGAAACTAGCCTCAACCTCTTGACAGGACAGCAGAGAGCTAAACACAGCTGAGAGTGACACCCCTAAAATGAGACAGGCAACTCCCCCCAGAAACCCTCAACCTTTTGAAAATTGTTCCCCCTTTGGAAAATAAAGTTGTGATTAAAAATTGGGGTGGTTGGGGTCCATCAAACATTGAATCTGACAAAACAAGGAGGCAGAGTTCAGAAGGCTGCAACCAGCTGCCTTGATTTGTGTGATCAGGGCACAAGAGAACAGCCCCCAACTGCTCCCATCAGGCACCCATGAAACAGCTGGTGCTCCCAGGGGAGCTGCTGAGCTCTTCTCAATGGCTGCCCATATCCTGCAGAACCCTGGACCTCCCCCAGATAGGCCCCCTGCCTTCCTGGGGGAACTAAACTGACATTTGGGTTTGAGCACCTACTTGCCCTAGACTTGAGAAGCCTCTGGAGTCCTACAGCAGCTTATGTATATGAACAGCAGCAGGAGGGGAACAGGAAGAGGTGTAAGGAGTGCAGGACAAAAATAGCTCCTTAGATTTGAGAGCCCCAGGGGAACAGCAGGGTTCTGAGAGATGCTGTACCCTGGAACTACTCACACAACAGGGAGAAGGAAAAGCACCTTCACAGGGAAAATTGGGGGCCAGGGAAGGGCAATCACATTACCCTCTCCTGTTGTACTGGTGCCCAGCCCATCAAACAGCCTCCACATAATCTTCCTTCCCAGAGCTGTGAGCAAACACCCAGCAAAACAAACCCACTCTGAGCCTTCCCCTGAACATGACAACAGCCCAACCACCCAAATTCTCCTTCTTACCCCCAGCACCATAACAGCCCAGAAAAATACCCCAGCCCCTTTCAAAGAGGCCTCAGACCATAGTCCCCTCTAGCCTGACCTCTTCCCTCCCACACTGTAGGGAGGGATAGCCTACTCATCCTCCTCCTGTTATATAGGGCCCACCCAGGCTATCAGGACCAGCTGTGTGTGATGTGAAACGCTTCATGGCTCAGTAGCGCCTCAAGAACAGTGAAAGGGGATCCGGGGGGAAGTTCCAAGACCTGAACAATCACAGCCCCGGTTCTGGGGAGTTCCTGGCATCTTAGATCAGTGAGGCATCAGGGACAGCGTCTCTCCCTGTGTGCAGGCACCTGAGGGACCGGGAACACTTGCTGCCCTAGCCCAGTAGGCACAGACCAGCCCCGGAGTGATCTGTTCAATCAGGAGCAGGGAAGCAGCTGGGACCTGCTGTGATCTCCATGGGCCCAGCATCAGGCAGGAAAGGGTTAAAGGGTGTGTCTCTCACACACAGCTGGTCCTGATAGCCTGGGTGGGCCCTATATAACAGGAGGAGGCCAGCCAGGTAGTCTTCCTACAGGGTGGGAGAGAAGAGGTCAGGCTAGAGGGAAGTATGACCTGAGGCTTCTTTGAAAGGGGCTGGGGTATTTCTCTGGGCTGTTAGGGTGCTGGGGGTAAGAAGGAGAATTTGGGTGGTTGGGCTGTTGTCATGTTCAGGGGAAGGCTCAGAGTGGGTTTGCTTTGCTGGGTGTTTGCTCACAGCTCTGGGAAGAAGAATTATGTGGAGGCTGTTTGATGGGCTGGACACCAATACAACAGGAGAGGGTAATGTGATTGCCCTTCCTTGGCCCCCAATTTTCCCTGTGAAGGTGCTTTTCCTTCTCCCTGTTGTGTGAGTAGTTCCAGGGTAGAGAATCTCTCAAAACCCTGCTGTTCCTCTGGGGCTCTCAAATCTAAGGAGCTATTTTTGTCCTGCACTCCTTACACCTCTTCCTGTTCCCCTCCTGCTGCTGTTCATATACATAAGCTACTGTAGGACTCCAGAGGCTTCTCAAGTCTAGGGCAAGTGGGAGCTCAAACCCAAATGTCAGTTTAGCTCCCCCAGGGAGGCAGGGGACCCATCTTGGGGAGGTCCAGGGTTCTGCAGGATATGGGCAGCCATTGAGAAGAGCTCAGCAGCTCCCCTGGGAGCACCAGCTGCTTCATGGGTGCCTGATGGGAGTAGTTGGGGGCTGTTCTCTAGGGATGCTCTCTTGTGCCCTGATCACACAAATCAAGGCAGCTGGTTGCAGCCTTCTGAACTCTGCCTCCTTGTTTTGTCAGATTCAATGTTTGATAGACCCCGCCCAAATCTTTAATCACAACTTGATTTTTCCAAAGGAGGAACAGAATTTTCAAAAGGTTGAAGGTTTTTGGGGGGAAGTTGCTGATATCCTTTTAGGGGTGACACCCACAGCTGTTTAGTGGGAGCTACAGCTCTCTGCTGTTCTGTCAGTTAACTGGGGCTAGTTTGCCATGCACAGGATGGAATCAGCCCAACAGTGCAGCACCCAGTAAATTTCCAACTTGGTTTGCTGCATAGTTGGTGGGCAAACTTTTTGGCCTAAGGGCCACACTAGGGTTCAAAATTGTGTGGAGGGTTGGGTAGGGAAGGCTGTGCCTCTCCAAACAGACTGAACCTACCCCTTGACTGACCCCCACCCACTTACTGTCCCCCCCAGAACCCATCCAATCCCCCCTCGTCCCCTGATTGCCCCCTCAGGAGACTCCCCATTCTAGCTGCTCTCCCCAGGATTCCACCCCCTATCTAAGACCACCTGCTCGCTGTTCCCTGACTGTCCCCTCCTGAGACCCCCCACATCGTCACCCCCTCCCCGGGACTCCACTCCCTATTTAAGCCCCTCCCCCCGCTCCTTGCTTGTGGTGCTTGGCCTGGTGCTCTGGCCTGGGAGAGTGGGGCTACTAGCCCTGCTCCCCTGGCCGGAGTCCCCCTCCTTGGCTAGGCTGCTTTTACTTATGGCCTGATGGTGAGTTTGTGCCATACGCAGAGGCTGGCGTGAGTCTTGGTGCTCCAGATGGGAAAGTCCCTCGGCTATAAAGGGCTCTATGAGCAATTCTTATGGGAGTTTTGTTGGTGTTTTCGGGCTGCTGAATCACAAATGCAAGAACTATTACAGTGAGGTTCTACTAAGCAAAGCTAGCACTTTCTCACGTCACCTGCTCCCCGGATAGGTTTGGAGTCTGCTACATTTTTTTACTGCTACTTACTTCTGTTAACCCTGTGGAGTCAATACAGCTACAGGGAACTGGAGTCTGTTCCTGCTTGTGCATCAACAGAACTGTGGACTAAATTCAAGTCCATGACACACCCACTGAAGACAATTGGTTGCACAGCCTTTATTACTAGTCATAATGCATGAGCAGGCAAGAATCCAGCTTCATTTTCCATTTGCAGGGCTGGCAGCTGAAGAAAAATGTCTTTCTTGTTACACTGACTGCATTTGATTTGGAATCATAGACAGACAATAAACGAGGCCCCTCATGGTGCCATTTTTACATTCCCATCTCGCAGAACCCCTGATGACAAGGCAGAATTGTGCTGTACTGTATATTCTCCAGGGCTTTTTCCAGTCTAATTTAAAATGCCTCAGGCACTGGGTCTCCCACCATGTCCCTTGAGAGATTATTTCAAAGGCTAATGGAGCTCATTGCTGGGGAGTTTCCCTTGATGTTCAGCACGTCCCTGTTTCCTCCAGTGGCACTGCACTTGCAGAGTTTAGTGCAGGATGGACAGAAACGTTTGCTGAATGTGTATTAAACACAAACAATGGAATTGTATAACTTCTGTCACCCTCTACAGCTCCTAAATCTGATTCTCAGAAATCAAATCTCCAGGTTCATTCACAACATATTCTTCCCTCTCAAACACTCACTAAAAGAATTAAAATAAACTCTAAGTCCCATGTGGTGTAGAACCTTAAAGGACTAAGAAGCCAGCCATGTATTTGGATACCATGGGAATATAGTTATAAATCCTCCTCCTCTGATGACACTACAATTCATTTTTATGCATTACAACCACTAATAGTGGCTTAAAGGTTTCTCTTTCTCCAAACAGCAATGTCTCTGTACACAAAAAAGTTACTGCCAGCCGTGGCCAATGCATGCATAACTCAGGGATGCTGGGCGGGGCGGGGGCGCACAGGATGTGTGGAGTTGGAGAATTAGCAACAGCTCTTCTGACTGCATTCATCAGAGTGAAACATGAATACATCAGAGGTGTCTTGGGCAAATAAATGACAGAAAACTTATCAGCATGACAATAAACGGCTCTATTTTATGAAGCAGCTTTCGTGTTAAATGTATTTCATAACCTGTCACAGAATTAATCTGATTACAGAATGATAGAAAGGGGTAAATTATCATTTTTTTTAAGTGAACACTGTAAATAATTCCTCCTCTTAAAGGGAAGCTCTACCAAAACAGAGGATCATTCTGTCCCTCCCCCGCAAGTTCACCCCATAGGACCCTGAACTGCATGCAGAGCATGGCACGGAAATGCAGCCACCTCTAGGAAGGAGGGAGGGCCACGACTGGGGGAGGGGAGAGGTGGAGAAGCTGTCAGCCAAGTAACAGAGGAGCTGTAGCATAATATCAGTCCATCTGCCCCTCATTATCACTGTGGCTGACTTAGCAGAATGGGGACGCTGTCCAAGAGCAGAATGAATAACTAGTAAGGATGCATTGTCAGAGAATGGAGTTAGCAGCAGCCGCCAGTGGGAAAGAGGAGGGTAGTTGGTCATAGACACATCTGGACATGATAGGTGCCCTGGGAGGTCACAATCCAGCTGTGATGAAGCACATTTGGTACTTCCTTGCTTTTCCTAATCAGCAAAAAATACAAATCTGACCAGTAGCTTGTGATTTCACTGTCGTCCTCATAGCTGGATGCCAGCTTGTAGGATGTGTTTAACGCTTCCCTGCGGCCAGTGCAATTGATAACAGTCACAGGACCGTCGGTGTGCGCCGGAGTTTCTGCAAACTTCACGGTTAGCAGGGCTTGGCAGAAATCTCCTCTTGAGAGGTTTCCAAGATCAGGCATCACACATGTTGGGTGCTGCAATGTACCTGAACAATCTTGACCTCTGCCTTACAGGCAGGAAGTTTCACCGAACACATGACCACAGGGATTGCATTAATCACCTGACCGGAGTGGTATATCAGTGCACAGCGGGGCATCTCCCTCAGCCCCAGCCGTTTTCTCTCAGTGTGTGTGGCAGCAGTTCCCATTCATGCCAAATGGGCCCCTATCGAGGAGGACATTTTTTATTTTTATTTTGAACCAAGTATCTATTGTTTTCACCTCTCGCTTTTTCCAACATTCTCTCCTGGTCCAACCTAGCTTAGAAATGTGTCCTCCTTTTTCCTCCCTATTTATAGCTCTCGGTTAGCAGGGCTGGGATGGGCTGTTTGCATTAATTTTGTGATATTCTTTCAGAACATGAGAGGTCGGGGTTGGAGGGAAGTGCTTAGACCTCAGCTCAACACTTAGGCTAAATGACCAAGACTGTCACTCACCACCCCCCTCTCATCCACAGTACATCATTAGACAATAAGGAAAACAGCACAGCACAATCCAATGCCTACAGAACCACAGCCATGAAGTGCCATCATTATTTTCAACCTTAAAGAAGGGAGAGGCAGTGTGATGACAATGAATCACATACATGAGAAGGTCAGCTTCAAACCCTGAATGGAGATGAACAAAGGCACCACAGACCTGCAAATAGAATGGAATTACACAGGTAAAAGGACTGCTGACTAACTGACAGGAAATCTCAGAAAGATCAGGTATCATCCAGTGAAAAAGGCAAATCACCTTCCAGTTTATATCTCTCACATGCCCCTCCCTGGAGCAAACCAACAAGACTACCCCTCGTTTACCCACCAAACACTTTGTTCCCTAAGTGGGGTTTGGCCACTATGATATGCACCATTTATATGGTGCCTGACATTCATAGGAGTTTAATCAAAGTGGTTAAGAGACACAATTGTCATTGACAATTAAGAGACACAATTGTCATTGACAATAAGACCCCTTTGCACCACTCTGGGAATGTTAAGGGTCCTTACCATGAGTGTAACTGTAGCTTACATCTACTTCAAGGTCCTTCCTCCCTGGCAGAGGGACTTCAGTGTAAATGAGAATCAGGCCCATTATTTACAGATTGGGAAACTGAGGCAGATGAAGGACCTTAGCAAAGATCACATAGTAAGTCAGTGGTAGAGCTGGGAATGAAAGCAAGGACTCTCTGAAGTACTGTGACTAATAATTCACTGCCTCCATTCACATATCAGACCTATGCAAAAACGTATGCATACCTATGCCTAGAAATCAGACCAACACAATCCTCTATGTGCATCTTCACATACCAGCCATTTGCAAAACCACATATTGTTTAATGGGCCATTAACTCACTTAAGAAGCATCCTTAAATATTAATGGAATTAATAAAAGCCTGACTTTTTTACTGCATCTCCCTCAGGCAATAAAGTATTTGCAAAGTGTTTCAGCAAGACACTGGAATCTCATTCTCGTACGTGGTCCCAATTTTCCAGCATTCTGAATGCAGCCTTAATTCCTTCCTTCACTTACAGCGTGCAATCCTAGGACAAAGTCAAAATAAGTGCAATGGGGTAAGCAGGCAAAGGCAGGATTTGTCCCACTGGAACCATCATCCCTCTCACTGTTATTTCCTGTTGTTATCCTCTAGCCGGCATCTCAGCAGTGTGACTCTTGGAGCACACTGACTTATCAATGGCCAGCACTGTGCCTAATGGAAGTGCACAAGGTAATCATGTGCAAACTCTGATTTCTTGGGGCTTTTCAGAGATTATTCAACAATCACTTTCTCGTATGCAGAATCAGATGGCACCTTCCAAAACCAACCAGAAGAAGTCATTAACCAGCTGCACAGAAGGATCTTCAGAATCTCATGCAAACTGTGTGTGTTTGTGAAAACACTTGTAACTGTGTAAAAAGGCTCCTGAGAATTACTGCAAGCTAGGTGCTGTTTCCATTCTGGCTATCTGCTGAATTTCATTCTGCACCACGCTTCTGTCGTGTCCCATAATATTTCTGTTCCCCAGAGCATCCTCAACCTTGGCATGTAACCCCTTCCTGAACGTGCCACATGTATCTTTACCCACTGCAGATGCAATCAAGCACTTTTGATGCTTTAATATCATAATATTTAAATCCACACTGAATGCTTTTGCCTCGCAGCTTCCCATTTATACAGCTCTCTATTCTAAGTCTGCTGAACAAAAGTTTTCATGCTCCCAGGGAGGCGTAAAGATCCCAATGTCTCTACAGCTAAACCTTCTTTCTGTGACAGTTCCCTTTCCCCTGCTGCTTGGAACAAATTCTACCACAGAAGTATTATCTTAGGTAGGGAGCATCCAGACAGTCCTTCCTTTAGCAAACAGAAAGTTCTCCCTCTTCGTAGAAAGCTCTGTTCTGGCATCCAGTCTTGGTGCAACACCCATTCCTGATAGCAGGAGTTTGGTGAAGTATCTAAAGCAGATAGGACCAGAGAGAGTTCAGTGTGTCTCCTGACACTCTCCAGTCCTGCGGTGAGCAGGCACTTTTCCTCCCTGTATTCTTTACCAAGTTCCTATGGAATTTACTGATAGACAGACGTTTCCCCTGAAAAATCAGTCATTTGAATATGCCAGCAATGAAAATTCCTGCGAGCTGCACCACCCGCGCCATGAAGAAAGAGTTTTGAACTAGCCCTGGGCAAGCTTCAGTGACTTATCTGCTTATTATCCTAATGACAGGAAGCCACATCCATTACAAAGGGGGCCCAGTCCTTCACCCACGCACTTCAACAGCAGTTGGGTCTGCCCCAGAATAAAGATCTCACAAATCTTCTGCCCCTTAGTGGATTGATTTGAAAAATACTCTTCAGCCCCCCAAAATGAAAAGATCCTTCGCAGAGATTAAAATGAATTTAATATTTCACAGTCGGGTATTTACATCACATCTGAGGCAGGGATTACATACCCCGCTACAAAACCGGTCCAATAACAACTCCGGCAGGTGGTACAGTTGAAGCACAGACCCCAGGCTGTGTTTGAAATGTGCTGCTATTTGCTCTTTGCCTGGAACTTCCCACACCACTCTCTCCTGTTATCCCTGGAATCCATGTAATCTCCACCCCACACTTTCGCGTCAGCCATATGTCCCCTTTGGGTTACACTTTGCATTGCAGGCAATGATCAGACAAGTATTTTCACTTCCAAGGCTTCAATCCATGGGTCTTCCTGAGTCAAGAGAACCGTAATGGTACCAACATCTAGGGGTGTAACACAGCGAGGGTTGGATCTGAAAGACTGTTTAGGGAAGAGTACCACAGTTTCCAGTGAGGAGGCATCTGTTACTTTCACTGCTATTGTCCTGATCATTCAGTATGGATTAAGTAGGTTCTAACTGTTCCCTTCCCCAGCAAACCAATGTGTACAACAGGCTTCTGTGACTATCAGAGCTGGGACTCCCAAAGGAGCATAAGGGGGTTTTAAGTATCACTGCAATGCTCCTTTGGGAGCCCCAAACCTATCCTACTCTACTGACTTCAGTGGCAATTTCTCCACTGACTTCTAGGGTGGGGATGGAGATTAGTCCCCCAGACCAAAGAGTTTTCCTTGTGATGTTTACAGCTGGAAAAAAGGAGTTAGATGGGGCTCCCCCTCTCACAGTACAGTGTAGCAATTTTGGAACAACAGTTTGCTCTGGAAAGGGATTTGAACTCATTGCAGGAGCCTGGTAGGTTTTTCTCTCTTTTGAATGAAAGGAGCTAAGCTATTTCACTCTCTCTCTGGCTAACAATGTAAACTGCACCTGACACACCAGACCAAACAGAGAGAAATTTGCCCCCCCTGCATTACTCTGAAATGCTATTGCAAACATGAGCAGTAATTTCGGTCCTCTGACTTGGATCACAGAGCTCAGATTTGGAACTAACAGCCTAATCAGTGCAATTAGCGAGCAAGGAGAAACCAGCCCCGCTTTGCTCAGTGAGGCTATTGTCTCATGTCCGGTGTCTTCAGCAAAGCGTCAGATGCTTCAGTCTGCACTGTCATTTCTGCTATACATAGTAGGCCAGATTCTGATCTCAATCACCCTGAGACAAAGACAGAGCATCTCCATTGACTTGAGTGGAGTTACTCCAGATTTATGCCGATGGAGGATCAATCAGAATCTGGCCCCTGTCTGCAAGAACTCTTCCTGGAAACCAGTCTTCATTAAAAAACAATGAAACAAAGATGGGGAAGATTTAGACATTGATTCCTAAAACCCTGGCAATGACACCTATTCAAGACCTTGGGGGAAAATATGGTTCTCCAGGCAATTATTTTATCCTATCTGACTATGCGGCTGGAAACGAAGGAAGCCATTTTTCCTCTTTGTCATTGTCAACCGATTCTACCAGACTCAAGAATATCTTGGCATGTGCATCCCTGATGCAGAGGGAAAACATGGAGTGAAAGGGAGTCTTGCAACTGCATTCGGAACCCATAACCATCGTCTCAATAGCCATCGTGGCTTCAGTACCTCAGAGGTGGCATTAAACCAGGAGCTGACACGGTTTTTCACTTCCAGAAGGGAGGTTTCCCAGTATTCCAGGCCAGTGGGGTGATTCCGTTCCCTTTCTCTGTAATCCTCAGCGCCGCTCCAAGAAGGGGTGAGCGTAAGTCCGCTGTCAGATGCACTGTAGTCAGAACAGTAAAGTGCTCAGAAGAACAGCCATCTTATCCCAATACTGCTGCGTTCCTGCCGCCGCTGGAAAGTCCTGTTCACGGCGCCGCAGAATGCAACAGGACCTTCCTGCAGCTGAATGCACAGGAGATTGTACCATTTCGCAGTGCTGGCCGTTGCAACGCAGACGCCTGTCAGAGAAACCCCCAGGAAAGAGTTCCACAGCAACTACCGGGTGACCTGTGAACAAAGGAGAAGAGCACGTCAACCAAAGCCTGGCAACCTATTGACTGGCGAGGCAGGGCTAGATCTGGGGTTTCTCCTAAAACTGAAGTGAACTTGTATTGTTTTCCAGGCTTACTGACTTTGAATTGCTTCCTGCATTTCCTAATGTAGAACACTGAGAGAGGATTTGGAAGAAGGCTCGATTTTGTTTCCTTGGGCCTGTCTGTATCCGTCTGAGGTCTCTGATACTTGGATGAAGCTCTTTGCAGCTTATTGCTCTGGGTTTGTACAGACCTAGCCTAAGGTGCTCCTGGTCCTTGAGTCTACTGCACTAGAGAGAACAATAAAGTTTCAGGGCTATGATGTTGGGAGAAAGAGGCAAAACTTAAAACCTAAACTGCAAAGGACTGGGGTCACTGCCTGTGGTAAAAACAGTAGCAGGGGATTTTCCAAGGGCGTTTTCCCCCATACTTCCCACGGGAGCTGATTCTCCATTGGCTAGTGTAGCCACTGACCCCAGGGCAGAAGGGGGTCAAACACCATCATTCTGCTTTGGAAGCAGCACACGTTAGTGCCAGTGACTCCACAGTGCTGGGCCAGGCCCCGGGCATTTGCACTTGCAGGGTGTGATCAGAGGGGGAGGGGCTCCTGCCCTCACCCGTCCTGGAGCCGGTAGGACCATGTGAGTGTAACTCAGAGAACCATCCGACCCAGGTGTTGTATCCAAATCTCCTTGAGTTCACACTAGCAGGGTTCAGTTCTCCTCTGCACTCGCTTTGCAAAGTTTCATTGACAACACAAGGTTCAGGGCAATGGGGACTGGGTTGCTGCTGATTTATCCGGGTGCGCACTTGCGGGTACCTCCACTAAAGATGACACTTACACTGGTGTAAAGACAGTTGAAGAGCAGATTCAGGCCCACTGCACTATAGTGAAATGGCAGCTCAAAGTTGCTCTGTAGCGGGAGTGTTGTCTAGTGATCATAGCAGGGAGTGGGGCCCAAGATTCCTGAGCTCTATTTCCAGCTCTAACTTGCTGCATGGCCTCAGGTGACTCACTCCCACTCCGTGTGCCTCAGCTCCCCAGCTGTAACCAAGGGGTAACAACCCCACTGCACTGGAACGGCACACGCACTATTCACTTCCTGTGGGTAGCAAATCTTCCATCATGCAACCTGGAAAAGAAGATACAGCCTGCACAAGCCCCTTAGACAGGCTGTAGGGATGTGGGTGTGCGCGAGTGTGTATTGCATGCCTGTATATTTCAGAGAGAAAAATATATTTAAAAATGGTCTCCCGGCCTTTTAAACATTGGGTTATACTAGCGGCTGTGGATAGTTTTGCAGCCTTCAGATGTTCATATCCTATTTACCATCACAATGTCCTTTCTTACTGATCTCACAGCAAGGCTAGAGATTTCTCTCCAGGCACCCATCAGAGGTGTAGATACATTTGAAATATTGCTATTTAAATTCCATTCCTGGCCACTTCTGCATGCTGAGTACCAGGCACATTCAGCAGGAACAATTCAGCAAATCCATCGCACAATGGCAGTAAGATCAAACTGGAAGCATTAAAAAACCCCAAACAAAACAGGATAATTTATGCACAGCACAGACTCACAGTTAAGGGGACTCAATGTGCTTATTACTCAACTACCACCGTGCTAATACAGCACCAGTTAAACCCAAGCATTCAAAGAGGTATGGAGAGAAGAGAAAGGAGAAGGGGAAGGGGAACTAGTTTAAATGATGCAGAGAGAGGAGGCAAGAGTGAGTTTACCAGTAGAACTGTTCTGAAATTTTTCATCAAAACAATTTCTGATTAAAACTGACCTTTTAGTCTAAATCAAAACGTTTCTAAAAATGTGTTTAGGAGGAGGGGGAGGAGGAAAAGGAAAGGTGGAGACTAAGAAGGGGGGGTCAGGCTCAGTGGGAGTATGAGCCTCCTAGCCTGTGGTAGGCCAAGCAGTTGTAAAGCCTAATAAATATAAAAATAAAGAACAGGGGTGTTGCACCAGACTGAAGTGTCCCTGATTCATGGTGAAGAGGGGCCCAGGAGCCGAATCCGGAGGGGAGCAGTGTGCGTACTTCATTACAGCACAGTTTCAGTGCTTCCAACTCTAGCAATTTTTTTCATGAGTTTGGTGATATTTTGTTTTCTTTAATGCCCCAGGTCCTGGAGTCATGTGATTATGTGAAAATCTTAGCTTTCATTTATTTTAAAAAGAAAACTAAGTTTCTAGCTTTCCTGGTTGCAAAGAAAAGCATGAAAATGTGTCCCTTTAAATATTCAGAAACCAGATGGCAAATAAAAATAACCCAACATTTATTATCTTTTCATTCTCATAGTTTTTAAATCAATGCCATAATTTTTGGGAGTCTGTCTCATGAGTTTTGATCACTCGGTGTTAATGATATTGTATTTTGCAAGGGTCAATTGTAGAGTTTTAACAGGTGAATCTCCTCCATGCTTAAAAATAATTGTGACAAAGTTCTTTGGAGGAATGAACTCTCTGTCTTAGTACTCGAGGATGAACTATGACAACATCATACTCTCCTCTCATTTATTTGTAGTTCAAAATTATTTACCAAATAAGTTCCCTGAAGAATACTTGCTCTGGAGATTGTTTGCTAGTGGAAATGGTCAAACTGCCGTGAGCAAACAATCCGACACACCCAGCTGATTTTCCTGCTTGTGAACGGTGACTGAACAGACTTGAATAGATGCAAACATATTCAACAATTGCAATTATTTAACAGGATGTTTGATGCAGATTTCCCCCTGCGGATTTGTTGATGCACACTTTGCTTTGGCTGCTGCTGCCAGTCTTGATGCGTTGTAATTTGCAATTCATGTGGAGCGGTTAGGGCGTGCCCAGAACTTCCTTGAAATCAGGTCTCATTAAGTAGTCTCAAGCTGAGCACCAAAAAACACTGGGTGCTTTGGAAAATGTCGGACTCCAGGTTGCAGCGAGTCCAGAGGGAAGGGCAGATGAGACCAAAGTGTGTCTTCGGAGGAGGACCATAAACAGATTTGTCCCCTGGCAGAACATCAACCCTGCTGCTGGGGAAGACACCGGAACTGCAGCAGCTCCAGGACCCTTCTGTGACAAGACATGACTCTGAGGGGAAACTGGTCTGATCGGGATACCTGGAGCTGTAACCTGAGATGAGAAGGGGGAGGGGAGTTGACACCTAGGGCCTGGGAAGTGAACAAATGGAGACAGACGGTGACAGGGATTTTGAGAGGGTGGAAGCTGGCTGGGGAAGAGAGGTGGGGAGCCCGGATTCGGGGTCTCATCTCCCTGCCCCCCAGAAGGGCCTGACTAAGGGGACCTGTTTGTATTGACAAGCTCGGAGTTGGATTGTGTTCCTGGCATCTCCAATAAACCTTCTGATCTACTGGCTAGGAATCACTGTGAATCCCAGGAAGTGGGGGTGGGGGTGGGAACGGGACTCCCTCACCCCCTGTGACACCTTCACAACTGAATTGTCCCTTACAAGAACTTGGAGTCATCGTGCTGATGCCGAATTAAGATAGAGATGCAGGGTGGGGGGATTAAATAAGTAATATAAACGGCGGGGGCGGGGGGGGGAATGAGAATGGTCTGGAAATACAGCTGCAATTGCTCATCAGCCTTTGATGCCAGTGCCAGGGGAGGCAGCTTTGACATTCACAAAAACAGTTTAGCATGAATGTGCTATTTGTGGAGGAAAATAATAATAATAAATAAATCCCTGCATCACTTTTTTGAAGGATAATTTTACAGCAGGGGGTGCAGGGTGCTAAAGCATAAAGAATAATTATACTCAACTGTATGAACAATGATCACAAAATTGTGCAACTGATTAACCATGACATACATGTAATTACTAATGAGTTTGATAAAATTTTAATTATACCTTGTTCTCCGGGGCATTCAGCAAGCCATGAAAATAATAATCATGTAGCTCTCTGTCACAGATGATTGCTCCAGCCAGGGGAGCGCTGACATCCAAGAAAGCCCTTGCCTGAATCACACTGCTCTGGCAGAAGGCAGGCAATGAGGAATCTGTTGCTCCAGAGAACAGCTGGGGGAGTCTAGCACCTTTCTGCAAACCAGTCCCTTGTTAGCCAAGGACTAACCTGAGAGCTGCTCTGATATCTTCCCTCCACAGCTCCTACCTGGTGGCACAAGGTAACCATCTAACAAACCCCACCAAAGGAGTGAAACTCAGAACAAAACCCAGGGCACTAAGGTGACGTTCGCCACGTGACTCACAGCCCTGTGTCCACTGGGTCTATTTAGATGGGAAGCTCTCCACGCCAGGCACTGTCTGCTACGCTGGGTTGGCATGTGGCACAACAGGGCCCCACTCCTGGTTGGTGCTCGGGCATTACCATAATCAGCATGAAAGACAGAGAGCGGTAAAAACTCTGGGCAAGGTGCCTCACTTCTCCTCCTGCACCTGAGTGCTACAAAGGGACATTCATGGGCTGTGAAAAGAAGGGCCTCAGCACGCTGATGTGAGGGAAGGGTGGACGCACCAGCTCGGCCAAAGCACTTCAATTCTGCTCTGTAAATCCAGCCAGCTCCTCCCGTCCAGAGACCCTGCCCAGCTCTGCCAATGCCCCATGCTCCGGACGGCTCACTCCATTTTCTACGGCAAACACAGGGCTCCAAACGGCACTGCACGCATACCTTGGTCGTCTTGACTTTGTTGCCAGTACTGCAGCTCCATCCAGACAAGTCTGGCAGCACCTTACACTCCTCCCCTTCTAGACATGGCTCCATCTGACACCACCACTTCTGGAGGACTATGGAGGCTGAAAGGAGAGAGGGCCAGTGAGGAACAGAGCAGATATGGGCAGTGTGCCTACAGCTGGGCTGGATGAGAGGAAAGATGGAGATAGGGTGGAGAGTTAGTATTTACTATTAGAGGGTCGGCATTTCATCAGCAAGAAGCTAGTTGAGGAATATTCATAATTTGAACCCCTCAGAGGCCTGAGAGGAGGCGCCCAATGAAACGGTGCCAGAATCACATTAACAGGGAGGTGGACAAGGCTCAGGGACTCAACAGTAAACACCAGGCTGGCGCAAGGCATACAGAGAGGCGTTTAACTGCACTGAGACACTGCTAGGTCTTTTCCAGTGCGCTTCTGAAGATGAAAGGCTTGTTAACAGTGGCAAACAAAGAGCCATCTTAGCCCTCCTTGCAAATCTAACAGCAACAGGGAGGGTGTCCTGCCTCGCTGCTCTCCCGCCAAGACCCCTCGGAGTCTTTCATCCCCACAACGCACCCCTTTTATGTGCATTCTGTCCCCGGCAGTCTGCCTGCTCCTGAACATTGCCCACTGCTCCTGGGCCACATTTTAATGATGAGCAGATGACTCGCTTCCTTTTTCATCTGCTTGTCTTTCTTCTGGTGCAATTGGGGGTTCCCAGCATCAGGTGGGGGGGAGGGGTTCCCCACATTCTGTCCTCCTATTCTTGCCCCTGGGTACACTGCCCATGTGAGAGCTTGGAGAGAAAAGCCCTTGGGGGATGTGGGGAGAACTGTGCAAAGTTGCATTATCTGCTGGGATGTCAGCTGCTGGCAGCAGGGTGGGATGGGAGCAGGGGGAGGTGGATTGGAGGAGTGCCTGACCTGGGAAATCGGGCCTTTATGGAGTCTCAGTTTCGGCTCCTAAATCGTTCGTCACTGTGGAGAATCTTGGTCCCACTTCCCTTGGCGAGTTCTGAAACGGCGTTGCTCAGAACTCGGCGAGCTCAGTGTCTCGACACAGGGACTGTTCCTAATTGGTCCCGTCTGGCTGAAAACTGCCTCCAGACACAGTCCCAGCAGGGAGGAGCCAGCCTGGTGCATGGCTTTAAGAACAGTCATGAACACGGAACAGTGTCTGGGAACAGCTTTTAACCCCATCCCTCCCTGTCGTGCGGGCTGGACCTTTGCAGTCAGTGTGACACAGGCGCGGACAGGTCCCTGGGGCTCTTATCAGGCTGGGAAAACGCCTCCAGCACAGGGAGGAGGAGGCAGAGCTCGGTTCTATTTCCTGCTCCCACTGAGCCGTGGGGCGAAGAATTCGTCTGCCCCTCAGCTCCCCATTGGAACAGGGGAGATAATGACATTCCCTCCTCCCAGCTGGAGGTGCCACGAATGAGAGCGAGAGCTCCTGGGACAGAAGGCACAAGACTAGTGCCAACTCGTTCTGTCTAGACTGCTGCACTTTGGGGAGGAGGGGGGTTATTTTAGGGTATTTTTAGGCAATTTCAAGAATACCTAGAGGGTATGTAGGAGGAATGCCCTGCTCAGGGATAACTACATTTTCCTGCTCATGTGGCAGGAGACTGACACACCCAGGGGCACGAACGCCGGATCTGACCTTCTGTTTATCAGACCCTTCTGTTTGGCAGAGACTGATCGCAGCAGGAGAACCTGCACATTTGGATATTTGGGAATATTCTTTTTAAAACATTCAGTGTTACGGATGTATGGGGAAACATCCCCGCTGCTAGCAAAACAGGGGAGAATAACACCATCCCCGGAGGTTTCCTCTTCCGGCTCATCTTTCACAGCAAAACCAGAAAACGATTACCGCAGAGGGGAAGTCATTTCATCGCAAAGAGCTTTCTTCCCTGGAAAACCAGTAGCATTTCTGTCAGCCCTGGCCTGGCATGTATCGCGGGGAGGGAAGCACCGCTCAGGCAGGAATCCTGCCTTTCCCCACAGCAGACCCTTCAGTAGGAAGCACCAGGAATTTCACAAGTCTGCCGAGAGCAGGAATTTCTGCTGATGTCGCCAGAGGGAGATGGCTGCCCAGTTCTGCACACCCCTCCTGGCCTCCTCCCCTCAGGCTGTGCTTTGCTGAGTTCCCGGGATGTCCACAGCTGGGAGCAAACCGTCCAGCCCGGGCAGACAAACTCACGCTAACTCGACTCCAACTAGCCTGCTAAAAATAGTGGTGTGGACATCGCGGCACCAAGACAGGCTTGTGCTAGATACCGGCATTCAGACTCACCCATCCCCATGTCTGAGCTCAGCTGGTTAGGTCACACCTCTGCCACTGCTGCAACCTCCAGCCAAGCTAGCACAGGTCTGTTTATGCCAGCTGGGAGCTCGCTCCCAGCTGCAACCTCCATCTACCCCCGGGACCCCGTTCGATCTGTCTGCTCTGTCTGCCTCTGCAGAATCCCTAGTTTCTCCCTCTAGGGCTGGGTAAAAGCTGCTCATCCACTGAGCCTCTCCTTCTTCACTACACCAGGGAAACCATTTTGGTCACTAACCTACTTCAGGGTTTACTAGTCCCACAGTAGTGACTGTCACACTCAACTTTGTTCCTCCTGTGTATCTGACGCCTGCTTCCTGAGTAATTACCGGGGACTGCTCTGTGCATGGAAAAGGCAGCATGCCAACAAGCCAGATCCCCGCCCTCAATACAGAGGCCACTTCTAGGTCCTTCTGTGGCAGTGCAAGGGTTCAGTAATGAGCCCACCATGGGTCAGGATAGAACTGGGGACTTCCTGCACCCGGGGGTGAAGGCCCAGCCCACTGAAGTCAAAGGGAGTCTTCCCACTAGTCTCATTGAGCTCTGCACTAAGCACCCAGAGCACACGCTCCTGCCACGTGAGCAAAGGGAGTGACTCCTAGCTCTAAGCTGTCACCTGGCCCCAGGTTAGTGATGGTGCCCACCACCACGCTGCCTGAGCATCCGTACTTGGACCCGTTTCACAAGGGAGCCAGCACCAGACACATCCGCCAGCGCGTTGCATTTGAAAATGTGCTTTTCCCCTTGCTGGGGTGGAGACGCTGCAGTGCAGCAACAGAAGCTGCTCTCGCTGGAGTGGAATCTAGGAGGAAAATCTGTCCTGGGGGAACCCTGACCCAGGGTGCCCTGGGCTCTCTGCTAAGCACGTGCACAGGCTTCACGCCCTCAGCTCCGTGTACTCACCATCCACACAGGAGGGAGTCGCGCGAGTCGTCCCCGCCACCTGCCCTGGGAAGCAGGAGCATTTCACCGTCTGGGAGCGCTCTTCGATCTTGTTCTTATTGCAGCATCTGTGGGCGGCGATGACTTCGCACGTGCCAGGCTCTATGTGCACTGTGGGGAGGAGAACAGCCGCACCTGACCCACAGCTGCCTGGCCGGAGCGCAGTCCCAAACTCAAGCTTAGCCGTTACCCCGAGCAGGCTCCAGCGAACCCCTTACGCCAGCGGAACAATGAGAAAGGCCTCTCCGCTAGAAACACACTCAGAAACCCCATGAGCTGCACCAATACCAGACAGACCAGACGGGAGCCAGGCATGGGGGATCCACTCTAATGGGCATCATCACAGACCCTCCGCCATCTTGTCTTCAGTCCACTGCATAACAGAGCAGGGTTCCTCCTCGTGGCGGAGCGCACGGCGTGAAGACATGCAAGGATCTGGCATGAGCTCCAGGTGTCTCAGCCAGAGGAGGGGACCCTGTTAGCTCAGTGGGGCAGCCAGGCACTCTGTAAGTCCCTCCCAGGCTTGCCGAGCGAAACAGGTGTTCAGTGGCACAAGCGCTGGGAGGGGAGAGAAGCAGGATATGGCAGCGCGCTCAGGGGAGGAGGCGAAGCGGATGTGAGCTGGGGCGGGGGTGCAGGGCGGGGAGCTGCTGGTGGGTGCTTTTTCGCCGTGGGTGCTCCAGCCCCGGAGTCGGTGCCTATGCACCCGTGTGGTTGTGTCCAATGGCTCCCCGGCCCATCTCTAAGCAGGAAGAGCGCTGGCCCTGGCTTGGTCTCATCACACTGCTTGAGTTCGATTTACTCCTAATCACCTGCCCTGCTGAGCAGAATTAATGGCCTCTCCCCGTGGCAGAGGGAAGGGCTTTTCTGAAATCAGCTAGCTGGTTAGTTAATTGGAACTAAAAACGTGATGCAAACTTGATATGAGACCACAGAGAGAGGAGGAATCCTCACAATGCCGGTGGCTTCCGTCAAAACACCATCAGCTCCAGCCCCCAATGTTACAACCAAAGGGCTGTTCGTTCCTGGCACTGTATCAGCGTGCGATCTGACATGAGTTCCAACCACGGGCATGTCTTAACTTTACAGCAATGCTGCAATTTCTCCCTGCTCAGCAGAAAGGGAGGCTGTTGTTCTGCTGCTCTTTGCCCCCCATTAAAATATTAAGGAAGAAGGAAAACGAATGCACTGGCTTATCACCTCTGGGATCCTGGCTTAGCATCTAGTTAGCATCACAAATCAGTGCATTTCACTGGGTAATGGCCCACACAACCACCATACAAATTAGCCAAAGAGGACTGGATAGACTTTGATCCCATGACCTGAGAGTGAGGGATCCCTGAAGGTCTTGTTTAATGAGGATGGGAAGAAGTGAATGCGGTGCCACCCACCACGACAATATCCCAATGTGTTACCAGGAATACACTGTCTTTGATCGATGCAGTGATGGGGATAAGGCTGTTATGCTTTTCCCATGCACCAGCCTGATATTTATGCAGAGACGTATACAGCACATTTTCCAACCTAGCTCACACAATGTAGATGCAGTTCCTGTTCTGAATGACCAAAGGACTGCTTGACCCTGCAAGGGGCAAACTGACACAGTACAAGAGAAAATCTTAAACTGAGGGGCTCTAAATTCTGGGGGAGACCAAGCACTTTCCATCCAGGGCTCTTTCTAATGACAGCCCAGCAATCCCGAGAGGAAAGCCCGTCTGCTCTGCTTTGCACTCTGTACCCAGCTGATTTAATACTGATTTAGTACCTGGGTGAAAAAAAATCTTGTTTTTAAGGCAAATTATTCATTTGGAAACATGAAAGACATTTAATGGATGAAAGATCTTCTGTCGTCTCTGCCACAGGGCCCCCTACACTGCAACATCTTCAAAAGCAGCTATGGGATTTAGGAGCCTAAGGCCCACTTTCAGAAGTGATTTTAACATCTAAGATCCTGCCCTTCATGGTCTTTCAATGACACATGGACTCCTAGGTGCCTCAGACGTTTCTGAAAACGGGACTTACCTAGAATCTCTCTTTTTTTGCTGCCATTAATGATAAAAAATGGATAAAAGCCCATTCAAGTTTACCTGGATTTTCACCTTGCAAATGTCCAGACTCCCATAAAAATGATTGAGCAGCCAGCCAGGCAGAGGCTCGGCTCATCTCTACTGAGGGTGACCAGACAGCAAGTGCGAAAAATCGGGACAGGAGGTGGGAGATAATAGGAGTCTATATAAGAAAAAGACCCAAAAATCAGGACTGTCCCTATAAAATTTGGACATCTGGTCACCCTACCTCTACTGAAGGCAAACGCTGTTCACTCTACAGCAGCAATAACCTTTGTGGAGGCGCAGAGACCCTCTTCCACTGCGACACTCCGAGCAAGTCATTAACACACATCTCGGCCAAAGACCTGCCCTCAAAACCCCTCAGCAGCCCGGGGCTGCCACAGCCACACCAATCGCAAACCGAGTGCCACGAAAGAGCACAATGTGGGAAATGTACATTAGCTGGACCTGCTCTAGCGAGTGGCCAGGCACTAAATGCCCAGGGAGCCTGCTCCTATCAGGACTGGGCTTTGTTCCTGAGGCCCCGGCTCGGTCCTCTTTGCAGTTCATTGTCCACATTTGGACACTGTCCCTTCATCCTCTTCTACGTCATGCTCCCAGTGAATTGGGGTAAGTCAAAGTCTGGTTGCTGGTCATAAATTAATCTCTTACATCTACTGCTCTGCCTGCGCACTTCTATTGTCTCCTGCTGCTAGAAGCTGATGAACACCAGTGTAAAGAAACAAACCCACGCACCCAAAGACAGAAGCGTGTGTCTTAGCAATCACTACACTCCTGGCTCAGCACTGCACCCGCCAGGCAATGCTTTCACTGGAAGATATATGAGTGAGAGCCATTGGATTTCGAAGGAGACACAGAAACAGAGAGGACTGTGAATTCTAACCCCTGTGCTCACCACTAAATCACCTGCAAGATCTCAAGCTTCAAAACTGATCGAGGACGTATAGAGTGGTAACTTACAGTCCCACAGTAATGGCAAGTTCAGTGCAAACATACTCTGGGTTTCCCAAGCCAGGATCTATGGGCTGTCCAGTGCTCTGCACACTGCAATAGCTGACAAAGATACTCAACTCCACTTCCCTTCCTGGCTCTTACAGGTCATTGATTACTGAGGGGGGCATTATGGAGAAGTCCTACAGCACTGAATAGAGACTACCAACCCTGCTGAAGGTAATCAGTCTGTAGACACTCTGAGCTGTGTTACCAAACAGGAAGAGTCATCGGAAACATCTCTGGCTTTTCAGGCACATTCAAGTGAAGTTGACTGAGAAGCAGTAACACCCCGTCTACCTCATGGTGGCATTTCCATGATTCTGAAGGGGAATTTACTCTGCTTTACGATAATGCTCCCATCTCCCCGCTGGGAAATAACAACAAAACAGAAACCACTAGGCTACAACAGTGAAACCTCTCTGGTTATGCCGTTGCTACATCTGGGTCCTTGATTTTAAACTCAGTGCGGCCTTGTTCTGAATCGTTAATTTACACCCCGGATTACAAGCTTGTTAATTACAGTCTCGAGGGGTGGGTTGAGTGATTGGGGCCAGAGTTCATTCACATTGCATTTGCATTGCCTCAAAACCAAAACCACTCTAAAGCCAACACAAAAGTGTGCATTGTCACAGTCAGGCAGTGAGTCCCCCTGAGCAGAACCGGCCCAGACAGTTTAGAGAGCTACAGCTTCAACACGAGCGACCTAAGGAGAGGGTGAACCAGACGATGCGTTGGTGAAGCGAGGTGCTGCCCGGTGCAGGTGAAATGGAATCTTACTACTGATGTGCTGCAAAGAGGCATGGCTAGTAAAGAGAGGCAGTACCCTGGGCACGGCTAGCCAGGCAAAGCTGCACCCCGGGCAGTGGAGCGCATTGTGTTCTAACATGCTAGTGAAGCTGGAACGTACTGTTATGATCCCTTGAGAGAAGTCAAAGCTGCTGGCTGCCTTTCACTGCGCTCGGATAGCCGCTTTGGTGGTTTGTGCAATTCACCTGGTTCATGTCACACGGAGCCCTCTTGTACAATGGCCCTCTGTGCTCTGGAAAGTGTCCAGTCAGTGGGGGAAAGAGTGCAACATGGGCAGAAGCTACTTCTGGGCACCCTAGTTCTCCCAATCCTGCTGGGATTATTGCAGGATTAAATGTAAATGCATTTCAAGTGCACACTGTGCAGGCCCACAAAGTGCCGTCTCAGCACAGCGCGACTGCCGCAGCCCCCTGCAAGAATGCTGCAGCTAGTGCCCGGGTGTGACATTCACACAGGTCAGTGCTGTGGGGCACGCAGCACACGCACAACTCAGTGTGAGCTCACTAGGGCTGCCCCTCTCCCACGCCCTGCTAGACGCAAGTCCTGCATTGCAGTCCAGCTCTGGTGAAACTCATCCCTAGGCAACAGGCCAGAACGCGGCCCGTGCACCACTGACGTCCAACCCGAGTCCTGTCCTGAGGCCACCCCTGATGGTGACACGTGGGGCTTGCACAGCACAGGGTGAACCCCATCCTCTAGCAAGAAAAGCAGCAACACCGTTAGGGGTCGATAAGTGAATTGGGGGCAGAGTTTTATCCCCCTTGGCTACAGGGCTGCCGTCGCTCCCCTGCACAGGGATTTCCGGCAGCCCCTGCAAGCTGTGTCTTTAATTGAACTCTCTCCTATTCCCTGCTCTGATCTGGTTTTATTGCAGCCTTGGTAAGTAGCGTCCCTGCCACTCCAGAGGAAGCAGCCATCATGTTTAATAGCCAATTTACCAGCCCCAACACCGCACTCTTCCTTCTTCACCAGCTTGTAGATTGGCAAATAATTACCACAACAGGAAGGCATCAAATATTTATATCCCCTTAACCCAGGAACTTGTCTGGGCTGAGCTGCCGCTGATCTGAACAAACAGCGCATTAGAGCTGGGTGGCTCACCAGAGGCATTGCCACGTCACTCGGTAATTTCTTCCCATGCAAGACGTTGCGGCTGTCTATATTAATCAATTACTCCTAAGCTCTGCATGCTCCGAGAAGCGGGTGTTTGATGCACCTTTTATGCTAACACCTATCTGGCAGCAAGAGGCAAGGGAGCTGAGAGGCTCTGAGCCACTCTAGCTAACCAGGGAGTTATTAGTTTTTCCTCCTCTCCCCCAAATCTGGGCATCTACCCAGCATTTAAAAAGCTGTAACAAGCTTCTAGGGGTTGAACCATGCCCATGTACCAATGACATCACTGGGAAAGGATCAGGAGCCCAGGGTGGCATTCGCTCTGTGCAGAGGGCTAGTGCAAAGACTATGCACTGCTAGGCCTGGTCTACGCTAGGGAAGTAGGTTGGCATAACGACGTTGCTCAGGAGTGTGAGACACAGTTACACTAATCCAGGGGTGGCCAACCTCTGGCTCCGGAGCCACATGTGGCTCTTCAGAAGTTAATATGTGGCTCCTTGTATAGGTACCAACTCTGGGGCTGGAGCTACAGGCATCAACTTTAAATTATGTTGCGGGGGGACTTACCGCTCAACCCCCGGCTCTGCCATAGGCCCTACCCCTACTTCATCCCAGCCTGCCATGGCCTCGCTCCTCCCCTCCAGAGCCTCCTGCATGCCATCAAACAGCTGATCAGGAGTTGCAGGGAGGGAGGGAGAGGTGTTGATCGGCAGGGCTGCTGGTGAGTGGGAGGCACTAGGAGCAGGGTGCGGGGGAGCTAGTGGGGGGCTGCTGACGTATTACTGTGGCTCTTTGGCAATGTGCATTGGTAAATTCTAGCTCCTTCTCAGGCTCAGGTTGGCCACCCCTGCACTAACCTAACCCCTGGTGTAGACAGTGCTAGGTCAATTGGAGAATTCTTCTTACTGCTGCTTCTCGGGAAGGTGGAGTACCCCTCCTGTCGGCATAGGCAGTGTCTGCCCCAAAGTAGTGCAGCTAGCCACTGTGGCAGGTTATGTGTAAATGTACTTGTCGTGAGGGAGCCCACGCACTGTATGTATGTGGCTCCAGATTTCATACCTATATCCTCCAACCTCTTTCAGGACCAGGAAGCATGATCTAGAGTGCAGGGAGGGAGGTAACTGTTAGGAGCTCACACTTGGCATTGTGAAGGAGGTTTAGTAATTTCTTGGTCATGTAGCAAGTGAGTGACAGAGTGGGAAACCGAACCCATGAGTCCAACTGCCACTTTTCTGCTCTAACCACAAGATCCGACTCCATCCTCTTGTCATGATGTTGGGAGCTCAGTTCACCTCCCGCTCTCCAGCCCTTCCCAATGCAAAACACGCTGCCCACTATTTTCACACCTGGGTGTCTAAAATTACAGTGCCAGCATCAACAATTACGCATCTCTATGAAAGTGACCTGGTTTTCAGAGGCATTAAGCACCTGCAGCTCCCGTTCAAGTCATCAGGTGCTGTGTGTGTTTTGGGTGGGAAGAGCCTCTGAAAGGTCAGCCCACATTTATTGGGATGCCTCGCTATTGACATAGGTGCCTCACTTCGGGAGCCCAGCTGTGAAAATATTGGCCATGTAGCCACCCACAGAGGTTGTAATAACAACGGGCAAGGCCATTTTCGGTGTCCTATTAGGAACTAGGAGACAATAATGCAAACCTCTGAAAGTGGTAATAGTGCCTAGGACTGAACCCACGTCACCAGCGCTTCCAGGGTTAAAATCTTTACACCAGTATCCCCCCGTCACAGGGTCCGTGCCCCCTGTGGTGTGTCTGGTCTCACAAAGGCCTCCACACAGTCTTAGTGCTGCCTCACGCGTCCTTTATTTACAAACATGTCCTTGTGAAACCAGCTGTGCACCCACAAGCCCCCACAACAGTGACCCCACAGTTCTGGGCTGTTGGCCCCTCAGCCCCTAAGGTGCCTGTCTCACAGCCTGGAGAGAGCATTACAGCCTTCCTCTCCCTGCCTAGGCCCTTCCTCCCCGCTCTACTGACCATGAGTCAGCATTTTTATCCTGCCTCCTCATCCCAGCTGCAGCTGTGGCCCTTTAACCCAGCCGAGCTCCCTGCAGTAACCCTCCCTAGGGCTTTTAGCTCTAAATTCTTATGGCTAGGGCCCGCCCCTGCCCTGGGGCCTCCTGTCTGCAAGCAGGGTTTACTGTGCAGAGGCAGGGCACTCTAGGGGTTTTTACCTCTGCCCTGCCACACCCTCCCATGGTGTAGCTTGCAGGCAGTATAGGTTTTGCAATTTCCATCAGTTCTATTTGACTTTATTTATTGTTATTTCATGGTCATTTTCTGCTAATGAACCATCACTTCCATTCCTGCCCATAATAATTACACAACTGCCTATCCTGGAAGTACTTTGTAATAACATCTCCGGCCGTAAATTTTATTTTCCCTTTTCACTTCCATCATAATTCAGTTTTAATGAAGGTTTGACTCTTTCCTGAATGTGGAAATGAGAGACTTTGGTGAAAGCGAAAAGGAACTTGTGGAACAGATATGTCTGTATTCTGCCACTGTTTTAATAGTTAATGGGATTGGCTGCATAATCTGAGGTATAAACAGTGATCCTGGGGCTTGGTTTATTGTGAACATTAATGCACGGGGCCCCGCCTGAAGTTGTGCCCCTGGACTTTAACGATACTGTTACTGGGAGCTGTTAAAAATGTACTTAGATCCTTGCTCTCCTTCACAATGAAGTGCACTATGTGCATGTCTCTGGGATAGAGGCTGTAACAGCTCCATCCCTTCCTTAAGGAAAGCACTTGGTACCTGCCTAACTCCTTCCAGCTGAAGACCTCAAATGGCTTTCAGTCCTGCAGGAAGTCATTAAAGAGTGGGTATTTGTTACACGCTCTCCAGAGTCACTGGTTCATCTCCTTGTACAGCTGCCTGCCTGCTGCTAACACAAAGCCAGATGGAACAGACAAGAACTGACCGGAAGGGCAAGACCTATATTACATTCACCAATGTTCATGCAGTGGGGGTGCTCCCAGATGTCTTCGCTATCTTCTTCCTTTTGGGTAGGAAGTAAATATGCTTAGGGGGAACTCATATGGCACGTGTCATTCCTGACTGCTTAGGACTGGAGTTATTGGCTATCACTAAGTAATTTCACTAGTCTGAATATTTTAAAAGGAGGAGGAAAGGCAAACAAAACTAAACACTAGCACCCCAAGCTGCAGCCCATTGGCGTCACACTGGCCCCAAGAACGCATGAATGCAGGCCCGGACTCAGGAAAAGATCCCTGTTGAAGTCAATGGGACTTAAGCACAAGTTTAAGGTTAAGCACCTTACTGTGACCCTGAATCTGAGCTCTATGGAGCAGGCTGGATGTCTGAGGTCCATTAGCAAGATTGCTGGACAACCCAGAGCAGAGCAAAAACTTCCCTCTACAGCCAAGTAGTGTAATGCAATTGAGAAGGCAGGGGCTGAAGGGAAGGGGACCCAGAACCCACCACACCGCAGATGCGCTGTGCTGCTGCCTGCCAGGCAGCCCTGGGAATGTTCACAACGTGCGGAAGCGGGGAGAGAATGTGCCGGGCAGGGGAGAGTCCAGGGCAATCCCACAGAACCCATGACACACGTCCACACTCTCCTCTCACCTAGCAAACAGGCCTGGTAAGTGCTGCTGGCGTGGGCGCCTTTGGCTTGCTTAGCCCGTGTGTTCAGAAGACTTGGCGAGCAAGCAGAGTGCAGAAGCGAACACTCCGCGCTCAGAGGAGACTTGGCTGTTCGAACCACAGGCAGCTCCAGGCCTGCTGCAGTTCAGCACCAAAATAACAGGAGCACAGCCAGGACAGAAGGGACCGAGGACAGAGCCGGGCCCTTCGCGTTTAGCTAGCAAAGTGGACTGAGCATGCCCAGAGAGGCTGTCTACACGTGGAGCTAAGGGAGCGATTCCCAGCTCACACAGAAGTGCCTACGCCAGCTCTGCTCAAGTGAGTGCACTGAATAGAGCAGCGCCGCTGTCCATGGTGCTGGAGACAGCGTCTGGGCGGGTTTGTACTGGGACAGCGACTGCTATGGCTACACCACTCAGTTTAGCAGGTAGCTCCATGAGAGCTGGCGCAAGGCTGTGTACACACACGGAGAACCCCCCAGCCCCAGCTCCTCCCACAGACACCACCCTGGAGAGACCAGGGGAGGTGGGATTCACAGCACTAGCTCTGTCTGCTGGAAAGGCAAAGCAATCATCTTCTGTGCGTCTGCAGTAGGCAGCTTTCCATAGGCCCCAGGGCACAGCCTCACCCCCTGTCCTGACTTGGGGAAGAGCAAAGCGAGACTCAGAAAGGTTCAAAGCCGGATGGATCCAGCTGGGTGCTGGGCAGACAGACCCCTAAAGAAGTGACCTGACTTTCAGAGGTGCTGAGCCCCTTCCACTCAGGGATTTCAACGAGAGCTGGGAGTGCTCATCTGGCCTGAAATTCAGGCGACATATTTATCGGCCTCACTATGGATTCGGCTTTATCACCCTACTTGGCAAATGCTGCCCTAAGTGACTTGCCTGTAGTGGGAGCAGAGCCAGGAACCCTGGAGTCCTGACAGCTTAATGCTGTTCTCTGCTCATGAGCACACTCTCCCACCCACAAGCTTTCCTCCCCTTTCTACATCCAAAACCCCGTACGCCACTCTGTGATACTTCGCACAGCAGGAGGATGTCCTGCAGGGTCTTAGGACAGTAACACATCACTATGAAGACCTTTCCCTCTGCACCTACGGTGGGTGCAGGCAGTGTGAGTCTACTGAAAATCAGCTTGCGTGCCGCCTTCGGCACATGTGCCATAGGTTGCCCACAGCTGTTCTAACACCTAGCCCTTATGTCACCGTTTTCATCAGTGGATCTCAAAGCACGTTAAAGAAAGGTATCATTTTATACATGGGGAAACTGAGGCACCAGGAGGGAAGTGACTTGACCAAGGTCACCCAGCAGGTTAATGGCAGAGGGAGGGTACTAGCAGTCAAGTCTCCCAAACTAGAGTTCAGGTATCCACTAAGCCACACTGTCTCCCAACACATGGCTTTGAAAATCTCGACTTTAATAGCGTTATGTGTAGGAGGCACTCAGTACTTCTGTGCATATTTCTCTTTGTACAAAGGCAGACTAATTAATCCTCACAACATTGCGTATATGTCCGTGCATTTGTTTTTTCTGTGTTGATAGTCTGTACGTGCACATTTTGTGGGTATGAACATGTTTGCCTTTGTGTGTGTGACTTTAGCAAAGGAAACAAAGTATACTCTGTTTTCTTGCTACGACAGGGCTGTAAAAAACCCAATGGAGGTGCAGTGATAATGAGCAATAAAAACAGGTCTGGTTCTCTCCAAAAGCCATTTAATAATGTATGTGATTTTCCTTTGCATTGTGGTAACAGTTCAAAACACCACCAGAGACGAGCTGTAGAAATTCAGATAACGAGAGATGAATTTACCATCTAACCAGACAGGCCAGACACAGAGAGAATGTGGGCACAGAGACGGGAAGTGACTGCCCAAGATCACCTAGCCCCATACTGGGAAGAGGACACAGGTCTCCTGATGCTTACCCTATTGCCCTGGCCATTAGACCACGCTGCCTCCAAAGGAGAGTTTGGGCAATGAAGGGCTTCCCTGAGCAGCCTTATGTGGGCACTGGAGTCCTAGCGAGGCCCTCAGCATGGAGACTGGACTGCGGTCCTGTGTGCTGCATGGTGGTGCAGAGCAGCTCTACGGGGTTTGTTATAGGCAGGCTCGGATGCATTTCAGCCACACAGGAAGAGGGAGCCCACCCGGGAATAGCCTGGGTTTGCATCGCAGTCGTGTTCTCAGCTTCTGTGCACTTTGCAACACTTCTCCTCTGTAAACGGTGCGATAGGTACATCAAATAAGCTGGGAAGAGGCTGCATCTCTCCAGGGCTAGACAGCTTGTGTTGTTACCGGGGATGCCATAAAAACCACGTTCAGCTGCTCATGTAACGTGGTCAACTGGAATAGGACCCCGCTTTTGTTTTATTTTTACATGCAGGATTCAAAAGCCTGGTGCATTTACAATGTCTTCATTCTTCTAGGAGATAGGGGTTTTTGAAAGAGCTCTGGGGGGGACGTAACAGGATGGAAGGAACGGCACGCAAGCAGCCAGGAAATTGTCCTGAGCCCTCTGAGGGTTTCCCACCTTTCACGGTTAAACACAGGATCTGATCTGCATTTTCAGACAGAACCAATAGGAGGTTTCCCGCAGCTCAGCAGAAAAAGGAAGCACCTGCAGGCAAGGGACTCTGAATTCTCTTGCTCCCAAACTCAGGTCTCTTTCTGCACAGCTGAATGACATCAAAGGGAGACCTAGTGTGGAGCTGATCAATGGAACCCTGTGTAAGCAACAGCTGCCTCCACCTGGATAGCCCATAACTTGCTTTAATCTCTCTAAAGCTGTCAGTCACAGCCCAGCACCTGTCCTGACAAGCTGCTGTTCATTAAGCTGAAATCCTGAAATGAGGGACTAGCAAAGTAACATGTCCCAATTCTGTGAATCAAAATATTTGATGCCAAATGATTCATTTGCATCGAGTAAAAAACCCCCAAATGTCTTCCTAGTCATATGCTGGGAATTGGCCAATTCAGAGCTTTGTCTTCCTTCAATACCCAGCCCATGTTGCCCAGGGTTAGCATACGGCAAACCCGGTCAAGATGAAATAAGAACTGCTCCAAATCTCATCCCTTCCTTCTCTCTTGCACTAACTCTGTGCTGCACAAGGAATCAGAGACACGAAGCTGCAAAAAATGTCCATAGGACGAAGAGCAATTGGGAATGAAAACACGAGGAGGTCATCTGCAGGCTGTGTGGGAGGGAGGGCACTGGAGTGATGGCCATATTAGAATGGGAGAGACATCCCCACTAGTGCTCCACCCAGCAAGGCATGGATTAGAACACACAAAGTCAATGGGGCAGACTAAGACCTTGCTGTCTAAAGCTATCACTGGCTTGGCTAGGCTCCCCGAGCTGAAGTCGGTGGGGACTAATCACTAGCATGGAACTGATACAGGAGTTGGTAGTACTGCTCCTTTTGAATTTCAGTGAGATTTGGGCACCTAACTCCCTTAAGAGCTTTGGAAAATCCCAGCCCAAGTTGCTTTGCAAAGAGCGTCTTAGGTCAGGACCCTGTTCCATTCGATTCAGTTCTGTTCTGTGTCGGTCAGACACAAGCAACGACTGTCCTGCTCTGCTCAGCACTGGTGGGGCCCTCACTGGAGTGGCGTGTCCAGCCCTGGGTGTCATGCTGTAGGAAAGATGGGGATACTTTGGAGAGAGTCCAGAGGACAGCAAGAAAAAGATCAAAGGTTCACGAAACCTGACCTGACCAGAGGTTAAAAAGCTGGGCCTGTTCAGTCTGGAGAGAAGCCAGTGGGAATTCCTCTACAGCGTTTTGGACCTGGGAAAGAGTCTCCCAGCCCAGGTCCATAGACGGGGGATAGCAGGGCTCACACTAGCACTCAAAATGCAGAGCCCCCCTGGTCTGGGGGTGCAGAGGGAAGGAGTGTGAGCTGCTTTTAAATTTAATTTTAAATGAAGCTTTTTAAACAGTTTAGTTCTATATTATAGACTTATAGAAAGAGACCTTCTAAAAACGGTAAAGTGTATTACTGAGATGTGAAACCTTACATTCGAGTGATTAAATGAAGACTCGGCACACCACTTCTGAAAGGTTGCCGACGCCTGTGTTAGAATTACTATTGTTAATGATTAGGACGGACAATTCCCATTAATTTTAAATAGGAATTTGGCATCAAAAGCCCGTAAACAGATTTGTAGATTTCCTCTTCGATGTCCAACAGGGAACGACCCCGCACTGGTGGGGAAGTGGATAAGATGACCTCCTAGATCCTTTCCTTTGCCATATGCCAGGCCCTGAGCCGTGCAACTGGGTGTGAAAAGCTACTAAATCAGAATGGAAGCACTTCACACCTGTTGTGCACAGCACATAGTTGTGCAAACACACACAGGCAAGAATTGCAACAGTGCCTCGCATGAAGGACTTGGAAGAGGTGCGCAAGTTGCATCAGCAAAGAGAATTGTTTCTATTCCTCTTCTCCTAGGTCGCTAACAGGGCGTACTTGTCCCGTCAGGCAGGGCTCTGCATGCCAGCCTTTCCAAATGACACTTGGCCCTTTTGCTACTGTCCTGTCTGAAGCAGTTTTCCTGCTGAAAATTGCGATGTTTCTTGCTAAACTGAAGCTCCTGCAGCTAGGGTACCAGGATAAAGAGAATCACAGAGATGAAGGCCAGACGAGATCATTACGATTGTCTAGTCTGACCCCTGAGTAGCACAGGCGGGACAGCCTCACCCAGTGATTCCTGCATCACGTCTATTACTTGGATGAGCTAGCGCAGATCTGTCAGAGAGACGTCCAATCTTGATTTAAAGCATTCAGGTGCTGGAGCACACACCATTTCCCTAGGCAAGAGGGAACAGATCAGCAACATAAAAACAGAAAATAGCAAGCTGCTGCTGTCAGTCCACACAAGAAGACACCCGCTAGTAATTCATTCAGCAAGTTAACCGCAAAGCTGGAGACTACCTGCTCACAAAGATCTCAGGTGACTAAACATGTTTGCCCACACAGGTGGTCAGTGATGAACTGGTATCCACGTGAGGATGGTGCTCTGGTGATCAGTGCTAACAAGTTCAATCTGGCAATGCCGATAATAGCATCTTACTAAGAGCATTATATGGACCAACAAACGCAGCTTGCCAATTAGAGGCCACCGACCTGTGCAGGGGATTAATTTCCCGGTGAGCCATTCTTCACCAAAGTGCTTCCCTATTCCATTTAGAAACGTCTTAATCTTAGCACTTGATTTATGTGGCTATTTAAATCCAACCTCGTAATCAAGGAAGCGGTGCTAGACCCTGACGCATTAGCATTCTCCGTGTGCTAGGTGGCTGTTAGTGATTAGATCTTCTTTCCAAAGCCAGATGTTTAAAATTCATTCTTTTCTTGAATTTGCACAGGCTAACTTGAAAATCTGAAGAGGGGTTGGGGGTGAGAATCTGCAAATCCAAGGGGCTGGAGTGAGGACTATGGTATTAACAGCAACCCTGGGCACTTGACATCACAAACCACCACTGCTGTGGTTCAGGATACCACCACAACCCAGTAGCTCACGGCAATCCATCCTTGATCCTACATGTAGTGATGATTTTGAGCTCATGTGAGTGCGTGTATGGGGACATTCCTGAGGGTTTTATTCCAGTCTTCCCCTTGCTAAGAAGTAGTGTGGCCTAGTGAACAGGGCCTGGGGCTGGGAGTTCCATTCCATGCTCTACCGCTGGCTACTATGACACTCTGGGCAAGGCACTCTGCAAGCTCTGTGGCCCCCGAACTGTCAGTCAGTCTGTGTCTGTACAGCACCCTGCACAAGGAGGCCCTGAGCTTGGCTGAGGTCTCTAGGCTCACCGTGTTGCCAGCTATCGCGAGTCTCACAGGAATTGGTGCTTTTCTCAAAGCCTTGGCTCCGAAAGTCATGTTATTACACAAGAATCTCAGCTTGCATTTAAAAAAACTGAGTTTCTAGCCCCCCTGGCTGCAGAGAAAAGCTGGAGACTGTGACCCCTAAAGTTTCGAACAACAGAAGGCAAATCAACAGAATGCATGCACCTCTTACTTCAAAAAAATATCACATGGTTCTTAAGCCAATGTTCTGATGTGGGTCAGGGGTCCCAGACTCCCCTTTATGCAATTTGCAACTGCAAATAAATCATATGGGCCAATCACTTCCACCTCTAACTCTTTGATCTGCTCCCATAAACAGGTTTTAGTGATGTAAGTGCCCAGTTCTGCCTCGGAGGTTCAATTCCAGGTGCAGAAACGTGAGGGCAGATTTTCAGGGTCAAACTGCACCCACAATTGGGAGCCCGACCTTTTGAAAATTTGGCACAAAATATAACCTCTGTTAACAGTTTCCCCAAATGAACCAGGGGGGAGGTGGATGGAGAAGAAAATCCATCAGCCTCAACAATAGATTGAAACTCATTGTACAAGTTGAAGGAGACTCAGGCCACGCCCAGAAGAAATGAGAATCACACACCAAAAGTGAGAACGTCTTTCAATATCGTGAAAATGAGGGAGCATGGAAAGAAATTTATACAGAGACACAGATTGGGCCAAACCCAATAGTTCTAGCTCAGTCATTAGCCAGACTGCATTCTCTTTGTCAGCACTAGGAGTTCTGCCTGAGGAAGAACTTCAAGATTTAGCCCATTACGGATAGCTCTTTATCTGGGTGTAATATCCAGACACAAAAATACACAGATGTGTACACACACACACGTACTGTAAACATGAACACATAGCATGGTTCTTCACAAACACATGTACAAAGCAGTGTAGAATTTGGATTTAAGTCACGTCACACAAATGGAGCTAAGCATTTGCTCTGTTTCGAGTCTGTGATTTAGTCATTTCAGGCCTGATTTTCACACCCTGGCAGTTCTAGCTGACTTTCCGTGGAGTAGTTGGTGCTCACCACACCTATGAAAATGGGACCACTTATTTTGATGCCTACACTGGAACATAGGCATCTAATTTTAGGCACCCATGTGTACATCGTCATACCCCGGACTGTAGATTCTCTTATCCTCTTGGAAGGAACAGAGATCTGTTCAAAGGGCCTGTTAGCCTGTTTCTGATCACTCCAGCAGCTAATGTCTGGATCTCATTACATGTCATGATTTTCAACTCTGTGCTATGTGATTTGGACAAAAGTGAAGGTTTGCTATCTGTGGTCTATCTGTCAGTCTCCATCCAGATTATCAGTAGGACTGGGCAGTGATAACAAACAGAGCATTACGCTAAAATTAAAATCTCTGTGGATTTATCTAACTGAATAAACATCTGCAAACACTGCAAATCCTGCATTTATTGCCCAGCAAGCTCCAGCCAAAGTATGTCTGATAGGAATATTTCCCCAACCAGGGCTGCATTTCCAGTTTCAGATTTCACAACCAGCAATCAAAGATCACATCTGGGACATCACTCAAGGCATCCTGGGAAGCCCTGAGTTCTTGCCAAAGATAATTCCAGAGATGATTATGGAGGTTTATCATCATATGCACCTGCTACAGGTTACAAGGCGAGTAAAGCAGTAAGTGCTGACTAGCTGGTCGAGACAGTCACACTGGGAGATGTGTGTTGGTTTTAAGGATGGGGATTACGGGATTAGAACTGTTTTAACTGTCAGGAAAAATGTCAGAAACGGGAAAAGGGTTAGGTGTTGGGTCATGCATGAGCAGATTCAGTTTAATCCTTAAATACTGTCTCTCCCAAACACAGATCCTATTACAGTGTTTGGTCTCCAGCAGCAGTACCATCTCTAGCCAGGGCTAATGCTTCTGTCTCTATTTCACTTAGAATGCCCTGTTCTGGATGTCTTTAGTTTGTGACCATGGCTCCTTTCTTGGCTCATATTGAGGCTGCTGTGCATATGCACGGAATATAATGCAGCTCAAAACTGGTCTGAAATGTTATGCTGGAAGATGGTTGCAGGGGAAGTCGGGGCTGACTGGCTCGGAGCAGCATGGGCAGGAGAAAAAGAATCCTCTCATTTTCTGGAACCACGATGGGCTGCCAGTGAAAAAGCTTGCAGCCCATGGCAGAATGGAGAAGAGCAGGGGGAACAAACAGGAAGACAAGGGACATCAGGTAGGACACATGAGCTGAATCTTAACATTTCCAAGAGAAGTTTGTTTGCTCAGAGTCAAGTCAGGCTTCCCCCGTGCCAAACCACTGATCTAACCCACCCAAGGGGCTTGTTTTCAAAGGAGACTTGGAAAATAAACAGGGCAGAATGAACAATCTGTATTAACAGCTCAGCTTCTTCAGGTTCCCTGGACACTCTCAGCTGGGATTGGAGCAATGGCTGTCTGTTTTCCCTCTTCCCAGACAGTTGTGTATTATTCATTTCCATGATCCCTCCCTCTCTCTGTAATTCCTACACTGTAAGAGAGACACCATGCAACGAAAGAACGGGGTTCAGGCCCCTGCAGCAGGCTGAAGAGGTGCTGTCCAGGCTGTGCACTCCCATGGCCATGGATCTGCAGTGAGCAGTCACTCAGCTCTAGCTGGGGCAATCAGGGACCCTGCCAACGATGCAACCTCATCACAGGATCCTGTGAAGTTGTAAGAGTCTGTGTTCCCTCTGCCACTTGCTTCGGAGATGATGTAGGAAGTGGGACACATCTGTGTCTGCTGGATTCTGATGTGTGTGTAATTATACAGACATATACACATGCACACCCACCCAAAAACCTGTGCGAGTGTAAACGTATGGCTTTCTGCAGTGTATTTCTGCCCAGCGATGCAAACACTAGAGAGCAAGGAAGCCATGAAGGCAGAATTTGCACCAAACCCAGTACCAGTCTCCAAGCATTAGTCCTTTGCCATCCTGATACAGAGCCTCCCCCATATATTACTGACTCTCCCAAGGAGTTGCTTTGGCCCAGTTTACTCAATAGGTACTCTTAACATTCAGATACACACAGCGATGATATTGAATTCACAGACAGGGGATGGTTTGTAGGTATATTCCGGATACGCTGTCTAAGGAAATCACAACATGGCAGAGCTAGGTGTACTGCCATGTGATTTGGGTTCTACATCAGTTCCTGCTCCGTTCTTATTTTAAGATTACCTTCACAACTGGAAGGATAAGGTTTTATTTTTTTAATGAAAGCTTAAAGCCTAGCATGTCTATCTGATGACAAATGGACTGTGTGACAAATCACTCTGACCTAGACAGAAATGGTTATGACTAACAGTATTCATCAATCAAAAATTAGCACATTAACAGACTTGAAACATAGATTTTTCTATAGTCAAGAAGTGAACGAGCTTTCAAATACAAAAATTCAGAGCCAAAAAATGGTTAGACTCACCAAATAATAATTCTGAAAGGGTCCATTTTAAAATAATTACAACTCAGAGCCCAGTTAATAGATAGACTGGCAAATTGCTCAGAAAAATCACCCTGTTCCCTAAGGAGAAGTGCCGTAACTTTTCCGAGGCTACACAACACGATCCACACAAAGAGCTGCTCTCAATGCTTTATGTGAAAACCTCAACACCGCTTTAACTCTTCTATTGGCGAGAACACACAGATCCCCACTGGACCATTGGCCTCTGCAGGGGGCTACGAGGAAACCCAATGTTACTGCAGTGAGTCCATGAGGCTCTTGGTTCACCTCTAGTATGGTTTCAGCCAGTCCCTTCCTGATTCCCAGTGATAGGACTTTATCCACAACCCTGGATTATCTCTTGCAGCGTGGCTGGGCGCTCTCACACGAACAAGGTGCTGCAGTGCAGTGACACGGTCTGGTGGCAAGTGGGCTTAATAAAGCAATGGCCAAGAACGAAGCCAGTAAGACTGTAAATAACCACCTTGTCCCATCCCAAACCTCTCATGGGACCCCCCCATTCAAGATACTCGAATGCCATGGACTAAGTTTAGCATGCAGGGGTGTTATGAATGAAATAAGACATACAACTCACTCTACCTGAATGGCTTCTGTGATGCAAGGAGGCCAGCGTCAATCTTCCCCATAGCGTGATAAGGCAGAGAGTGAGCACCAATACCCATGTGCTCCAACTTTGTACGTCTCTTTCGCTCATTCTACCAAAAACAAACAGAGAGAGAGAGAGCTCCAGCAATGCGCAGCAGGCCTGGAGATAGCCTTCCACCAGCAACGAAGCCTCTGCACGTCCACTCTGGGAGCTGAACCTTGCTAGGGACAGAGACTGGCATCCTGGAATCGCTCACTTGGGAGAGATGCCTGGATCTGACCACATGCTGCTTTTTCACTCCTGCACAGTGAGACAAGGGGCTCTTTCTCCTGTTCCAGGGAGATGCCCCTTCTCTGGCTTTCCCAGCTTCCGCGTCACCTCGGATTCTCTTCCCTCTTTAAAGGCGGCAGCGCAGAGGCAGCGAGAGGGAACCTACCTTCTTTGCTGGTATTTAAAAGGACAGATTCTGCTTCTCGTTATACCGGCCTAGCCCCCACTGACTCCAATGGAGCTAGGCTGGATTTACACCTGGGCAACTGGTGCCACCGTTCGGCTCAAAGTATTTTTATGCTTAGAAAACAGAGGGTAAAAAAAGGCACCTGGTCATTTCAGGTGAACTCCCCTGCAGGGAACACGCCCGCCCACGCACAGCCCAGCGTGCGCCATTCCGAACTCCCCCTTCTCACAGATCTGTTCGGATTTCTGAGAGCAGTGTTGTCTGCTCAAGCCAGGAGAGGCTGAGCACTATCTGGCAGAGAAACTTACCTTTCACTGGGGTTTCGCAGCCACTGCCCGTGCATCCGCCAGTCTCCCATAGATCTGCTCTTTCCAGAGAAGGGCAAACATCAGGGCATCTGAAAGCAGAGAGAGAAACGGCCCCTTGAATAATGATTCTGTCTGTGAGAGCTTCACCCGAGCAAACCAGAAAGGGTCACAGGCCCTTGGGAACAAGCTGACTTGGAATGACCCACAGCTGCAATTATCCAGGCATTGCAATCAACTGTCTCCTGCATGCCACCAGGAGGGCCCAGCATTCCCACCCTGCAGCTCTACAAATATAGGTTTCCTACTCAGCCTGGCTATGGAGCAGGGCCCCCGGTCACGCGAGGCGAGGAGAAGAGAAGGTATCAGCCTGAGCAGAACACTTGTATTCCATTAGTAGGAGCCATGCACACCCCTGAGCACGCTCACGTCCTCTCCTGCACCCACACACCCATGTCCCCTCACATCCACGCACGCCCATGTCCCTTCACAGCCGCACTCTGCCACGCCCACATCCTCCCTCGCAATCGCACACCCCCACACTCCCACGTCCTCCCTCACACCCGCACACCTACCCACTCATGCCCATGCATTTTACTTTCTGCAGCTTTAAACAGATCCCTCTTAACATTCATGGCCGTGGGGTGGGGATGGTGCAGGGAGGCTGGCACCAGAGTGAGGAGAAAGCAGCAATCAAGGTAACAGCCTCGAGAGCAGAAAGTCCATTCTGCATCGGAAAGGTAAAACGACAACTTCATGGCCCTGTTTACTGCCTGCTGGGCCCTGGCAGGGTCCAGGGCAAATAACCACGTCCCCTGTAAAACTTCAGTGCCAAGCCAGGATTTATTACAGACAAGCTGGAGTCAGTAAATACTACCTGTGCTGATGCAGACGCTCATGAGCAGCTATGACTGACCTGACCCATGGCCCACAACCGGCCCCTTCATAACAGGCTGACGTGGCCCTAGGCCAGCAGGGAACAGGGAGCTGTATGCACTGAATGCGAGGCAGACCCTGCCCCAAGCAACTTTCATCTGAATAGCCAAGACAGGCACAGATGGGAAGAGACTTGCCCAAAGTCACCAGCAGAGCTGGGAAGAAAACTCAGGTCTCCTAAGCTCCAGTCCTGTGTCCTAAATGTGAGACCAGTTACTATCTCTCTCCTGACTCTTAGGCGTATAAGAAGAAGAGTGCCAGCTGCACGGGACCCAGATGCAGGGTCCCAAGGCTGGAGGCTCCTCTAGCCAGACCGAGCAATGCACTGGAGAGCAGCGCTACTCTGTAAAGAACATGCTTTTACCAGGAGATGAATTCAATGGCCCTAGAAGACCTTTCCCATTCTAGTTTCTACGACTGACAATCACTAAGTCTCTCCTTCTCCAGGCACGACCCTGCCCCTTCCACACCCACCTCTCTGCTGCTCATCCCGTGCTCCAGCCATGTTTGCTCTGGCAGGACCCCGTGACGGGACAGCCGGGGCTTTGTTAAAATTCCCCCGCACCCTCCCCATTGCAGGGAAAATGGAATAATCCCTGCCTGTGACAGGGTCACTCTCGCTCCATCAATCCCAACCAGAACAATACACCTGAAGGGGAAATCACGGGCCTTCGGAATAGACTGGGTTGCGCCCTGTGTCAGGTATCTGCCAAAAATGTAGGGGTGGGGGGTGGGAAGAACACTGACATGGGGGGGAGGGGAGAGACCATCCTAGGAATCCGCCAATAGGTCCCCTTCTCCCCAGCCCCAATGTTAAATTGCACACATGGCCAGTTCACACATCCAGGTATTTTTCAGGAGCAAAGTCTCAATGTTTCCAGCAGAGGCAGGTAAGACAATTCGGTTGCCAGCTGGCAGGATTTCCCCTTGCAGGGGCATCGCAACCTAAGGGGGAAGTTCCTGTCCAGCCCCTCGCTCTGCACTGAAAATACAGCCCTTTGGCCTCTGTCAGGAGCAGGAGAACACTGGGGAGCTGAGCCTCTCTCCAGGAAAGAACATCCAGCTCCTCACTTCACCAGCGCTGGCTGCAGGCGGGAGCAAACACCACCGACCCCTGGCATGCCATCCTAATCAGCTTGAAATTAATATTGGTGGTAAGGAATCCCTCCTCCTTCCCCACTTTCCAGAGAAGCATGGTCACAGATCAAGCGGCTGTAATCCCACACAGATGCATGAAGAATGACCGCAGACAAGGAAATCTGCCTCCTGGCTGCTGAGGACCCAGAGAAATGACACAGATGGGAAGGAATTTACGAGACATGCTTGGCGGACCAGCCTGTGACCGTACTCTGGGCTGCTGGCTGCCTGCCCATGTGGAATCCTGCCTGGCGGTGCCTTGTCAAGCACCCTCCTGTGTTGCCTCTCTGTTGCCATTTAATTAACTCACACATTTGTACTGGCACTTGGCATTGCACCGGTGTGACTGCAAAGGGGAGTAGCGCTGTCTAGGGACTGGAGCAGGCCTAGCAGTTCCTGGGCACTATCTGTGGCTCTGCCACTGAGCTGGACAAGTCACCTAAGTGCTCTGTGCCTCAGTTTCCCCGGCTGTAAGATGAGGTGGGGGTTTGTGAGGCTCTGCTGGTTCATGCCTAGAGAGAGTTTTCCCTACTGGAGCCCCAAGTGCTGGCGTGATGTCCCATGAACACCACAACAGCGTGGCACCATCCCTGATTGGCACGGCGGGTCTGCCTCACTGTCTACGTGACCCTGGGAACCCTAACCCCTCCAGGAGTGCAGTGACAGGGAGGGAGCGTGCGGCCCTGGCACCATCACCCCATTGCTTTGGGAAGAGCAACCCTTCTTCCCGTCCCTTTTCCACTCCCCTCCTCCCCAGAGTCCAAGCCCGGGATATTTCTTCCCTTCCATCGTGTGTCCCTCTCCCCACTCTCCGCTCGGAGATTGTGCGCTGACACCGTGGGAGCTCAGCCAGCTGTCACACACTGGCATCGCCAAGCAAGGGCTGTGCTCCCAGGTGCCCTGTGCCCATGGGCAGGCTGCAGAATGGCAGATGGCCCCTCCCACGCCAGGCGGGGAACATGCCAGGGATGGATCCGCGCCAGCACACCAGTGGCCAGCTGTCCTGGTTCAGGCAGCTCAGCGCCTGGCCTGGCGGTTCCATTCTCCCCCTGTTTTACTCCCACAGTGTCTGGCTGCAGCTGCGATTCCTAGCAGCAGCTGGGTCTCTGGGGCCACATGCCTGTCCCACCAGGCCAGCTGGCACTGGCTGGGTTTTTCATAAACCAGGACACAGCTGGGTTGCAGTTGACATGCACGGCACGTGATGCCCAGCCCCACAACGCTCCCTGAACAGCAGTGAGGGAAGGGGTTGGCTGGTGCCGGGCAGGATCTTGGAGCCAGTGCTCAATCCACTGTCAACAACTGCCTCCGTTCTTTCGTGCCCGAATTCTGTTCCTGGCTCTCCCTGAGTCTCCTACATGCTCTGTGCCTCGGTATCCCCGCTGTAAAATGAAGGCTGGTGAGGCTCAGAGGGCTAGTCGTGTCTACAGACTGCCTAGCCCGGCCCCGCACACAGCAACAAGGATTGCCAAGCTCACCTCGACCTAACGCAGGCAGCAGGGGCCGCTCACCAGCGTTTCACAAGGCAGGGGGTGGGCATTGTGCTATGGAAGGAGGGAGAATAACACCGAGCAGGCCGAGCGCGCTTTAGGGCCATCTGAATGGGGGAACCGTGCACGCCGAGGACCAGCTGCTGGCTTCAGAGATTAACGAGGCTGGTGATCAATTGTCTCCTCTCTCCCAGCCCCTTTCACTGCCACCCCACGGACTCTCCCTCTAGGTCTGACCTGCCCCCACCCCCAATTCTACTATCTAAGCCCCTCACAATCTTTAAGGCATTGATTCTCGCGCTCTCCTGGGAGGCAGGGCCGAGCTGCTACCCGTACTGCGCAGAGCGGGAACCCGGGCAGATAGCGGCTGAGTCACTGCTCCAGGGTCACACAGGGGATGGGGCTACGGCAGAGGCAGGAATTGACCCCATGACCCTTCAGGCCCCTGTGCAACAATCCTACCTCCCTACTGTGAGCCAGTCTGCTGGCGGAGAGCTGGCATAGCCATCCCACACCACCCACCTGAGCCTGGCCACCCCGGCCAGGCACCGCGGAGGCAGAAATTGCCCCATGTCTGTGTTGGGGTAATTTCTGCCCCAGAATCAAACGAGACGGTGGCTGAGCTGCCAAGTGTGGCTAGCAGAGGAATGTTGCACAAATCCAGAATTCACAGAGCACGTTTCCAGTGGGATTCAGGTAACGGGCAGAGATAAAGCAGAGCACTGCACCTGGGAGACACTGACCCCAGGACTGCAGCCCCACCCCTCGGCTGAGTGAGTGTCTTTACATCTAGCTAGCGAGGGGTAAAGGAGAGTAGTGTAGGCTGGCGACACAGCTCTCACCACGGGCTAGATCCCGGAGTATGTGCCCAGGGGCCGTGCTAGCCCAGGCAGCCACATCTTCACTGCTACTTTTCCCCACGCTGGCCCAATCAAAGCTAGCACGGGCGAGCCCGACCACGAAAACAGAAAGATTTGGTCAAAATCAGTATTTTACCACAGAAAATTTGGATTTTGACCAACCCACTTTTTCAGATGAGAATTTTTTTTCAGGCAAATATTTCCCCAACTCTAATGATAACCCTTGGGGACGTGAGCCCCACCATTTACACCCCATGACGATGAAATATAGCCCAGTGGATAGTGCACTGGACTGGGAGTCAGGAGACCTCTGCTTACTTCCAGCTCCACCACTGCCTTGGGGGTTATCTTGGGCAAATCTCTTACCCTCATCTTTACTGCGAGTTCTCTGGGCCAGAGGCTGCCTCTTACCAGGTGTAGTGTGGCACCCATAGCACAAAGGAGCTCAGTTGCAGTGGGGGCCTTCGGGAGCGACCATGATACAATTCATAACATAATTAACATCACAAGACAGCCCAGGACTGAACCCTGCTTGTCCACAAGCACAGAAACATGCATGTCTGTCTGCAGGCTCTGCCCTCCCAAGATCCCTGCGCATTTCCCCTGGTTATTACACTTCCTGCAATGCACAGCGGTTCGTATGCAGCACCCTCTGGTCAATAAATGATTCAGCTGGAGCTCGGAGCTGCTCTCAGTAATGTGAGGCAGGGACAGTAACGTACACCTCGAACCACTCTCCACGATCACCAGCGAGCCAGCCGCTATGATTATTTCATTACAGCGCTGTGCACTCAGGCAGAGTAAATATTTATGAGTGAGGCTGGAGCTGCCAGGGGAAAGGGTGAAATCAAAGATGGCTGGACGTCATGCACAGGGAATAATTCATGGGGCAGAAAGCGAACTCGACTGGGCTGGAGAAACAACGGGGTTCAATGATAAATAAGCAGTGGGAATTTCATAGGCATCTGCACATGGGGAGTCCAGTGGGTCAGGGATGCAGCAAGCCGTGGGTCTATGAACTCGGGCTGAGCACAAATCAGAGATGTGGAGCCCTAACAGACAATTATGATCAACTCTTCCGTTAGCACCTCCTGGTTCCCAAGTAGAAAAGAGGAGCCGGCCCAGGACAGCGGGGTGTCACCTGAGACAGCCAGGCATGACACAGGATAGCGTCACTTGGCAGAACGCAGGACTTGCGGTTGTTAGCAAGGAGGGTCATTAACCACAGGAGCCCTGTCCCAAGGGATGCAGCAGTCTGGAGTTTTTAATCAAGCCCAGATTCCTCTGTCTAGCTCAGACACGCTCTAGCTCGCTCCGAAGCTACTGGACACTCTGAAGGGATTATAGCGTGGAATTATCTGGCCCAGGTTAGGCAGGAGCTCAGATCAGAGAAGGCCAGAAGAGACCATTATGGTTAGGTCTACAAGACTAAGCCAGCCTGGAATGGCCCAGGGTGACATGGGAGAACGGCACGGCACGGGACGGCACAGCACAGAGTGGCAGGGCAAGGTCCAGCACTGCACAATGCGGTGTAGAAAAGCATGGACAGGAACAGCCAGGGACAGCATGACACAGCATCGCTGGTGTGTGCCAAAGCCTGTGGGAGGCGGTTAGACTGGTCACTGCCGTTATGATATCGGACTCAGCCCCGTCGTCTGTAGCTTTCCTTTGAAGACCATTATCCAGGCGCTCACAGTGATGGGATTCCCCTGCTGCCTGTGTCTCTGCCTGGCAGTCACTCCCCGACCCGGCTAACGAGCGGCACGCGGAGCACCAAGGATTCTAAGCCGGTAAAGCCAGCTGTGGGGCAATGGGGAAGGGGCTGGTTTTGTTCCTTTCCCTCCACTGGACTCGCCTCAACTGGAAGGGATGCCGGTGAGTTAATATGTCTGGAGACAACATTTTGGCACCTGAGGCAGGGAGCTCAAATGACGCCCCCATGGCACCTCGCTTGGGCCAAAACTTTGAAAGGTCTCTTGTGCCCTCCTCCCTCCAGCCCAGCCCTCCCCCATCTCTGGGCATCTGGAGCACAGCGACTACATATGCACCGGCAGCAGATACAATTTTCTACACTCTGGGTCCTAGTGGCGCCCCCCAGTCTGGCACCTGAGGCGGCCGCACCCCCTCTTCCCACTTATAGATCTCAGGGAGCTCTCTTGACAGCACGTCGTTCCCCATTCTCACGTGCGCATGGGCGGGCACTGATTATTAACTAACTGCACTGGTACGGTGCCCACAGGGTATCAGCGGGCAGCGACTACACACACAGCTGTTAACAGGCCTGAGAACAGCAACAGGTGCCATCTGTGAGAGGGTGGGAGACAGCCGCTAACTTGAAATAGAGGCACGGCTGTGAGTGTGTCCCTCCCAGCCTTGGCCAGGGTCCTCAGCCTGCCGCTGGCCACGGGGAACTGGACTTAGGATGCACCCTTCCAGGTCGGCAATGGAGCCACAGGGAATGCAGAACCGTTTCCTCTGTCAAGAGCATGAAATTACAGCCAGGGGTGGAGGGGTGGGAGATGGCTGCCACTACCCTGCTCATGGCCTCTGGGACATCCTGAGCTACTCTCTCTGAATATGGCACCTGCCCGCCCAGTGCGGCATGGGAAGATCCCAGCAGTGCTGTCTGCCTGGATTCACACCTGCCTGCAAACTGCTTGGTTCTCCCAGCAAACACCTGGCTGGAGCCTTTCCTCTGGACTGCTTCCAAGACCACAAAGTGCCAACAGATCAGGCATCAAAGAGAGACAGAGAAATGCGCTGGCTGCTAGAAACGAGAGCTGCAGCCACCAACACAGAACTAAGCAAAGGGACAAAAACACCCAGAGACCTGGACCTGGCACGGTGGGTGATCCCAGGGACGGATCCAGCGTCCCCACCTGAAACAGGAGCTAACGGCACGCACCTGCCTCTAAGAGAGGCGGAGGCACCGTGAGCATTAGCAAAGCACATTGCCCTTCTCCCCTGCTGTGCAGCTGTTTATACTGGCCCAAGTGGGTGTGAGATGGTACCACATCAGAGCGCTGGCACGTGGCAGCCCCTGAGGAAGGGGAGATGAGGGAACTCAGTGAGGCTTGTCAGAGGATCTGACCCAAGGAATTTCTTTTCAAGACCTCTCTTAGTTAAACTGCTCCTACCCAGAGTGACCCCATCAGGATGTGTTTCAGGAGGGAGCTCCACACCCAGATAACTGTCCGTGTCCCTCTCTTCTCCTCATTACCCACAGGACAGGGAGAGGGGCTCACACACCACTCCAGGTTACCCAGTTGGAAAACGGTCTTGCTTTTGTGGCCTGCTACTCTGGGGCGCTAGGAAATGTACTGGAGTCAGTTTGTTTCCTTTGTCACCAAGATGCGTCCCACTGCAGACCTAGCAGCCACCCGGCGCAACCTGCCAACCATCCGCACTTTGCCCACACAATCCAGCAACGCACGCAAAGCACTTGCTTTACTTTCGGTATGTGAGTAGCCTCTGAGGCTAACCCCAGTGTTTGCCAGCTGCATTAGATCCCAGCCAAACCCTCCTGGTTTGATAATGAGCCTGGCTCTGAGATGCACCCTCAGAGCTCCCCTATCCCTCCCACACCTGCCTGCCCCCCCGTTCGACCCTCGCTCACTTCTCTCTCCTTGACCCGGCTCGTGATCTCCAAGCGCAGGTCATCTTCCTCCCAGCGGCTCTTCACATCCCCAGCTTGCAGATATCCCACGTCCTAGCTCTCCAGCCCTGCCACTGTGTGGTGCCAGCTCTCGGCACGGCCTTGGGCCTGCTCAGCACTGGGGGCTGATTATCCCCACCGGTGCCTGGCCTGCGTCTCCAAAATCAGCTGGAAAAGGTCTGTGAAATCTGCAGGGGGGTTGTCTCTCTCTGGCTGGATTCTTGTACAGCTCCCTGCCCCCTCAACTCCCTTTATCTCCTTCCCTCAGGCCTAACCTGACTATTTGCATACTAGTGTAACCCTTCTGCCCGTCAGAGTTGGCAGCAACAAGGGCCGGGTTC
>ML677412.1:13553739-13598559 GCA_007922305.1 Dermatemys mawii | reverse complement strand
TTCGCCACCAGATGTCAGAATATATCTCATTCCTGACACTGCTTACACTAGAAAAATACCAAGACAAATAGGATTATACAGCTGGCCCCGCAGGAAAGGGACCAGAGGAAAGAACAGAAGAAAAGGGGGTGGGGGAAGGTGTAACTCACGGGGAACTGGGTCAGCACAGAGACAATCTGAAAAAGCTCCGAGGAGCTGGTGCGTCACAACACGGGAGACGGGCCACAGGGCAAGAGAGGCCCCGGCGAGGCAGGATCACCCCTAACAAGTTTCCCTTCACTCTGGTTTCTTAGAGTGAATCTGTAGAATATGGCAGGTGCTGGGCACCTTCCCCATCCACTCTGCAAGTGCCCTTCCCTCCTGATCTATAGCGTCTCCTTCTCTCCAAGCCCAGTCACGTTGCTCTGCCAATGCCTCTCGAACCCGACCCACAGCCCCCTGCTACCTCAGGGATCTGTACTCCCAGCCCCCCCATGCACACCCCAGCAGGGTAGGATCACAATTCTTTGTTACTCATTTCCAATGACTTTTTAGAAAAGCAGTAGAGGCACGGCTGGAGGCTGGGAGCCCAGGCTTCCCCTCCCACAGGCTGGTGGTCAGATCGCCTGGGGAAAGGCCACGCTGCTTGTCACTAGCATGTAGAGGCTCAGAACAACTCCTACCACAGGGGCTGGCTCACGGGAGCTGTTTGCAGCACCAGGGTCCCTTCCAACAGGGGAATGGCCCAGGGTCGCAGCCTATGACCAAAGGACAGTGAGGTGAAAGGGCAGCGGGACTCCTGCCCACTAACGGGCACTGGGGCTTTCCCCTTTGATGGGCGGATTTAGCCGTTCCAAATAAGGCCAAACCAACGGCTGCCTAGCACAGTCACATGGTGAGAATGCAGGCATGGGAGCAAGAGGCCTAGTTCTGCCACTGACTCACCTTTATCCTTGGGCAAGTCACTTTTACTCTGTGCCTTGGTTTCCCTTCCCCATAATTGGGCTAGTAATGCCACTGGGTGTGCATTCCTGGCAGTCTGCTGGCATTCCCAGGAGCTGGAGAAGAGAAATTATTTTGCATTAGCCTGAGAGCTGAGGCAAACAGCCACCTCCTGCTCCCCAGGAGGTGATGAGGTTGCGGGAGAGTTGCTCTGAGCAGATGTCTAGACAACTTCCTTGTACAGCTCCCCTGGAGAGGAATTGCTCTTGCTGAGCAGGAAGAACAATGCCGCGTCCCCTCCTTCCTGTCAAGTCCGCAGGTTAAACGCCTTGTCAGCCGTGTTACCAACCTGCCCTCGGCTGCCAGAGCCAGCTGGTTCCATCAGGGTCAGGGAGAGTTCAGCCTTAGGCAAGGAGGCTACAGTGCGTTAATCAGCCTTCTCTCAGGGCCCGGCTGCTCCCGGCTCACCCACCCTACGCTTAGAGTCACACTCAAAATGTTTTCCTTCACCTGGCCTTCCTTTGAACACCGAGTGCTGGAGAATCCCCATCTCCCAGTGCCGACGGTGATGGGGCACGGGAGGCCTGGGGCAGGAGCCTTTCCCATACCAGACTACGGCCTCTTTCCCTTGGCAAGAAGCCTGAGGGCTGTGGGCAGCTAGAATTTGCTGCCCATGATGGTGAGAGGTCTGTGGGAAGGGGATATGAAGAAACATCTCAAAGATGTGCAGGGGGAACCTACATACAGCAAATGGCCGCGCCCTGCCATCCCTATTCAGGCCAGCAGCAGGATTTGACCCAGTAGCCGGACCACGTTGCCCCTCCCAGGCAGCTGCTGTTATCCATGGTTTACCAGATAAACCTAGTCACGGCCCTGATTTCAACCCACACATGCCACTGACTCCCACAGGGAGAGCAGGTGCTTGGTGTACTGACTCGCTGGGGAGGGGACCTGCCAAAGGACGTCACGAGGAGACCCGGCCCTGCCACTGCACAAGTGGATTTGTCTACGCGGGGGGCGCATGGGAAGAGAGCAGTGAAGCAGACTCCTGGGTGTGCACCCAACCTGCAAAGCGCCCTGGGGCCAGCTGCCCACTCCACGAGGGAGGGAGCATTCTCTGAAACGCTCACTGGGGAGGCGCGTGCAGCTGTGGCAACATGGCACGTTCACACGTGGAACGCTCACCAGCGCTGGGCAAAGCTGGCACACGCTGCTTCCGAGACGAAGCTGAGCCAAGACCATTGCACGGAGCCCGTGATTCTCCTCTGATCTGCAGTCCCCATCCATCTGCTGAAGGTCAGTCCATAACAGCCAGATGTTTTCAGATCCTCCAAAACATTTTAAATGCCAGCCTCTGTCCTTGTGGAAGTCAGAGAAATGTGGAAATGAATGAATTACTTTGGCAACATGGTCTGCATATAGAGCAGCACTGCTCGCCTCCCTGGCAGGGACGGGGGAAGAACCAGGCTGCAGCAAGCATCCTGCCTGGCACCTCCGATGCAAGTGTCCTACTCCCCATGTGACCCGAACGTGCTTGGCAAACAGGCATTTTCCGTCATTAGCTGGTGTCACGCGAGCCTCCTGTTCAATCTTCAATGTCTCTGGTTCTTTGTGCAGGTGGAAACTGTGTCTGGAAACTCCCCCCGGCTCCACTGACTGATCTCTGTGTGACGGAACGTGTCCTGAAACCAAACCCAGCACACCGCTTCCCCGAGCCTGACGCCCGGGAGAGACATGTCCCCACCACAACCACAGTCCGAACACTTCCTTGCTATGCAGCGAGAGGTCTGGGCTCCAGCACAGAGGGGAGTTTGCAGGAGCTGCCAGGGCCCTCAGACCATCAACTCCAGGCCCGTAACAACATTAGGCTACAGAAAGATAACAGAGCAATGCTGAGACAGACACAGACAGAGGGTGTAAGGAGTAAAAAGCTGAGCAGGGAAACACTTGCCCCTGTGACCTGCCCAGGATTTGGGGGGTGGGGAGGGTTTGGCATCTTTGGTTTCTGTGCCCCAGTGGCAGAGACATACCTGTCCTATCCCCGCCTGCCCAGGGAAAGACAACAGCTGCCTTGGGAACTAGCTGGCCAGCGTCCCTGCCAAAGCCCATGCCAAACTCAGAGGAAACACTGCACTGTAACCTGCAAGTGAGGCGGCCAGACATGGAGCCCCGACTACAAATGGCACAATGTGTTTCATGACAATGCCAGTTAAGACACTGTGGGCTGCTGTCAGAACCATGGCCAAAAGACAGGCTGACAGGAATGCCAATGAGAGCGCCACAGTGTCGGGGGCCCAGACTCCCGTTGTCTCAGGGTTCACCTTCCACCATTTCATATTCGTTCTCACCAACAATCTGCTGGCCCAGAAGAGCTGCTCACAAACTGGGTCCGATTACAAGATCAGGCTGAAGGAGACGCTGCATTGAGTGGCTAATAATTACCATGCTATCCCAATGGAAGAGAGCATTTTTAACATGGGCCATTTTCTGGGCCTGTTCTAGTCAGCCTCTCTTGTGCTAGCGCCATTGCCGCAGCTGTGTTTAATTCTGTAACGCATTCATTAAGTATGGTACAGAGCTGTGAGTGATGAAGTGCTAAAGAGAGTTAGCAGAGGTTAATCACCAACAGCCATGGAAATTATGATCTCAGCACCAAGGTGTTGATTTCATTTTTTACCAAATTATATGGTCTGAAATCTAGACCCTTGTATTGTTGTTGCTGTTAAAGCAGCATTTAAAATGCTGAACCTCCAGTTGGTACGGCTCCAGCTGTAACACCGTTTGGAAAGCAGGCTGATGCCCAGCAGTGTTAATGAGGGACTTTCTGTCACAATCAATTATGCTCCAAGTTTTGGAAGTCTGGCACATTATGTGCCCAGGTTTGTGAGAGCAGGATAATTACACTCAGCAATATTCCCTGGGAAAAAGAGGAGATGGGGGAATAGGAATTAGGCACAAGGTTTTCAGTGCTAAATAATACAGTACTCATCTCTGAAGTGATACCACATCACACCCTTCTCAGGCCCAGTGGCTTTGCCAGCTTTCAGAAAAGTCTTCTAAGAGTCCAGCTATTTCAGCACATTGATGAGTTTGAGCATTTCTGGTTGGTCAGAATGGACCAACAGTGCCCACAACCCTCTAGGGACAACATATTTGGTTGATAAACTACCTGATGTGTGTGTCTGGGGGAGGGGGGTGTAGATGGGATGGGGAGAAACTGAATTAACTGAGTCTCATGACTGTGTTACTAAATGCCAGTACAAGGTATTGGTTGGTTGTTGAATTTAAACACTCCCCTGCAACCTTTGCAGTTCAAAGCATAATAGCATTGGACTAATGCATAAGAAGCAGGAATTGGAGCTGACTGTAATCTATGGTGAAACTGATTAGTCCCTATCTATTTTCCAGCCAGAGTGAAAGACGAAGGGTAAACCAACCACATAAATGAAAGTAAATTAAGGCTGTACAGTTCTGGACATTGCAGCCACCCCTGGTTTTGTTAGTAACACAGACAGTCATGGGTATGATGTGTATCTATCACTATAGAATATTTTCTCACAGCCTCCCTGTAACACTAGGAAGCCTCTCCGCGATCCAGTGTACAGAACTGGAACACCCCCTGCAGAGCAGGGCTTGAGAAGCAATATCTGTCGCTTGACGGCTCCATCATAGTGAGTGCGCCTCAGTCATCCATGTCCTCAGCTAGGGCCCAGCTCTACAAACTGCTGAGTCCCATCACAATCCCACTAGCATTCAAACGGCCTAGTGAGGCAGCAGTTTTGACTCCCAGGCCAGCCCCTCTCAGACCCAGCCCCCAGCAAAAATGGCCATTTTCAGAGAGGAGAGAAGATTATGCCCCATGCTCCAGCTCTTCACTCTCCAAGCACTCTGGGAACTGCCTCTGCCTCCCTGAGAGCTAAGCAAGACCAACGTGCAGGCAAGGGGTTCTGTCCGTTCAGCCCACACAGGACACCTCCTCCTACTGTAGAGCCCAGCTGGAAGCAATGGCTGCAGATGGCAGCTACAGCAATAGCCAAGCAAAGGTTTCCTGGTATTGCAGGGGGATTAGCTTCACTGGTCACTATCCTTCATGCCACATCCCCCAAGGCAGTGTAGGAGAGAGAGCTCATTGTCCTCTCCCGAGGCAAACCCCATGGCAGGTGCACAGCCTCCAGCTGCAGTGAAAGGCTGTTTGATGGGGTGCCTCTCGGCACAATGGTTAGTAGAGAAATGTGCCCATGGCAGAAGTACTCCTGCAGCCGGCACTAGCTGGCATCCTTCATGGGAGCCTCAAGAGGGAATCTGGGGATCAGCCAGACGCCGGGGAATGAACTCTTTCCAAGGCATCGGTTCAGGCGAGGCACAGTGCAGGAGATGGGTGCCCTGCCACTGTAGCTCAGGTGTCCAAGGACTGGTCTGGAAGGAGAAGGCAAAGGCAGAGGGTGGGCTGTCGTGAGAAAAGATGGAAACCAGCTAGCGCTTTCCACTACAAGTCTCGGCACCTCCAATACCCACGGCAACCCAGGAGGCACGTGGCCCTGGCCAGCTGTGGAGTTTGGGCCCCATCGCCTGGGTGGACAAGACCCTGGCTGCTCTCTGACAAATCTTGCTGCTCTCCTCACCAGTAAGAGCTAAGCGGTCTGAAGAGAATCGCAGGATTCCTGGGGAGGTCGGATCAGGAAGACGTTACTGTCCTTTGAACATAAACTGATCACGACAGGGCTGGAAACTCAATACAAATCAGCTCACCATTGACAGTGGAACCCACAGGTCACATTGACTGGTTAACTTTTTCTGTAGTACCCTCCAGGGGATGAATCAGGCTTAAGAAGCAAATTCACCTGTTCAAATTACACAAGGCAGGGGGGCTGCTGATGCTGCTTTGGGCAAAGTGTCCAGCGGAGTTAGCTTGCCTTCCCACTCACAAGCTGATTGGCTTATTGTTTTGATTTCTGCACAGCAATTTCAGGCATTCAGCTTCTACCCTCTCACACGCTGTTCTCCCATTGTCCCTCCAGCTTTCGGGCATGTCTCTGCCGCTTGTTTTTAGACTCTTGCTCCCTTTTTCTTGGTACTCAGAGACACACATTAGAGAAACCTCTGTGATGGTGCGGGGCAGAGCAGGGCTGAGACGCAGTGTGAGAGAAAGTTACCCTGCTACTGTATCTTGAGTACCAGGGAGCACAGCACTGTGGGAAATGGGAGAGCAGAGAACACAGGACTTGCCAGAATTGACCAGCCTCAAAGTCCACTAGTCTAGTATCCTATCTCCAGCAATGACAGCAGTTGCTTCAAAGGAAGGTGCAAGAACCCTAGCAGCCAGGAGATGGGGGATAATCTGCCCCATGGGAGTCTCATCCTAACCCCCAATAGTTAGGCTCTGGCATAAGCCCTGAAGCAGTAGGTTTTTATGCCCCTTTTCATTTTAGAATTAGCTGTTAGAGCTCTGGCTATTCCTGTTATTAAATGACTACTCCGTCTGTGAACGGAATGTTGCCAAGTTGGTGGCCTCCATGATATCCCGTGGCAATGAGTTCCACAGGCTAATTACATGTTGTGCAAAACAGGGGAAGTTGCTGGGATTCTGCTGAGCAGACCCAAATATACTGTCCAGAATGACAAAGCAACTGCAGGAAGCCCTGCAGAGCAGGGCTGTGCACATCTGCCTGTTAAAGGATCTCTCTCCTTCTCTCTTCCAGTCTGGTTTCCTTTCAGCTCCGCGTTCACTCCTTCAGTGTTTGCCGCATCTTCTTCTCAGCCAAGGGTGAGCAAGGGAGCTTTCAACTTGAATTCAGCCCAAGGGCTAGGACCGACTCCTGCCCTTGCACTCCGCAACTCCCATCTCCTGGTGCTGCTGGCATTTTGAAGGTCAGCTCTATTGACAGCTCTATCCACAGACTCATCCAGGGCCAGGAGAGGCTGCTCTCAGATGAAGAGTGGCAGCTGAGCAGGGGGGTTGATACCCAAGGTTAACAGCAGCTAAATCAGTCTGGTCATTCCAGGAAAGTAGGACACTTCACAGCTAAAGTTGTTGTCCCAGTAGCTGCCAAGTGCCGCCGCAGGGCTCCGTGCCCCGGGAACACAGGCGGCAGGGGAGAGCCTCTTGGATATCTTCGTATCAGGTCACCACTAATGGCCAATCAACTTGAATCATGCAAGAAGGATTATTCAGAGAGTAGCCCCCTCCTGTTCTCTCAGCCAGGCCAGTGCTAGGGCATGTGATCTCCCCACACCCTCTTCCATCTCTTTGGAATGGCCACACCTCTGGCTGGCACATTCCTCCTTCCTAGACGACAAGCCCCTGTTCCCAACGAGAAGGGGCCAATGAGAAGAGGGGAATGCTTGCGCCAGGCATAAGAGCAGTTCCATCCCCTTCTGCCCCTTACCTCGGACTGTAAGTCCGCTCGACAGGACAGAGAATCTTTGGGCCCAATTCTGACCTGGTGTAAACCAGGAGTAGCTCCACTAAGCCAATGGAATTACAGCAGGGGAAATGAGGTGCAATCAGAATCAGACCCATCTAGTGTCTTAACTCCTCTCTGAACCCCTCTGCTGTCGGGAACAATTGGTGCTGAGTGGGGCCATTGATGGGTTCTGTATTTTCCTTCCCAGAAAGAAAACTAACAGTTGCTATAATCACTGGGCTTTTATGCATTCTCAGGCTGCTTTCCAAATGGAGTATAGTTAACTCCATTTTACAGGTGGGGAAACTGAGGCACAAGAGGGGCTGTGACTTACCCAGCAGGCCTGCGGCAAAGCCAGGAACTGAGCTCTAGTCCAGCTCCCTACCCACTGAGCTGCCCTCTCTCCCTCCCATTTTCTGGGTGATGGAGCAACGGCAGCAGGAAACGTTTGCTTCTTTTTCGGTCCTGAGCCAGTCATTTTAGCTGATCAGTTTGCAAGTGCTGGCACAGGGAAACAGCTTGGATGTAACTTGCCAGCCTCCACTGCTCCTATGAGGCTGATGACAACAGAGGGAGTGGGAGCACTTGGAATAACTCTGGAAATTTTACAATAGCCAGGTACAGTGCAGGAAAACGCTTCCTCTCTCAGACAATAGCCAGACAGCAGGACTAACCTAGATCCCCGCTGGCTGGCTGGACGTCCCCGTGTGTGCATCCTGCAGGCCACTGCACTTGCCAAGGGGTGTGGACAGCAGCAGTTCCGAGGGAGCCTCTGCCTCGCTGAGCCAGCTAGAGCCGCCCCAAGTTGGTCCTAGCTGGGAACCGCAGTCCTCTGCCCACGCGAGCCAAATCTCGCAGTGCCAGCTGGCTGCTGCCTATCACCGTTCTGCTGAGACCTGGAGGACCTGCCTGGGCCATGAGTCACTCTCCTAGCTCAGGTCTCCCTCTCACCTACAAATTATACAAGGTTTTGGGCTGGGTGTTTCAGATGCACACTGCAAGCGGATCATTTAATTAGTTTCACTGTTGGTTCAGCCTTGTGCCTAGCAGGAACTCACCGTTTCTTTAGAACCGGTCCTGTCTGGCAGGGAGCCACAGACCTCCCTCCTCACATCTATGCCACCGCTCCCCCCGATATCTGCTTTCCAGCACCGAGGCTCTACCCTGGACCCAGACACAGAGCTGGCCCTAGAGACAGGTGCACGACAGCCCAGCCCGAGTGAGGCAGCTGGGCGAGATGTAAATGCAGCTAATGGAAACCAGGGCTGGCTGATTTAACTGGTTCTACATCCTACGCCGGAAACACCTCCCTGTTGGCAGTGCCTCCGTGGAGAACTGCCTGCCTGGGGGAAACTCACACAGAGACCAGGGTCCCATATACAGACACACACCACACTGATGCTCCAGGAAGGTTTCCTGCCCTGGAGCTCCCCACATTCCCCCAGCTGTGACTCCTCCTGCCACTGGGCCACTCTCCTGCTGAATCTGAGAACACAGTGTCCCGGTGCCACATCAGTCGCTGGGTTAGGACTTCCCAACAGGAAGGGAAAGCCAGGGAAAGGAGAGGGGAAGCTGTTACTCAAACTGCAACTGAGGCCGGAGAGCTAGGAAAATGCTGCCTGGGGGCACCTGTGTTCCCATCAGTATTCCCCTAGTCTGCCCCAGCAGTAACCCATCAGTACCACCCCTCCTGCTCTCATGGGGGGTTAAACTCTCCCGCTGCTCCTCCCTGTGAGCAGCCCCTGGCTCCACACTCCCCTAGCCCAGCAGAGGAAGGGGAGGCCCGGGGGCAGGTGCCAAGGATGCTCCTGAGGGACCTGGCTGCCCAGGGAAATGACTCACATTCAGGCAGCGCAGGAATTGAAGCCCAGCAGCTATTGGGGACCCATGCCCTGGTTGGACGCTCTTGTTCCAGAGCAAGGGAGTCTTTCCTGGCTCCGCTTTCAAAGCGATTCTGGAAGAAGTGTGTCCCCGTCCCCCGCCCAGAGCTCAATGCAGGCAATGGCCGGGGAGGGGGGTCTGATCTGCATTTTCTCCTCCCGCGCCCCCCTTCCAAGCGGTTGAACTCTCTGCAGAGAGCCTGCCGAGGGGGGCTGGCACAGCCCCCAGGAGTCCTGCTCCCCCTGCCCCGGCCGCGCACGCCCGCTCCAGTGCCGCGGCCTCCCCGGGACGGGGGCGCCCCTCCAGCTCTGGGGACACCGCCCCGGGCAGCTCCCCGCCTCACCCCGGTACTCCGCGGCTCCCCGAGCTCCGGCCCGCTCGGAAGTTTGCACGGAGGCAGCCGGGAGGACGTTGGCTGTCGGGGGCGCACACGGGCTCGCGGGGAGCTCCCCTCCCGGAGCAGCGCCCCTAGAGCTCGCCTCGCCCAGCCCAGCCCAGCCGAGGGGCGCCCGGGGGCGTCTGGCGAGCTCCGCACCTGGCTGCAGCGACCGGGCGCCGAGCACCGGCGGGGGGGGGGGGTGAAGCGCCTGGGCGCGAACTTGGAGTGGGGGGACGCCCCTCAAAACTCCTCCCCACTCCGTTCCCCCCCGGCTGCCCGCGCAGGGTCCCCGCGCACCTACCTGTTGGGTCCCGTCACAGGTGTCCCCGTCGCGCGCCCCAGCCGCTGCCCATCCCCGCTGCGCGCCGCGCCGCGCCGGCTGGGGCTCCCCGGGCAGGGCTGTGCCCGCCTGCGCTCGGCTCGGACGCGCGGCGTCTGGCGGCGCCGCTCGCTCCGCGCCAGCCTGGCTCGCTCCTGCGCCGCCCGCCGCAGCCTCCTCGGGGGCCGCCGGGCAGAGCCGGGGCGCCTGCGAAGGGGCGCAGCGACCCCTAGTGCTCGCAGGGCTGCCGGCCCAGGGAGCTTCCCACACCCCGCTCCCTCCCCTGCCGGCTGGGGCGCCCCGGGGAGAGGCAGGCGGAGCCCTGGGGAGCCCCTCAGCCTCCGGCTCCCGCCTATGGCACAGCCCCAGGCCAGGGGCTGCTGAGGGGGGTGGTGAAATATATAATTTTAGGCTAGTCACCCCCAACAGGGGAGAGCTAGTGCCCTGCACCCATTGCCAGGGGCTGCCCTCTTGTGGGTCGTCAGCATCAGGCCCAGGGGTCCAGGCTGCTGACTGGCTCAGCTGCTGGGAACAAGGCCAGGCCTTGAGCTACCCACATTTCTCCCAGCGTCCTGGGATGTTGTCAGCCATGCCCGGTACATTTTAAAATGAAAAAAGTTTCTATACATTTAGAGGAAAGCATTTTTTATATTTCTTCATAAATAGCATGAATAAATACAGATTCACAGATCCTAGTGTGCACACGTATTGTCTTATATGACAGGGATAACACATGCATCCAAATCCTGCATCACAGTCGTGAAATGGGCTACAAATGCAATAAAAAATAAGGTATTCAGGGGAGCAGAGACTCTTCTCACCTGTGGTGGCACCATTTGGACTAGGGTCAGCCCTGGAGTGGACCTCTCCCCTGGACTAGACTTTCTCCCAGTAGGGGATGAGGAGCTGCAGCAGTGGGGGAGAGGGCAGGGCAGGGCTGCCATGAGTTTGTTTAGTCACCAGGGGCACAAGGTCAGACTCAGAATAAAAAGGGGCTCATTTTTGCTATATAGGAATTTAGCAATTTTTTAAAGAACCATGTCAAAAATTGCATTTTTTAAATATGTTAAATTACATTTTGGTTAGTTGATACAAAGGGAAAAGCCCTATAAACCCAGCCTCATTAATAAGCTGTTAAGTAAATACAAACATTTTACTTTTCAGATCACAGAATTTTAATAACAACAAGAAAATCAATAAGAAGCTAAATGAAAACTGCCTTTTATATTCATCAGATCACTTGAAAGAAAAACTCACAAAATTATCATACCAATAGCTGCCTAATAAGTCAACACAAACATATTCCTTTCCAGATCACAAAGATTTAATACAAACCATCAGTAACAAACACTATCAAAATCTACCTTTCATATCAGACACCTGTCCATTAAACTAGAATCATATTGTTCAACAAGGAAATCTGCACAATTTAGACCCTTACTGACATAATGGTTTGTAAATACAAATACTATACTTCCCAGATCACAGAGTTACAACACAGGGGTGCGGAGAGGGGAAAAATCAGATTTATGTAGAAGTGATTTCACTCAGTCTGAATCAGGTAATTGATCTGATTTTACCAACAAATCCGTGTTTTGTTTTGGTTCAGTTTAGGGTTGGTTTGTTTTTTCCCATCTCCTTCCTGGAGATCTTCAAGGATTCCACTACTTCATGATTATCATTCAAAAGAGACTTCTTAGTATCCTTAAAAAGACTCAGGCCTGGTCTACCCTGGGGGAGGAAGGTGGTTTGACCTTAGATAGGCAACTTCAGGTGCACGAACAGCGTAGCTGAAGTCGAAGTATCTGAGTCGACTTCCCTCGATGTCCTCACGGCGGCGAGGCAACCACTGCCACTCCCCCGTCGACTCCGCTTCCGCCTCTCGCGGCGGTGGAGTTCGGGACTCGACGGGGAGAGCACTCGGGGATCGATTTAGCACATCTACACTAGACACAATAAATCAATCCCCGATAGATCGTTCACTACCCGCCTATCCTGTGGGTAGACAGACATACCCAAAGTCTGGCAGTGAAAATAACTGATACAGGAAATCCGAATGAAGAAGATTTAATACAACAAAGGATTTCCTCTTAGCCTGTTTGGACTAGACATACCTGGGCAAATGTCATTATCCCAAGTCTCTCCTTCAGCTCTCCAGAAGTCTGATGCCAGTCTTTCCAACTTTACTTCACCAAGATATCTAAGCACTGACAAGAATTCACAAAAATTTTTGGTGTCGCTGAATCTGCATTTGTCAATGAAAAAGATTTCAGCCAAAACTTTTCACCCAGTTCTATTCGGCATGTGACATCCCCTACTGAGGACTTTGTTTTCTCTTTGTCTCCTCGGCTCTGTCTACATTAGGGACCTTCATTTTCCTCTAATGGTTCAGTGAGAGCCCTAGTGCATCAATCCCTATAAGAGGAAGGATGTTCCAGTGGCTAGAGCACTAGCCTAGAAGGTGGGAGACCTGAGTTCAAGTCTCTGCTACAAATGTGCAGTATGCCCCTGGGGCAAGTCACTTAGCCTCTCTGTACTTCAGTGCCTCATCTGTAAAATGGGAGTGACAACATTAAAGACTGTCAAGTGTTCAGCTACAATGGTGATATGGTACCTAACGTAGATAGGCAAGGTCCCACCACATCCATAAAAGTGTCTCTGAACTGCTGATAAACTTTGGGAGTCGTGGGTTGTCCTGTTGCATTTGCTAATTGAGGGAGGAATGGATTTACGAGCTGACTGCTCTGCCCGCAATGTAGCAGAGTCCGACTGGGAGGGAAACCAGGAAGGAAAATATTCTCTTCTTGGCATACTGTGCCTTAGAGCTATTCCTGGAGTGCCCTTGCTAGAGGGGGTAGCAGCATTCTGCAGTCAGGAGACCCAGCTTCAGTTCCCAGCTTAGCAGGGTCTCGCTGTGTGACCTGAGCATGTCCTGTAACCTCCTTCTGCCTCAGTTTCACAATCTAGCAAATGGAGATAGCCACATTCCTGTTGTCGATGTGTTATTACATTGCTGCAACCGACAGCAGGCCTCTGGATGCTGAGCACCGTCCAGGCACAAAGTCAGAGGCAACCCCTGCCCCAGAGACTTTGAACAGGCAAAGGCAGGGTGATTATCCCCATTTGCCAGGTGGGGAATCAAGGCCCAGAGAGACTAAGTGACTTGCCCAGGATCTCACAGAGATTCTGTGGCAGAGCCAGGAATCAGTCCACATCTTCTGAGTCCCAGTCAGTGCCTAAACCACAAACCATCCTTCCTCTCTGGAACTGCTTTCCGATCAACCTGATGAAAAAGGCTAAGACTTTCCAATGGGCCTCAAGGAGCTAAGTGCCTAACTCCCACTGGCTCTCCTTAGAGCTAAATATTCTTATGATTAAACATTTCTCCATTAGTGGAGTCGTTTGGCTCCATTAGTGTCCTCTGGCCTCAACCCATTCCGTGGCAGCAGGAGAAGGCATGGCCAAAGCTGCAGGAAGTCCTTGAGGCCATGAGGTCACTTGGGCTGCACAACATGGGCAGGGGGAAGCTGCAAATGGAGTCATGTAAAATGCTCATGAGACATTAGTCTGGAGATTTCTCCTTCCCTGCACTGGAGTGGGAGCAGACACAAAATGAAGATGTGTGGCTGCAATCAAATTACCTCTTAAAAGAAATAACAATAAATTCTGGACTTCCCAATTACAGGGGACAGGCAAACCTTGGAAACCATTAAAAGCTGCTTCTTCCGTTGATGAATTAGCCAGAGTGCACAGAGCTATTTGCTGAGCTTCACTGTATTACACTAATTATAAATTAATATATTGCTCATTACACACTAAAGCTGTATAGTCAACTAATGCAGTGCTGCAAAGAGGCTATTTTAAAACATCCTTTGGTGTTTTTATGATCTAGATGTTTAATTTACTTTTGTATTTGTTTAAATGTCACCAAAGTGTCATTCTCCAAACTCTCTGATGAGTTTGCCAGAAAGTGCATTACAACTCAGAAGAAAATATCTCCGACTTCATCCTACTTCCTCTGGGGCTTTGGAAACACGTTGAAATGGTGAACCTTTCAAAGGATTTTTATGCTTAACTGTCACATAATAAATGGAGTAAAATGGTAGCCTTTAAAAGGCTAATTCCTTATTTATTTATTTTTAAACAGAGCCTTTCATACCACTGGATTGGCAGTCCTGGCTCCAGACATTCCCAGTTTAGCCATTGAACTAAAACAGCATGGGCTGCAAGAGAGCAAGCATCTCTTCTTTACACGCACACACCGACACTTACGTACACACTGCACCGCCAGAGGCTTCAATCCTGAGCTCTAGGGACCCTGCCAGCATTAAATGATAACTCAGTCCCTGTGCCACATCAGATCTTTAGCCTTTCAGTTCCAAGTGGAGGTAATTGTTTCCTTCCTGTCCCCCTCCCCAGCCTGCCATTTTTCAAAAAGACAATAAAAAGGAGAGGAAGGACACACAGAGAGAAGGGATTGAGAAAAAGAACCAAAATGAACATTTATGTTTAATTTCATCAAAACCCTGACAAGATCTGGGAGCGTTTTACCCCTGCTGTGCTCTGGGGTGAGTGGCAGCACAAGGAGCAGGGCCAAGGTGAATCAGACTGTACCAGGGACTGGCCCTTGGAGGCTAGAAGAGGTAGTTTAAGAGGGCACTTACCCTGTTCCCGGGGTCCAGAATACCAAATCAAGTGAGAGGAAGATGGTCCTGGGGGAGGGAAGACATAGGAAGAACCCAGACTACTGTTCCTTTAAGGGCTGGGATCAGGAGCCTGGTGGAGTGGACAGAACAAGCTCCCCACAGCTCTTTTGGGGTTAGTAGACCCCCCTAGGGCAGGATTCAGGGCATGGCAGGGTGGGGCTAGGGCGGAGCTTCCCCTGTCCTCTTTTTTGATTGTTGAAATATGGTAACCCTAACATTGATTAACGGACTTCAAAGCATTAATCTGCCAAATACTTTTTCCCCATCTTTCTGTCCGCCAAAATAAACCCTGATATTTACCCAGAAAAATAGATAATAGTTTTGTAGCACTGATTTTCACCTGTTTTTCTTGTGGTGGTAATAAACACTGATACATTCCCAAGAAAAATAAAATAAAAACTGGAAACAAAGAGCCCTAAATATGTGCTAACTACTTACGCTAAACAATCTGTTCCCCCTTGCATTTACCTGTGATGCTCAGAGTACCTTTCCCGCCCTGACAAAGAACTCTATGTGACTCGAAAGCTTGCCTCTCATCCACAGAAGTTGGTCCAATAAAAGATCTGACCTCTCCCACCTTGTCTCTCCAATATCCTGGGACTGACACAGCTACAACACCAGCTCAGCCTCCGTACGGAAAACAATAGCAAGAACCCAAACAGGGATCGAGACGGACCCCTCGCTGGCAGCTATTGAAACATGGATTGTAACTCAGAGAACTCTAAGCAGTTATGGCTCCTTCCTGCTTCAGTGAAGCTTAATAAAGAGCCATCCTGGCTCCCTCATCACATTTGCACATATGCAGCGCTGTGAGAAACAAAATATTTGGGAGACATGCAATTTGGCACCTTCTGCAGAACTGCATGTTTAATGAGCATCATCACACTGCGAGTCATAAGATGTGAACCCAGGCATCTTAATAAAGGCAAGACATCTTAATAATAACAAGACCCGTTTGCCAGGCCTTGCTTGGGAGCAGCCCTGAGAGGAGCAAAACTGGTAGTTGAGAGCAAACTGTTTGTACCTAAAATAATTATCCTGTGCCCTACTCCAGCACCCGTCAAGTAAGGACCCCACAGCACTTGACAAACTGCTCTTAACTAAGCATCACAACCCAGGTACGTGGCACTGCCAGACCAGCTCAGACTCATGGTGCATCTAGCCCAGCGTCAAACCTCAAACATTGCCCAGTACCAGATACTTCAGAGGGAGGTTTTAAGAAACTCAGCAGCAGGCAGCTATGGGATAACCTGCCCCCAGGAGAGATCGGCCTGGCTCATAAAGGGCTGGGTTTTCTGAAGGAGCTGGGCACAGGACCTCTGGAGACCAGGTGTTTTTAAGCCTTCTCAAGACGGGTGCCAAGTGCTCAAAACTCCTGGCATTTTAAGAACATAATAGATGTTGGGTTCTTGTTCTTTTCCTTCTGGTTTCTGGACCTTTAGGTGGCCCTCAGCTCCTGGGCTTTTCTTCACAGCCACAAGGGCTAGAAATTTACCTTGGTTAAAAAATGAGAAGCTGAGATCCTCACGCAGTCACCTGACTCCTGGAACTCAGGTTCTAAGAAAAAGGCCCGATATCAGGAGAGTCGTACCAAGCTGGCGAGTGTTGGCACCACCAGCTAGCACAACCCCTGGCACTTCTGCTTCATCCCCAGTGAATGTCACATTTTGCCATCACATTTCTGCCTGGAAGGGGGAGGCGACTTATCTTCCCATCCCAGGCCTGTGTTCCTGCATCTCTTCCCTTTCCCTCAGCTTGTGAATCACCTCCCTGTCAAGCAGTCTGTCTTCAGCTGGAGCCTGCTGCAGCCTGTTGAGAGGAGAATTTCTAACACAACCATTAGATACTGGGTAATGTTTAGACAAAGCCAAATAGCTTGGCCATTAGGCAGAAAATGAAGTGTGAGCTCCCTTGGAGACACAGCCACATCCTGTCAGAATTGCTCCAAAGTGTCAGCCATGCAGGAAAAATGGAGCTAGGCTGAACAAAGCGTGGACAGAAAAGGAAGGATGGAGGGAGACAGTGCATCAGTGAAGGGTGGTCTGCAACTGGGGTGTCGGGGGACTAATTTGTTGCTTTGTGACATAGAAGGAGGGCCAGGATTCCCCCTCCCCCACCACTTGATAAATGTAATCCTTGTTTGCCCTATTGTTCCTGGGTGACTCTCTGGGTGACCAGAGAACTTGCAGGGTTATGACAGCACACACCCCAAGGAAGTGAAGTGGGGCCCGGATCATCACAACCAGTTCCAATCTCCTAGGGTGACCAGACAGCAAGTGTAAAAAATGAGGACGGGGTGAAGGGGGGTAATAGGAGCCTATATAAGAAAAAGACCCAGAAATCGGGACTGTCCCTATAAAATCGGGACCTCTGGTCACCCTACAATCCCCCTTCCAGCCCGTGCACGGCTCCACAGTGGCTCTCCGGGAGACCCCATGTACCTGTTCATCAGCCACTGGGTGAGGAGTGAGAACAGCAGTGGGGCCATGAAGCGTCACCCCGGGGAGCCTGCCCTGTGCTGAACAGACTTCCTGGGGAGAAGCACAAAGACCCCATCACTGCAGTGGGTCAAGAGATGACAGAAGGGGCAGCCCCACAAGATGCCAGCTGTACATGCCCATTTCTGGACTGGACTAATTTCCAGAGGTGATGAGCACCCCTAACTCAAAGCCAGGCTCTCGGCACCCATAGGCCCTGCCTTGGGGATTCCTTGTGTTTTGCCATTTGGAGTGGGGGACATTCGGCTGCTTCTACCTTTCACCCTCCTTCCACACAGAACTAGGTTTCCGACACTGCTCGGGACACTCCTTGGCCCAGATCACTCTTCCCTTTCCTTTGGCCTCTCCAAAGAGCCACACACCCGCCCTGGAGCAGACAGCTCCCTGGGAGGGAAGATGTTTCCAGGACACATTTGCTCCCTGGCTCTGTTTCTGGTGTCAGGGCTGTAGCGCTGGCTGTGTTGCCCTCTAGTGCCTCCTCGCCTAGCTACAGGCTTTATTCATTGTCATTTCTTTTTCTTTTATATATCCAACGTGGACGGAGCAGTGGCGGAATGTAGCAGAAAGTCTGTGCGTGCCCACAACGCAGCCAGCAGCCCTGCCGGCTTCTCCAACACACGGTGCAACTAGGGGGCTTCACTTCTGCCTTGGAGGGGCCCTGCCCTGGGACTAGGGGGGCTCAGCTTCCAGGCCCCATTCGGCCCTTGGCCTCTTTGCTGAAATTGACAGCAGGTGGTGCAGGTTGTTCCCGTTCTGTTTCTCCATGACGTGGGCGCCAGTGCACTGGCAGAGAGGGGTGGGAGGGTGATATCTTTTATGGGGACCAACCTGTGCTGGTGAGAGAGACAAGCTTTCATGCTGCATAGACAGAGCTCTTCCGCTCTGACCATGCTGATATAGAGTTAGCTAACTAGGGAGTCACTCTCCCCACTGGAGGGCAGCAGATACCTAGGCTGGGGACTATCCCACCACAGCAGTGATCAGGCCAGAAAATACCCTTCCCCATCTTCTCTGGCTGAGTTTCCCTTGGGGGCATTAGCTGCAGTGCAAAGTGATACCAAGATCCTCAAGTCTGTCTGACCTGCCTCCCCTCCGAGCTGTAAGGAGCAGCTGTGGCCAGGAACTGCAAACCCCCTTCTCCTACGCAGAAGAACATTTCAGTTTGGCTGGGGTCAGGGACAGGAGTCTGGTGTCAAGACAGGGCAAGTGACTGGAAAGGCCTGATAGAGCCGGCTTCAGTCCTGGTGTGAAATCTCACAAGCCGACGAACTTGCACTGGGAACGGTGTGAGGGGAAAGGTGTGACGCTGCTGGAGCTGCTCAGAGCTTGTGTTCGTGTGACAGCCAGTGAAGAGGTTCAACGCAGGTTCATTTCTGTGCTACCTCAGAAGCGCTGGCGGAGGGGAACAGTCATCTGGAATCACCACCAGCAGAGAGAGCAGCCACGGCAGCAGCTGGGGGCGCTGCCTGAGGGATTTAAAATCATGAAAAGAGGGGGAAAGGGAGCCAAAGAAATGGGGCTAGAAGAGGTAGGGCTAGAAGGGGTGAGGGTAGCACGAGACTGAGCCACAAGAGTGGAGGAATGCATTGCCAGGAGCAGGAGAAGAGCAGGGCTGGGGAGACCTGTCAGGGTAGGGGGAAGAGATTGAGAAGGGAAGGGCAGGGCAGCTGGCTAAGGAGTCAGAGAAGACAAGTCAATGAAAGGGGAAGAGGGTGACACTTCATGGGTGGGGTCTAACAAGAGGGTTTTGACAGCCTTGCACCTCAGAGTGACCCAAACCAAGACACGACGGGTCAGGGTGGAGATGTTCGCTGCACAACTGAGAAGAGTGGACACGCGGGCTTGGAAGCGGGGTTCTGATCAGGTTTCTCACAGAGCTGTTCAGCTGCAGAGAGTTTTACAGGCATTAAACCCCCAGCATTCCTGTGTGGGAAGGAAGGAGCGTTCACCTCATCGTACACATTGGGAAACTGAGGCAGAGAGTGGGTAATATCAGTTTTTCCGAAACGGCCTCTAATTTTGGGTACCCAACTTTAGACCCCTGGGACCTGACCTGCAGATGTGCTCAGCCACTCCCATTACTCTCACTGGGAGCTGCAGGTGCTCAGCTGAGGTGTCCAAAGTTGGGTTCTAGAAACCCACACCCCAAATTAGATGCCTCTTCTCAGATTTGCCCTTAAGTGACTTATACAAGGTCACAGAGTGAGTCAGTGTCAGAGCTCGGATGATCGGCCTGGAGTCCCAGGCCCCACTCCTAAACTCAGGCAAAGAACTAAAATACAGAGAACCTTCCTACACGGGCTGGGTGCATTCCAGATCAACCAGCAATGGTTTTTCCATCCCTAGCTCTTACCCTTCCCCTGCTGTGATTGCCTCGTGAACCCGGCCAAAGCCAAGGCATGAGAGCTTTTCTGGGTGCATGGTGGTGAGCTAGTTAGTTTGTTTGTGGAACACACCCTGGCTGGGCACAGGGCTCTCTGAAATTCATTTGTCAGGCGTTCTAGTCCCGCAAGAAAAACAGGTCTGGCTGGGGAAAGCAGTGAAAACAGTGTGGGGAAACCAGGGACTCTCTCACCAGCATAGCACAGATTGTTTCTGCCCATCTCTGCTAGTCAGAAACTGATCTCCTAAGAGCAATAAATCAAACAGAGACAGTAGGGGAGCCCCACTTCTGTTCGCTGCTCACTGAGTGGCTCACCTGTCCTGTGGCTAGTGGAAACCGGGGGACCCCTTGGGTCAGGTTCGTTTTGTGATGCCCAGTACATCTGCATAGTTAGAGGAAAACCGCTCCTGGGTTCTGCACCAGTCTGTGTCAGGTGCTCCCTATGCAGCCTTGGACAAGTTATTTCACCCCTCTGTGCCTCAGTTTCCCTGTAAAACATGGGAATGTGCTTTGAGAGCACCAATCAGAAAGCTACATATTCCTAACTCATGGTGCAGTAGTGAAAGGATCCTTGCTCCTGTCTGCTCCATTTCCTCCCAACTGTGTCTCTGCCTCCCCTCTACACACCACTCCCTCTCCCTCCCCTGGAGATCACAAACTAAGACAGCAGACTTTTTAGCAGTGCTCCATGTTGTCATAGAAACTCTGAACCAAACTAGGCTGGAGCCAAGGCAGAGCGATGAAAAGACTGGATTGCATGGAAGGATGCTGGGTGAAATGCCTGGTTTCTAGTGCCCGGGTGTCCGCTCCCAACTGATGCTTAAAGCTTCACTGTTAATCAAAGGAGTAAATCGAGTCCTGGCCCTGACCAGGGCTGGATTGTGTCTGAGCTGATGTAACAGGGAGAGACAGACGCTCAATCTCTTGGCCGCTTTAACTCTTTGCTTCCCTGGGGGCTTGGCCTAAATAGCCCAACAGGACACAGCCATCGCTCCGCCAAGGGGACAGATTGAATTTCACTTGATAAAATGAGGGGAAGGAACCGAACACCGGTTATCATGGAAGTAGCTGTGATATCCAAGGAGCTGAAGGGTGACCTCCGTGGGGGCTGGTGGGTTCGGGGGCAGCCATGCCCTCGTTCCAGTGACAAACCTATCTGGTGAGCAGCAAGTGCAGCAAGAAAGGCAGTGAAAAGTGAGTGCAAAGGGTGAACAGATACACGCCAATGCCTTTGACCAGGCAAGTCCTTCCTGGCCTCTTGAATCCCTCCTGCAGCCAATAAAGGGCACCTTCCCCCTCTTATCCCCAGCCAAGGCTCAAAGGGCAATGCTGTGAGAGGCTGTAACATTGTGACCCTTCTCGCTGTAATTTAAAACTAGCTGCAGAAGACACAGCCGGCCAGCCTCCCCAGGCAAAGCTCCTTAGCTAGCATTTTAGATGTCGTGGTATTTATTAGCAGCTTTCTTTCTTGCTGGATGCTATGCCAACAAACACTAAAAGGGTATAAATCCCATAATCAGTCAGAACTCTGCACCTTTACCCACGATGCAATTTCAGACAGATGCTAAAAAGAGCCTTCTATTTATTGCAATGTAAAACAAACAGCCCAGTGACCTTCTTCCATTGCCCTTACTTAGTCATCCTCACCTGGAGGCGTTGCATGACTGTAGCACTGGGGAGAAGTGCTGCAGTGACATTCCTAGAGACTATTTCGCTCAGCTACTGCAAAGGTAGCAGCGGTGCATGCACCAAAGTCCAGGAGAGATGACTTTCCGGGGTGAAGAGCAGGAGCTCCTCTGCTGAGCAATGTTGATTCTGAGCTTAATTGGGCTAAATCCATATAAGTCTGTTACAAACTGATTTATGTGCATCTAAACAGGGGTTTGCAGCAGTTTAACTAAATCAATCTAAAAATTAGTGTTAGTTAAAGCAGTGCAACTTCTGGATGTAGACAAAGAAACAACTAGTAATCTGGAGGAACTAGCAAAACGGGAGGAAAGGGACAAAAGCCAGAGACACAAGTGTTAAAAACAGAGGGAGTTTTCAATTAATCTATTTCTGTTTGTGAACCACTTATATAATGCAGAAAATAAATGTTAAAAGTTGTTACACTCCTGTATTTTACTGAGTTGTTCTGCAGAACGAAAACTACTTATTTAGAAGTTTCTCTACTGGAGGGTTTTCCACAGCATCCTTCATCCCAGTATCTATGCAAATGAAAATACAAAAGAAAAACAGCACACCAGTAAAGGGAGGAGAAACTGTGCAAAAGGGAAAAAGAATGGATGTGGTTTAGCTCATCATGCTGCTCCAAAGAAACACCAGGGAAGAGGTCCTATTAGGAGACTTGTTTCTGTGATGCCAGAGTTTGGAAGTTAGTAATTACAGCTGTAAGAAGCAAGCAGAACAACATATTGTAGGGGTGGCCTTGTACTGCCTGAGTGGTAGGTTACGGTAGTGCTTCTCAACCAGGGGTACTTGTACCCCTGGGGGTACACAGTGTCTCCCAGGGGGTACATCATCTTTGCCTAGTTTTACAACAGGCTACATAAAAAGCACGAGGTAAATAAGTACAAACTACAATTTCATACAATGACTTGTTTCTACTGCTCTGTGTACTATATACTGAAAGGCAAGTGCAATGTTTATATTCCATTTGATTTATTTTATAATCATATGGTACAAATGAGAAAACAAAGCAATTTGTCAGTAACAATGTGCTGGGACATTTTTTTTCTTTGTATTTTTGTGTCTGATTTTGTAAGCAAGTAGTTTTTAAGTGAGGTGAAACTCGGGGTACACAAGAAAAATCAGACTCCTGAAAGGGGTACAGCTGTCTGGAAAGGTTGAGAGCCACTGGGCTAGGGGACATGATATAGCTCCATCATTTCTAATGTCCTCTGCACCAAATGTGCTGTTACCCTTGTGCAGGGGGTTTGGGGTGCTGGAGGGATCAGTGAGGGGGGCTCGGGAGTGCTGGAGGGGGCAGAGGGGGGCAGGGATTTTGAAGGTGCTGGAGGGGTCAGTGACAGTGTCTCAGGGATGCTGGAGGGGGCACCGGGGTGCAGAGCGGCCGGGGTGCTGGAGGGGTCAGCAGAGTGCAATGGGTTTGGGGGAGCCCCTGGCGCTGCTGGGGCGGGGCCAACCCAGCGGATCCGCAGCCCGGGGAGGCGGGGAGCGCAGCCGGCCCGCCCCCAGCGGAGCGGGCAGCCGGCGGAGGGAGCATGCTGGGCAGGGTGCGCACGGCGGTAGCGCAGCTGGTGGGGGGCCTGGGCCCCACGCCCGGCGCGCAGCCCCCGCGGGGTTCGCCTGCGCCACCCCCGCTCCTGCCCGGCCCCAGCGCCTGCCGGGGGCCGCCCGCGGGCGGCAGCTTCTCCAGACCAGCCTTTCTGCAGCTCAGCTCGGAGGAGCTGCAGCGGGCGGACGATCACGCGGGCAGAGCCGTGCAGAGCCCGCGGGAGACCCGCCGCCGCCTGCCCTGGAGCACCGGCTACGCCGAGTGAGGCGCGGGGCGCTCGGGGTGACGGAGCCGCTGGGGGTCCTGGGCCGCGCGGCGGGGAGCCGGGCGGGGACACCGACCTACCCGGCCGGCGTGCCCAGAACGCACGGCCGGGCGCTCCGCTGCGCTCTCTCTGCCCGGCCGGGCGCGGGCTGCCCGGCCCCGAGTTCCGCGGGAGGGAGCTAGGCCGGGGGTACTGCGGGAGCCGCTGAACCGCACCGCAAACCCCGCTGCAGGCGGCGGCGCCCCGTGCCCCTCGTTCCAGCACCTGCGGTGCCCGGGGATGGAGGGAGAAGGCCCCGCAATTGGGCCCTGCCGGCCGCCCAGGGGACAGGCCGGGGGGTGGTTTGCACAGGGCGCTGGCGCTCCTGTGCTGTGGGGTCTCCAGCCGGCGGGCCCTGCGGTGCCTGACTCCCCCGGCGGGACCCCTGAGCTCAGTCTGGGACCCCGAATCAGCGGGTCTGGAACGGGGGGGGGGGCGGCATTGAACCCACGCGAACCCTGTGCGTGATGGAACCACTTCCAGCCGGGGGGAGGCAGCCCCACTAGTTCCAGCACCTGTGCCCTGAATAGCTCCCTTGTTCCTGCCGGGGGTGGGGTCTCTCCATGCGCAAACAGCAGCGCTGCGCCTTGTTCCCCTCCACTGCTCCCTGGGAAAGCGGAGCCACGCATGGAGCTGTGTTTAACTCTCGCCTTCCCCGGCGTATCCCCTGCCTTGGCCGCTCTGGGCAGTCACCGTGTGGCCCTTAGCATGTCCAAAGCTGGCGCGGCCAGAGCGAGACAGAAGCTGCAGAGTTAGGCACATGAGTGAAGCGAGTCTGAACACAGAAACAAGAGTGAACGGGAAGCCTGTTTGCAGGATCAGGGCTGTGTTGTGGCCAGCTTCCCTAGAGGCCCTGACTTGCCCTTAACCAGAGGAGTTTATATGTCTCGAGCCCTGGCGTGTGAACTGTTCAATGAATGGCTGCAAGGTGTTCTGGATTACAATTGCCATAGTGCCCAGAGGTCCCATAGTCTGGGGGCTCTGTGTTCACCGAATGCAAAGGGGATTCCTCCCCCAGAGAGTCTACAATGTGGGAGCTTCGTTTCTGGCAGTAGCTCTTGTATGAGCTGAGCTGGAGTAAGGCATAGGTCCCTATTGCCTTAGAGAGATGTCTGTCCACTTTCGTTTCCTCCCGTGCAGTTTCAGACCTGTGGTATTGCTACAGGGAAGCTCTGTTTGTTTTCATTCTGTCACAAGTTCCACAGAGGTTTCCAAAGGTCTTTTGACACCCTGCCCTGCCCTGCCCTGCCCTGCCCTGGACTTGCCTTTGCCCTGCAGGACAGCTCCTCTTAGTTGTAAGAAGGTCACTGGGGTTCAGCCCAGAGATAATATCTATTGTAAAGCTCATCATCTAGTTGGCCAAGAGTCAAGTGTTGACTCTGATTCCACTTGATGCCTGTCCTGGAAGGCACAAGCTATGTTTTCCTTTTAAATGGATTATTATTGGCTTACTTGCCTAGGTGAAACAAATACCTTCTGCAGGGCAGCAAACCTGTCCTGCTGCCCTTCCGCTGAATAGTGTCTTTAGCCCCAGGCTTACAGAGACTTACCTGTTAGCTTAGCTTTTCTCAGGTGAGCAGTGACATTGACTATAGTGGGATGACTCCCTGAGTAAGGTGTTCTTCAGTGCTGGAACCTGGCCCTAAGAAAAGTCAAAAGTCGATTTGAGAGGAGCTATGTCGTTTGGGCTTTTGGTTTGCCCTTTCATCGGCTGGATCTACAGCCCCTGCCATTGCCGTATCCTGGTGCCGCTCGATCTTTAATGTATTTACTGGATGTATCTCTCACTATCCCTTTTCACAGATGGGGAACTGAGGCTCAGAGAGACTGAACTTGCCAAGATCACAGAGGAGCAGGGACTTGAACCCCTAGCTCCTGGGAAAGAGCAGCTTCACACTTCCACTTTAAAGACCTGCTCCTATCATGCTCATTAGGAGCAGGAGAGGCCCCCTTGGCTGTATTACCTGGGCCGTTTCCAGAGATGTTCGGCCAGTCAAGTCACAAGGGATCGTCCCGCTGCTTGGCCTTTTTTTTGACTTTGTCACTTCCGTCCTGTAGCTGTCCCTGAGACTTCTGAAATGCCAGCCATGAAGAGGGTAAACACTAGACTTAATGGGGATTTCTGTGCAAAGGCCTTCTCTTAAAGCTGGGGTATATGTTATTTGTGACAAGGATCTTAGATAGTCAGGGTTCATTTCAGTGTGGTTTTGGTCTGGTGCCTGCTCTGCTGCTCTTCACAGTGGTACATGTTGTCACTGCTAGTTTTCTGGACCTGCATTTTCCAAGCACTCTGTTTTCTTTTCTATCCTGTTAGTGCTGCACACAGCTCTCTTATTGTCCTGCAATAACAAATATTGTCAGAAACATCACTTCCCTGTAGGGTATTACAGTGAAACCTACCTTAAAGTGACCACCGTAGGGACAAGCAAAGATCTGTCATCTAGTAGAAATTTGTCTTTAATTAAAGAGTGAGAAAAAATGGACTGGAAATCTTGGAGAAGCTGTAAGATATTTTTGTAAGATGATATATTGCAGAGGTGGCCTCTGGTGGTGCTATTTCACTATAATGAACAGTCGCTGTCTCAGACTTTGGCGTTATTATAGTTCTGAAATTACCATCTTTCTTGTTTGTTTACACACAGTTGGAGGGTTTTGCTCACAGTTTGTGATGGTAACAAGCCAAATCTTGGATGGGTTTTTCTGGGTTTCTTTCCAGCTTCTGAACTCTGAAATGTCACTTGCTCCAGTGCAGTAATGGGAATAGAAAACCCTGCACTTGAGTTCTCCTAAGTAGGAACCTTTCAAACTGTTAGAGGAACTCGTTAAAAGCACCCTTAAGTTTAGCTCTGACTGCTTCTCATCTATGTGACACCATTCCTTCCCTATACGCTGCTTGAAGAGCTGCTGCCCAAAGAGCACTTCTTGTTTTGCATATCTACAACTTCCTCCCACAAAGCAGGTTTTGCAATCGAGATCTGAAATTTGCTTAGCAAGGGGGCATTGCTTAGTTAATGTCACTCTGTTTGCAAACGTTTCTGGTGGTGCATCTTGCCTGCCCTCTTCTGCTTAAGCGAACCAGGCTTTCTGTGGGCCGTTGAGGATTTTGGCGCACACTGGAACGTGACCTAACCCATTAGCAGAGGACTGGTGGCAGCAAGACTTAGTATGTGTCTCTTACACACGACTGCAGCCAAGGCTTGTAGCAGGTTCTGAGTCAGAAGCTCTGCCTGGTGCGCAGGAAGGAGCAGCCTGCCGCATGTGCTAGCTGGTCTTGGTGGCGGTTGTTCTCTGCATGCTGGATAACCAGGGAGAGTGACAGACTGGCCGGCACTTGCTGTGTCTCTCTGCAGTCACAGAGTGAAATCCACTGATAAACGGAGTGTTTGCCCCAAATCATTGTCTCCTTCATCTCTTTCCCTTCCCCCTAGGGTGATAAATGCGGGGAAGAGCCAGCACAATGAGGATCAAGCCTGCTGTGAGGTGGTGGTGGTGGCCAGGCGATGCAGTCCGAGGGGTAACCCAGCTCCCAAGGAATGCCTGGGGGAAGCGGAGGGGGTGAGCAATATGGACAGCGGAGGCCAGGATCCTCACAGGGCTTCCTGTAATCCTCGTGCTGACTCTCTTTGCTCCATGCCCTGCTCCTGCCATGGTGCAGGCGAAGCGGCTTTGGAAACACACATGCAAATTCCAGCCGCTGCGTGTACTGACAGCGGAGGGCCCGCTGGCCTGGGCCCCTCTGGGATGCGACTGGATTTCAGTCCACTCAGTGCTTGGCCTCGCTGTGAACCTGCCACCGAGGGGAAGGGGCGCTTGTGGCAAGGAACCAATTAATCGATTTTGCACAAGCCACCGAGCAGCCAGCTTGATCAGTCCCCACGCGGGCTAGACTGGACCTGGCCCTGAGTCCCAACAAGCATCGTGTCCTGGGAGCAGTGCCTTGGACCAGCCCAGCCCTGTGACCCTAACCTCCCTGCTCAGCTCTTCCCAGGGGAAGTCCCTTAACTGTCCCCTTTCTCCCAGCAGGGCACGAGGGACCTTTGCTTCCACTACTGGGGCTTGTTTGACGGCCATGCTGGCAGCGGTGCCGCTGTCATGGCATCCAAGCTGCTTCACCTTCACATCCGTGACCAGCTCAGGGACCTGGTGGATATCTTACAGGACCCTTCCCCTCCCCCGCTCTGCCTGCAGAGTGATTCCCGGGCACCCCCAGCTGAGGGGAACCGGGCCCCCCTCGCACAAGCAGACGCGGAGCTCCCCAACGATGCGCTGCCCCGATTCCACCTGGAGAAGGCCGTCTCTCGCGAAAGCCTGGTGATCGGTGCGATTGAGAACGCCTTCAGGCAGATGGTGAGTCAGCAGGGGGAGCGTGTAGCCCCAGAGCGGGAGGAGCTGAGGAGAGGCCTGTCAGAGGAGGAAATGCATGTAAGCCGTCCCTCCCTGCAACATACATGGTGCAATTAACCTGTGGAACTCACTGCCACACTGTCTCCCCAGGATGAGCAGATTGAGCGGGAGCGGACGACCCGGCTTGTGGTGGGAGGCTGCTGTGCCCTGGCTGTGGTTTACCTCCTGGGGAAAGTCTACGTGGCAAATGCAGGCGACAGTAGGTAGGAGAGAGCGAGTATGTTCAGGGGCCAGCCTCTGGGCCAGGGCTCGCTCCCTTGGCCGGCGCAGTGTGATTATGGGCTGAGACTCCTTCGCTGCCTGGTGGAAATGAGTCTGACCCCCCCCGCCCAGAACCCAGTCACTGACTGACTAAGGAAATAAACACTCCTGTAAAAACAAAACAAAAAGAGCTTGGTGAAGGCATGTGACAGCCCCAGAGAAACCGGCCTCCCCACAGCTGTGGGTCAGGCGTGGATCCCAGAGGCTGGGGCTGGTGTGGGGGCTGCACCCAGCTGTGAACTACCTGTTCATGTACTTTCATGGGAGGGTTTCAATAGCAAACTCTCGAAAGCTGTAGGTAACGGTTGCCTTCAAAACAGCAGAGTAAGCCCTGAAGGAATGCCCGCTGCGGGCCCCTGGGCACTCAGACCGTGTGGAATTGCCCCCTTTAACTCGGGACTGGATTTCTTAAGCTCCAGACCCCTTCCTTGGCAGCATCGTGTTGTGTGTGATCAAAGATGGGGGGAGTGGGTCTCCTGGAGACCCTGCTTCGGTGAGCTCTTCTGTCCCTGAGCAGTATTTCCTAACCACCCTTTCCGCTGCCTGCGTCACGTGTTGTTTCAAATCAGACTCCAGGCCTGACCTGCGTTTCGTTCCGTAGCCAGCTGGAGGGGCATGAAAATCCCCTGGGGGAGATGGGCCTGCAGTGCGAGAAAAACCCGGCTGCAGGGCTGAAACTCGTGTGGCCGTTGGGGCTCAGGCTGGAGCCCAGCATGGCCGTTAGGGCTCATGGGGGACCCCGTGTTGTGGGGTCTCAGAGCCCGGGGTCCACCATGAGCCCTAACGGCCATGCTGCGAGTTTTAGCCCCACGGCCCAGGCCTGTGCCACGCATATCGTATTGCAGTGTAGATGGAGCCCGTGTGTCTGAGCCCGGAGGTGTATGCACCTTTTGTACCTATGTGTCTATTATGGTTTTGTGAGTAGGGGGAGGTGATAGTTTAAGAGGTGCAAAAGCCGTGTGTAGATAAGCCCTTAGGCACTTGCCATCTATATCTTATTTACAAAGTCACCTATGTGACTTAGATGCTTAAGTACTAGAATCACAGAAGATCAGGGTTGGAAGGGACTTCAGGAGGTATCTAGTCCAACCCCCTGCTCAAAGCAGGACCAATCCCCAGTGGAAATCTAGTGGGAATCAATTGAATTTAGGCTCCTAAATCACTTAGGTGCTTGAAAATTCTATCCTCCTTGCATAAATGTTACCCCAGCAAACGTGGGTCTTGGTGGAATGGGTTGGGTTGGGAGGGCAGAGCGGGGTGAACTTGGTGCCCTCTGCGTGGTGTTTCACTCCCAGCAGAGCGGCTGTAGGAACAAGTGGAATGAGGCATTGTGTGTGGCACTGCCGGCTGACGAAGCTGGGAGGAGGGGGAGCCACAGATGTGGAGAGGGTCTTGTGAAGCTCTCTGTTGGCCACTGGCTAGGAAATGCACTGATGGGGTGGAGTAGGCCAGGCTGTGACTGTCATTGTGAATCCTGTCAAGCCCTGTGCTGCTGTGTTGTTGCGTGGTAGGTGCTCCGTGCCAAATGGAGGAAGCATCTTCCGTCGTGCCCGCGGGTAGCTGGAGGGAGCAGGGATCGGTTTCATCTCTGGCAGCTTCTAGTAGCCTCAGCAGGCCTCTCGTGAGCTCTTTTCCACGCTGCCAGCTTCCATCGCAGGACTGGGTCTGGGCAAAGCGACCCAGATGGTGAGACCCAGCTAGGCCAGAAGAGGCCTGTCTCTTGTGTCCCAGCTTCTTGTAACTGATCGAATGGGCCGCTCTGGGCTCCCATGTTCAGCTGTGTCCATGGTGCTCAGTTAGAGGAGGAATTCCCCCCAAGCGCACACAGTTGCTGGTGCTGCAGACTCTCCCTGCCCGCCGAGGAGCAGGCTGTGTTCTTCCTGGCCAGGGAAGGAGGCAGCCACGCTGGGGAAGTCCATTAAGTCCTCTGGGGAAATGCGAGGCAGAGGAGAGCCCATCTCTCTCCCCTGCAGCTGTCCCCGCCCTTTGTACATGCACTGCTCTAAGCGAACACCGAGCGGGCCCCAAGGGTGCCTGTAGCAGTCGCACAGTGCGTTGCGGGGACCCCGCTGCCACAGAGCGCAGCGAAAGCCAGAGATCCGGCCAGGCCACTGACGCCCCAGGACCTTGACTGTGCTTGGTAACCTCTGGTCATGTGCCATGAGCAGCTTTTTTTACATATCCGCTGAACAACCCATCCTGTCTGGCCCAGCACCGGCAGTGAACAAATAACACAGGATAATATTCCCCGCGTAGCCTGTCTGTGGAGTGCCAAGGAGTTCTGCATGCTCTGCTGTTAATGGTGCCGCTATGATCATAACACAGATCCTATTCACGCAGCCAACCTCCTCTGATTTTTCTCTCTGCTCCACTTTCCACCCTCAGTTTATTTTCTCTGTCCTGCTTTTTACTTTTTATTTTTTAACCCCTGTGGTCTTCCCCATCCCTGCCTCTCCCATGAGCAGCTTCGGGGTAGTCGCACTAGCGTAGCCAGCAACTGGTCCTTGAACGCAGGGCGGGAGGAATCTGACCGCGGCAGATACAAAAATACATGAATGGACAGTGAGACGCCCCGCTCCTCGGGGGTGTCTGGTGCAGTAAATAAAACAGGAGCTGGTATGGAGGGAGCCCATGGGAATGTTCTTCCCTTCGCTGTGAAATAGGAAAGCAGCTGCTCCCTCTTCTCGCTAATCTCATCATTCCGTATTTCATTGCAGGGCCATTATCATCCGTAACGGGGAAATCATTCCAATGTCCAGGGAGTTTACTCCAGAAACAGAGAGGCAGAGGCTACAGTTTTTAGTAAGAAAGAACTTTCTTCTCCTCGGGTTCCTTCCAAACCACCTCCCCACAGTTGAGCTTCTGTCTCCCTAAGGAGATGAGCAGGGCAGCTCACCGGGGGGTGGTGCCCCTGGGGAAATGGCACCAGTGCAAGCCGCACCGAGATCACTTGTGTGGTTTGTTCACTAAATACGACCCCTCGGGGGAATCAGCAGCGGTTTCCTTCTGCCCCCACTTGTGAAAGAGGGGCAGTTTGGTGGGGGTGGGGAATGAGGTGGGGCATCTCAATCATAAGTTCCGGTCCAGCCCCACATCAGACTGTCTCGGGGGTTGGGGAATGTCAAAGGAGGTCTCTACCCTCGGGGTCCAGGCCAGGTTGGCAATTACACTGACTCCGAGCTGCCTGGGACCCCTAGGAGCGAGTCCGTGGTCTCTTGGACAGACAAACCTTTCATGTAGCAGCCTCGGCAGACAGGCTGAGGGCTGAACAAGTCGTGGAAGCTGAACTTCCCTCTCGCCTCTCTGTCCGAGCAGGCCAGTGTGGGGAGCGCTTGCCTTGCTGTGGCTTGTTCTGTGTTCACTCTGGGCAGAGAAAGGGCAGGACTCCCCAGAGCTGGTGACCTGGCTCTTCTCACCAGCACAGAGCCAGTGTGTAAGGTGGACTGTGTGCTGTGCCCAAGGCGAGTGGTGGGAAGGCCGAGGCCCTGCTGATATTTATGTAGTGCTGTCTGGTTCCCTGTGAAAGCAGCAGTCTCCTGGACAGTACGCATTGCCCTTCCCTTTGTCCATCACCTTCCCAGGCTCCATTGTTCTCCTCTGGAGGAGCAGGTGACGGGAGACTGTGCTAATGCCAACTCTTGATCTGTTTTCCTAGTGCTGTGGCAGGCACCAGGGTACAGAATCAAGTCTGATCATCGCTTTTGTGGTTCCTGAAAGCTTCCCTCTCAAGTTGGCCCAGGAAAAATCACTCTGCTGCAAAATGAAACTTGATACGGTTGTAAAGAAAACCCCCCAGAGAGAGTGGGAGGGAGAAGGTGACGGGAGTTAGCTGCGGTTTCACTGGACATGTTTCCTGGCTCAGACTGTACCTTGGAAAAACCCCAAGAGGTTTCCTATCCTCAGCTCTATTTTCAAACAGCCCCGGAAAGGAGAAAATTGCACCCAGCAATGGCTTCTCTCCAGTTGGCTGTGGCAGAAGAACGGAGTAGTCAGAAAATCAACCCTATGTTTGCCCCATGGGCTGGGGTGAATCGATTTCAGCCAAAGTCCTTTTGTAGGCTTTGTGTCCAAAAAGTACCCTAATAATAATGCAGGAAACTGCAGCAATGCTGCTGTAAGCCGCCGTGTTTAGGACCAGTGCTTGAGACCATTACACAAGTTAAATGGAGGGCATTTATTTCACAGTTAGACTTCTGTTCCTGTAGACAGAAAACACAGCCCCTGGGAACAGCCTTCTTTCCAGCAGAGATTGTCGGCAGCTCTGCACTGAATTCCCTCACCTCCCACTCTCATCTTTTCCTCTGCTAAGTCATTTGGCATTTGCTAATATTGTTAGAATCCCCCCATCCCATGTCCCTCCCTGCATCTTGGCACTGGGTCTCTTGTCCCTGAACTCTGTGTTGCTATGTGATAATTGCACTGCAGAGTGCCCTGCCCCGCTGCTGTGGGTTCAGGGCTGGGCTGATGCAAACGATTCCCTTTTAAGCTTGAGCAGCAAACACATTGGCTAGGGGCCTGCTAGGGGGAAATTGGCTTTGTTCAGAGCAGTGGTTCTCAATTTGTGGTCCATGGAGCATCCCGAACCCAGGAAGAAATATGGGACTAAAGGTTCTGGGGGGCGGGACAGGAATTGGGTTCCTGAGGGAATCCCTCTCTTTGCAGAATGAAACAGTTGGGCGGTGTTTAAGTGAGGAAATGTTCAGCAAGGACGGGACGTTGTTGACAGTGGCGCTGCCCACAGAGGCTAGTTCGGAGTCTAAATCCCAGCGTTTCCTCTCGTGTGTGGGCAAATGAACAGGAGGGGTTGGCAAAAGCCATGGATCCATCAGGGCACAGAGGCTCCTGCTGAGAGAAGAGAAGTCGCTCCCTGTTGCTTTTCTTGCCCTCTTGGAGCCCCAGTTGGGCCAATGTTTGCTGTCTGTACCCCTGCCCCCTCTCGTCTTGGCTAGTTCAGAATTCAGGCAGGTGGACTGACTCTCTCTTGCCCTATTCCACCTCCACCTCAGATGACCTCTGGGTACCTGAACCAGACCTGGGTGCATTTCAGCCTCCCCCTGAATTTTCTCTCTTGCATATTTCATCCAGACCCTCTGGGCCAGCTACTGCAAAGCCCTTTCCAGATCAGCCTGGGCAAAAGCCCCCATTGACATCGCGAGTGGCATTTGTGCCCAGAACTACATGGAGCCGCTCTGCTCTCACATGCAACAGGGGCTCTTCCGGTGCAGGGCTGGGAGCTGGCTGCCCTGGAAAGATGCCCTGCGGCCTGTCCAATCGGAGTGAGATGTGCTGCTGTTGTCACCAGTAATAAAAACCAGTTTAGCCCCTTTCCTTGCGGGTCTGGCCCTTCCGCTGTATCTCTCTGAGGAGAGACCCAGGGAAGCCCTAGCCCCTCGAAATCCGAACCCTCCTCTTCAGGATGCTTATTGGAAGCCACCAAACATCAGTCAGACCTTCATCCAATAAGGCAGCTGCAGAAAAGGTGGTTGTCACCCAAGCTGTGTCGCCTTGGGACCAGTGTGCAGTGCCCTTTCTGCGGTGCAGAGGGGATTGACGCGCCTAGGAGCCAGCCTGAATGTTTGCCTTTGCTCTCAAAGCCCGGTGTCGCAGTGAGCTGGGGAGTGATGCGCTGTGGGCTCCTTCTCTAGCATAGCCCCCGCTGCATGTCTGGGGCCCAGGCTGTGTGTCTTGTTCACGTGCACAGGGCGCTGCTGGGTTTTGTGGCTGAGTCTGTTGTTTTCTCCCCTCAGGGGTTTTTGCGACCTGAGCTGCTGGGGAACGAGTTCACGCACCTCGAGTTTCCCCGGAGAATTCAGCACAAGGAGCTGGGGAAGAAGATGCTGTACAGAGACCAGAACATGAACGGCTGGTAAGGCCGCCGACCTGTTCGCTCTGTTTTGTGCCAGCCGGGTGACTCCTGCCCTGGTCAAAGAGAAACTCCACCGGGCAGCCGTCCCCTGTCGGGTGGGTTCCGCTGCACTCGTCAGCAGCTGCCGACAGATTTTCTAGCATAGGCAGGGCCTGAGTGTTGGACGAGCACAAGCTGCTCTGCGGAAAACAGCCCAGGGTGCTTCTGGAAGCTTTACCTGCCCCATAACAGGTCATCTCTCTGTTTGTAACCAGGGCCTATAAAAGGATAGAAGAGGACGATCTGAAGTTTCCGCTTATCTACGGAGAAGGTAAAAAGGTAAAGTGCCGAGGGACTGCAGATGTGAGATACAGAGTGTGACATTCCCCAGTGTACGCCATGGACAGCTGGGTCCCCTTAACTCTCCAGCCTGGGATGCCTTCTACAGAACAGCAACCCCCCCAGACCCTGCTCATTCACCAGCATGTAAAGTCACTCCCAGCTGAATCCATGAATAGATACAGGGCGAAGTCCACATCTCTCAGTCCCAGCCTTGCCCCCAAGAAATGTGCATCCTGCACTGTCCAGTAGCCCTCTGGACTGTACAAGCTCATAATTAGTCCGTCATTCCAACAGTGGGTCATGAATATGCACCAGACCTGCTGACCAGAATCGAGATTTTTCCAAACACTTAAACACACAGGTTTCAATAAAACAATACAAGAAGTTTATTAACGAGAACAAGATAGATTTTTTTTATGCTTTATCACTTGTAAATCACTTAAAGTCAGCTTGAATGTTTATCTTTTGATTTCTTTTGTAACCAGCTCTAATTCATAAATGTTACCAAGGCTAATAGGTTTAAAAGCAAAAAGGTTTATCTTGCCCAAAAGCTTTCAGCAGTCTGGACTGTCTGGAAAACTTCCAGGGCAGAACCAGTCCCACCATTTCAATGATGCACACTTGGCTTTTGAGCAATCAGGCTGCCTTGGGTAGAGATGGGGGAGGAGAGGTAATATTGTGTGTTGTGAGTTCTCCATTCTTATTCCTTTTTCCCCTCTTTGAGGATTACCTCCAGCTTGGGGTAGACAAAGCAGTCCCCTGTGCATGTGAAATTTGAAACGTCTTTTAGGTGAATTTTAAATTTCTTGAGTACACCTTCTGTATACGTAAAGATTGGAGATGACATAAATTCTTTATGTACAGTCTCTCGTGCTGGTGAAAGGTCGTTTCAGCAGTTAATAATTTTATAACATCTGTTGTCTCTGAGGTGCTAGTCTGTAGGCATTCCCCAGAATTACAGCATATTTCAGTAACAACACATATAGTAAAATCTCATAGTTTTACACATACTGTTGTTACACTTATTTTAACAGGACAGTGATGTTCAGTAGATTATGAGTTTTCAAATGATAGTGCACAAGGCCAACTTTGTATGAAATATAGCATAGTCATATAAAAGTGGGGAACATGGGGGCGGGGGTCACATGGTATTCTGTGTGTCATACAAACACCATCCCCATTGAACAGGGAGGCCAGGAGTTTAGAGGGGACATAAAAATCCAGGCATGGAGCTGGGACATTAGAGTCTGCAGTGGTTTGTGGGGGAATCTTCTTGTCTGACTTCTGCCAGCGTGTGGGATGTGAGGGGATTTCTGCCTCTGAAGGTTTAAATTCCAGCCCTGTTTTCTCCAGTGCACTCAGGGGCCCACTCAGGCCACCTGCAGATACACTGACTGCAGCACCCACCGTGCGTGTGTTCCCCTGGCGCCACAGGGGAACAGGTGGTGAAGCTGTTTGATTTGCTTTCCTGCCAGGCACGGGTGATGGCAACAATCGGGGTCACGCGGGGCTTAGGAGACCATGACCTCAAGGTGTACAACTCCAATATCCACATCAAGCCTTTCCTCTCCTGTGTCCCTGAGGTGAGTTTGACCGGCCCGCTGTCCTCCCCCCAGAGTTACCCTCAGTGGCTGGTGCTAGGTAAACATGAGCGAATTCAGTGCTCACCTCAGGGAGGGGCTTTTAGCGATTGGGCCACGTGACCTCTGCCACGGCACCTTTGTCCTGCCCTTACACGGCCCCGGTTATTCCAGTGCTGGGCCCGTCACACAGCTCTGCGATTGCACCTGGGCCCAGCCGTCTGTCTGAAGCATTCAGCCCCCATTGTCGGGGCGCCTCACAGAGTTTAGTTCAGTTTTCCTCCCACCCCGCCGTGAGGCAGGGTAAGGCTGCCGTCGCTGCCGGACAGAGCGGGAGCTGGGACCACTGTCTGGTGTGGAGGACAGTGCTTTGCTTGGTCTCCCTTCTGTCTCCTGTCTGCCCTTTTGAGCCCAGCTGGGACAGGGAAATGGGGCCCCTTGTGATCCCCGTGTGCCGACTGGAGGAGACGGGCCAGGGGTGGTGCCGTGATGTAGGGCAGGAGCTAGGCAGGCCCTTTCTGAAGTGCAGTAGCAAGTGGCCAGTGTCTGCACCAAGCCCACAGTCCGGCGCCAGTGTCTGGGCCCAGATTCCAGTGCGGTGCCCATGTCTGCGCCGAGCCCCAGTCTCTCACCAAGTCCCTGTCTCTCGCCAGGTCAGAGTTTACGACCTGACGCAGTATGAACACTGCCCCGACGATGTGCTGGTCCTGGGCACCGATGGGCTCTGGGATGTGACCAACGACCGGGAGGTGGCTGACGTGGTCACGGAAGTGCTGATGGGTTACGAGCCAAACGACCCCTGCCGGTGAGTTGAGGGGGCCAAGCGAATTGTCCCTGGAGTAGAGCCATGGGCAGGATGGCTGTGGTGTGGAGGGGCCCTGCTATCCCAAACACCCAGCGCTCCTGGCTTGCCGCCATCATTCCCTTTCAGGCTACGATTCCCGCAGCCTTCCATTATCTCACCTCAAAGGCACCATGTCACAGCCATGTGTCCTCAGGGTGGAGATCCTTTGGGTGCTGCTTCCCACAGAGCACTGGAGGGGCCCTCTGAGAGCAGTGTATGCCTCTCCCCTCCCCACGGGGCCTCCCTCCTCTCCCACGGGTCCCACAGAGCTTGACATCCCCCTCCAGCTCCCCCACTCCCCTGCAGCTGTCCCCTTTCTCATCAGGGCATATGGCGAGCCACAGTAGAGTGTTGTAGGATGGGGACCTGCCCCAAGTGCGGATGGGGGAGCCTTTGGTGCTGACTGGCTGCCTCCCTTTGCCGCCCCGGCGGGGCTGCAGGTACACCGTGGCGGCCTATGAGCTGGTGGTGAGATCCAGAGGGGTGCTGAAGGAGCGCGGCTGGCGCCTGGCCAACGACAAGCTGGGTTCCGGAGACGACATCTCCGTCTTCGTGATTCCTCTGGGCGGCCCCGGCAATTACACGTGAGGCCAGGCTGCCCCAGGGCACGGCACCACCACTGTCGGCATGGGACCAGGACCTGGGGCGGGAGGGGGGTGCACACAGGGGCCACCTGACCCACTTCCTGCCTCTCCTACAAGAGGAGTAAGAAACCCTGGACCCCCAGCCGCCCCACACGCCGCCCCTCCTCCTGCTGCTTCCCTGCCACTGGGCAGAGCATAAAGCCGTAGCAGCTAGGTATGGAAAAGCCATCTGGGGCCCTCGGGGTGGGGAAATCAAGGCAGGACTGTTTTGATGCCAGCACTCATCGCCAACCCAACCGACCTGGTCCCTGCGAGTGGACTGTGTTCTTATTCAGCCTCCTAGTGTCCTCTGCTGGGACAGGAGGGAGCCCCCAGGACTGTGGGGCTGGTTCTAGTAAGGCGAGAATGGTGTGGATTAGCGGCAGGGGCTGTGGTTCCCCATGCCCGGGGGAGTGCGTGCTGCCCTCTGCAAACCCTCCTTCTCCCCCCTCGAGATCTGCACCATTGCTGTCCAGTAAGGCCGAGCTCCCAGCTGCTGCTCCCACATGCCCGTGGGACGGGCACCTGTCCAGTACCTGTAATGACACTGGTGCCTAATCGCCCAGCGTGCAGTCCTGGCACGCGGTCTCCTGCGCGTAGCTAAGGTAACAGCTGTGCCAGAGAGCACTGGGATGCAGCCATGCTGTGGGTGGCTGTGATTAAGCACCCTGGCCTCCTGCCCACCTTCCTGCCAGTCATGCAGCCTTCAGTCCACTTCCTGTGTCGTAGTCTCCGCTTTGTCCCCAGGAGTAGGTGCCAAGTTACCCTGGTGACGGGCATTGTATAAATATTTAGAAATATATGTGAGCAGGCTCCCATGAGCTGGTACCAAGCCTGCAGTCCTCTGCACCTCCCACCCAAGTGGCTTTAGCGCACAGGCTGATGTGGAGTTCTCAGATTCCAGGGCTGGGGATTGGCCCAATTATTTGTTGTTAATTGAAGAGTTGGTCTGAAAATTTCCAAATTTAAATGAAAACAACTGGGGTGAAATGTCCACAAAACTTTCATTCCATTTTTCCACCAGCTGCAATGAATTTGGTGCTTAGTTCTATTCAAAATACAGACCAGGCCTGCCCCCAAGAACCTTGCAACTTAGACTGCCTCTATGTGCTTAGCTGAGAGCCAAGGATAATCAATAAGATGTGTGTTTTTCTAAAAAAAGCAAATCACCTTCTTTCCAGTAGTAATCTCAGAGCAGTGACCAGCTCTATTCTGATTGGAACTGGGGCTCTGGCCTGCCCTGCAGAATGCTTGATTTAGAAAAAGCAACACATTCTGCAAACCTCTGAGCTGGGATATGAATTTTCTGGATTTCTGCAGAATGTGATGGAGTGTAGCTATAAAGGGCTCTCCTAGGGCAGAAATGGGGCAAATTCCCTCCTTTTCTGAAACACACTTTGGCTTTGACTATTTCTCCTGTCTTGCTGTTGCCAGGAGCACCAAGCACTATTGTGATGTCACCTTCTGGTGAATGTTGTTTGTAACTCGTGAGATGTAAATAAAGTGGGTACACCTCACTGAAATGAAAAGGCATCCAGGGAGTGTTTAATCAATTGACATTTCTGTGCTGGAAAGAGATCGTTAGATTGCCCTGTGTATACCTGTATTTTTAAATAAAGAATACCATCAGGAATCCCACTGCCAAGTCTTTATTACAGAGCCTTCAACGAAGGAGATGTGCCTGAAAGCCAGTCACTTGTGAGTAGTTTACAGGGCTGCCAGCAAATCTACCCAGAGAGACCTTTATGAGCCAAAAGAATGAGGAGTATTTCTGGCACCTTAGAGACTAACACATTTTTTGGGATATAAGCTTTCGTGGGCTAAAACCCACTTCATCAGCTGGGTCATTACACACCCTGAAATCTATTTCCCCATGTTAATTTTCCCCTACTGTTACTCACATCTTCTTGTCAACTGTTTGAAGTGGGCCATCCTGATTATCACTATAAAAAGGTTTTTTTCTACTGCTGATAATAGTTCACCTTAATTAATTAGCCTCTTAGAGTTGGCATGGCAACCCCCATCTTTTCATGTTTTCTATCTTGCTATGTATGTTCCACTCTGTGCATCTGATGAAGTGGGTTTTAGCCCACGAAAGCTTATGCCCAAATAAATTGGTTAGACTCTAAGGTGCCACAAGTACTAATTTTTTTTGCGGATAGACTAACACGGCTACTACTCTGAAATCTTTGAGCCAGTATCTTCCTCCTTGTTCACAAAGATCAGATCATGCAAAATCTCCTCCACTCCAAATATGATAAGAGTGGAACCTTGCCTTCCCTGATGCCAAGCAGTTTGTGCATATTTTCAACCGTCTGCCATTGCCAGGTGTTTTCTTTAGTGCTGACTAAATGAGTTACCCAGTACTGCCCTCAAGTGGGCAAGAAGATACCCAAGGAGTGGAGTTGACTCTCTTGTGCATCCAGGAGCTGGAGAGAGAACAAATTACTGTTGCTTTGAGAGCCTCTTATTTGGTTTTGGTTTTTTTTAACCCAAAATGTGATGATTTTATCTTAGATGCCCTTGACTAGCAAACAGAATACAGGGTTACAGCTGCCATCTGAGACACCGTTACGTGTGTGATCATGAGGAGATTGAGTCTGTGTTTCTCCATCATGTGTTGACTGGTGCTTGTAAAGATCAAGTATATTTCACTGGAAATTTAATCTTTTGGTTGTTCCCTTGGAAATCTCTAGCTGGTTGCACCTTTCCCACTAAATTCCCAGCAGACAGAGTCCAGAAAACTGCTCATGCCTCCTAGGGGAGTTGGGATGTTTTTCTGATTGATTTGTAAGTGGGCAAGGGCTTCCTTTTTTATTGTTGTGGGAAATATTTGCAAAAAACCCCAAAGAGAACAGGAACTCTCTTGATTAGTGTTGTATCCGCTCATGCCCCTCCTGGGCTGAGAAATGCCTCGGCAGCTACTTGCTGGGCTGTCTCTGCCGATGATGACTCAGATTAGAACTAAAGAGCATGTGAACTCTCAAACTATCTGGGGCCTGGCTGGAAGAGGGAATGGGACCCAGGGCTTCATCCAAAGCTCTTAAATCAATGGGTAGCTTCTCTGCTGTCAGTGGGCTTTGGATCAGGTCCTGAGAGCTTGCTGTGTGGGCATGCCTGGTTCAAATGCTGTCTAGGGTATTCGTGCCATACAGCCCTTCTCAGAGGGCATTGTGGAGTGAGACTGGTGTCTCCCATCCTGTGCCTAATGGGGCCATCCACAAGACGGGCAGTGCTGACCTCAAGCAATGAGAAATAGGAGAGTCTCTTTAACCGTGAGATAGTCGAGCCAACTAAATTCTGTGTTGGGGATGGTCTCTGGGCCTGTCACAGCATACACTAGGTTCCCCTACCACACCCAAGGAGAAAGGTGCAGATTCTTGCCAGCGTTTTCCAGCTGCTGTGCTGGAAGCCATAGCCACACAAAGGAGTGGCTCGATTTTCAGAGCTGCCGAGTGCCCTAGTCAAATTCTGGCCTGTGATCTTTACCCATAAAGAGTTGAGCTTCAGGCTCAAAAGGCTTACAGCAGCAATGGCTCTCGCAGGGCCGTTCCTGTTACCCCCTGGCCACACTGCCACTGGGAGCAGCGTCGGAGCCTGGCTCGGCAGATTCGCACTAGCTCCACTCACGCATGCATGCTAAAAATAGCAGTGTGACATTGCTGCAGCTGCTGGGGCTGGCCCCCTGAGCTTGGTCCCACGTGTTAGGGTGGGCTTGGACTCAAGCAGCTTGCCGGAGCCATAATGTCCACACTGCTCTTGTTGGCTGGCTGGCTTGAGCAGAACTAGCCTGAGTCTGTATGTCACTGCTGCCTTGTAGACGTGCCCGTTGAGACTTGCCTCTGGCTTTAATGGGGCCTCCCAGTGATGAACACACGATCACGCGGCACGGTCAGCCTGGAGCATTGCTCACCTCGTGTTCGCCTGAACCTGGTGGGCAGGTGCCAGGTAAGGTACCCAGAGTGCAGCTCCCTGCTGCGGGGCACTAGAGGGCAGCAGAGATGTTCAGTGCAGCACCCTCACTGGGACGGCCTCTAAATCTTGCTCAGAAGAACTTTCTGAACAAGAGCCAATCTCACAGCATGAGTTCCTCCTGCCGCCCCATGTGTTTGGGGACAGGAACCGGTTCAGGCAGTTGACTCTCATGAACAGGAGGAAGGATACTCCACAGGGCTAGAGAAGTTCAGGCGATGGAAGTGGAAGGGAAATAACAAGGGAAGGAAAGCCCAGGGGACATGTCCTGTCGTACTGTATTTCACTCACTGCTCCCAAACTCACCCTGCGCTGTGCTGGACACTGGAATTTGTTTCTGCTCTCTCTGCTTTCCAAAGACAAGGAGATGCCTGCTGGAGATCCCTGCTAATTAGGCATCCCCCTCAGACCAAGGCAGGGGTAAACAACAGCCTGGGCTATTGGCTGGCCAGCTGCCGGCCTTTGGGAAGTGAGTTGCTGGACTTGAGTTCCAGACCCTGTGGCCAGGTGTCCATATTACCCCAGCCACCAGTGTGAGGGGGCACCAGCCACCTGGCCTTCCCAGCAAAGTTCAAGACAGCTGCTTTCTCATCCAGGGCTGCGAGGCAAGGTGCGGAGGGCAGTGTGTCGGACACTTGCCCTGCTCTGCCAGGGCTGTCTGGTCTAGAAACCTCCATTGGTCCAGCACTCTTCAGCAGCACCAAATTCACAGGCAACAGGTACAACGTGATGTGTGGGGGTTAGCAGCATGTCCGTCCCAGGCTGCCTCTGGGGAGAGAGCCGGAGACGGGAGCATTGTGCACTCTCAGTGCTGCCTGGTAGATGGGCAGGATTAATGCCTAGCACAATCAACACTGCATACTAGCAAGTAAACCCTGCCATTGGCATGAGACTGTGGAAGCCACAAACATGGGATCACTGGTAGAGACGATCACTGCTGGGCATAGGTATCAGTATCAACAGGACAACAGCCCCACCATGGCGTGTTGTCATTTTGCAGTGCACAGGGTAGTGATGTGACGATGGCCCTCAGAAAATTCTTGGTGGGTGCAGTTCCTCCTGCGTAAGCAGCTGCCTCTGCTCCTGCCTGGTCAGGGGACAGGGTGAGCAAAGCATAAATAGTCCAAATAGCAAGATTAGAGTAATCACAAGTGTGACCGCGCAGAAAGCAGCAAACACTTTAATTATGCGGTGACTAATCTGCAGAGACACACCAGCTGGTACAAAGACATCAGCAGAACATTCAACTCCATAGATCTCTGGTCCGGCCGGGGAGAGAACGGGAGTGAGTCTGGGAGCAAGGGCCAATGGAAAGCAGCAGGGGAGCCCATGCTCGATTTCTGCCTCGGGGATCTCATCTTCCATAAAAAGACATTGTAGAGCAGAGAAGCTTGGGAGCTGTCCCTGCCCAACTCCATCTCTTGTCTTGAAGATGAGCAGCTGCAGACAGAGACCATGTCAACAGGTTTCATATTGACTCCCATTGCTCTGAAGACATCCTGGATGGGGAGAAGTGGATTTTCTGTTGGGTGGTATGTGGACACAGCACCTCGATGAGTGCATGGCAGTCGGGCACCCAATTCCCAGGAGCCGCTCAGTGGAAACGAGGCTTATGCGTGATGTAGTTTTTCACTGGAGATGCCAGGGCTTCTCGCTCTGTTTGCAGGAGGCCCCAGGTGGACTCCCTCTTCCCAGCAGGGTTTGTGCTCCTGTGGGGCAGGAAGAAGCAGAAGCCACAAGCTGGAGATTATGAGCCATAGCAGGGAATTTGTATAGATCTGGGTGCCTGCTGAAATCATCCCTGTTTGGTTCCTTTCCTGTGCCTCCCCTGTGTTCGCTTTCTCCCTCTCCTGTATCCAGGTGTTACCCAGGTACATACATGCTCTCTCTGGCACACAGACACTCTCATTGTTTGCAGGGGAAAAGGTTAGATGCTGAAGAGAACAGGACACTTGTTTTTCTGGCACACGGGCTGGGGACTGTATAAAGGAAAGGAAACCCGGGAAGGAGATGACGTTAAAACTTCCCCCCTGGTTCCCTTTCTTTATATGGAAATGTTCCCTTGGAGCCAGCTCCAAATCTGGAGCCCAGTAAATTCAGAAAAATTCTCTCTGAGGCCAAATGCCTTTGAAATAGCAAAAGGGTTTATGACTCTGCTGGGTCTGAACCAGAGCCCGGGGCTGGCTGGCTTTCCCTCCTCGCTGAGTCACAACCTGCAGCGGGGACTTTCAAGCGGGATGATGGATACACTTAGCCTTACCCTTCCTATCTTGAGAAATCCCTGTGTGACGGGAAATCATAACTGAGCCCCAGACTTGGAGCCAGTGTGCTGGATGCTGATGAAAGTGCCTGGGGTGATTCTATGGGCGGTGAAAAAAAAATCATAAAAATGTCCCCCATTGTTTTCCTGTGCTCACCACGGATGGAAATGATCCGATCAGCTTTGCTCTCAGTACTGCAGGCTCTAGTTAGCGTCAGCCCTGAAATCTGGTATCACCAAACCACAGAAGCAGCCACAACTGAGTAAATACAGAGCTTTGTGTTGGTGGAACGTTTTTCACCCATCACACGCAAAGTAGTCGACCGAGGTGCGGCAGCACTGTCGCCACCAGTTTACAGATGAAGAAACTGAGGCAGAGTGGTGATTGCACATGAAGCAGAGGCTGAGGTTGGAATAATGCCCAGTATTCTAGATTCCCAGTTCAGTGCCTCAGTCCTCCCTCCATTACAATGGCCCATTTCCTGTTGCACTAGGAGAAACCAATGGGCCACCTACTCTCCTATCCTGCAATGACCAATATAGCTGATTGTTCCTTCAACACTGTCCCATGGTAGTGCGCACCACCCAGGTGGAGATCAGCTTCTGCCCTGACACTTGATGGCCCTAGTGCCTGTAGTGGCGGACCCTGATTTTATTCGCTTGCAGTAAATGTCGAATCCTTTTAATCAATACGAATTCTTCCTCTCCCTTGAGACAGAGCCTTTGTTGAAAGATGAAATGATCACTAAGGAAGATCAGCCAGGTTCAGTCTGTGCTGTATCCGCCTTGCAGGGGCTTACATCACCTTCTGCTCCCACTGCTTCCAGTCCCTTATCATTTGATGCAGCACGAAGTTCCTACCCTCAGAAATAAATAAATAGCATCAAATCAGGCTTTATCGGCTTCTGGCTGCTGTAGATGGCCATAAAAACAGGAAATGCCATAGGCAGCAGAGCCTGACATTGTCTGTTTCCTGATTCCTGCCTTGGGGTTCAAATGTATAGTTATAAACGACACTCCTTGCCTGTTGCACAGCTGCAAGAACGCTTGCTGTCTCCTGTGGCTAAGGATGGCGGTGTTAGCTTCATAGGGATGGTGGGAGAGAGGTCCGTGTGTGTGAGGTTCATATGACTCTGTCCCTGTGTCTCATGAACAAAACATGAATTGCTCCAGGTTTTCTCCTCAAGGAATACATTTGACAGTAATGTTTTTTGCATTTCTATTTCAGCAAAGCCTTAAATCTCAGGTCCGCTGGCTAGCGGCCACAGCAGATTGGCTCCTAGACACTGAATACTAGCTACTAGTCATACAGAAGGGATGAGCTATTAGGTGCACAGTATCAGAAAGCCTGGCAGCATGACACAGGCTAGCTAAAAGACATGAGACAGACTACTAGGCACAACCGGCTACTGACCATACTACACAGACTGGCTATCAAGGCCTTTAGGGCAGGTGGTGTCATTTACTGTTTGTACAGGACCTAGCACAATGGCTGATATTTAGATAGATGAGGACACTAAGGACACCAGTTTTTACTGGAGCACTTGTCCTGGCAAAAATTTTGTCTTTGGCATGGGGGAGGGAGTGCTTACCCCGTGTCACCCCCATACACCCCCCGCCATCCCCCTCCCCGCGTCACCCCCATACACCCCCCAC
>ML677412.1:13482959-13543739 GCA_007922305.1 Dermatemys mawii | reverse complement strand
CAACAGCCAGCTGAGCAAACATCCCAGCGAGCCTGTCCCTGACCATCGCCTGCACGTGTGCGCGCTCCCCCGGGGGAGCTGCGTGCAGGGAGCTCGCTCGTGTCTGAGTGTGGAGCGTGGCTCCCCTTTGCCTTGTGAATCCGCCTGGGAGTGCTGGCTGCTTGGCCTCCTGTGTCACCGCCAACGGGAGACCCTCCCACTGGCGCTGCTAGGGGAAGTTTGAGCCCAGCTGCCTGAAATGCTGCGGGTTCCCCCATGCACCCACTACTTGCCTGTGTGCAGGCTCCTCTGGTTATTTTCTCGTTGAAGGAGCAGTTTCCCAGTGCTAACCAACTGCATTGCCCTGTGACCCAACAGCAGCTCTGCTCTAAAAAGCGCTCCTTGCTTACTCCTGAGGTGGTTTTTAACCAGCGCTGTTAGGGGTGGGGAGGAGGAGTAGCTTTGTAGTGCCTTAGGAGTAAGTACGCGTTCCAAACCCATGACTGAGCGGCTCTCTCCAGCACTAACAGTCTGGCAGCCAAGCCCCCTAAATCCAGCCTTAGCCTCCAGACAACCCGAGCATAAAACAGTAACTGAGTTGTAGAGTCAGTTTATAGGGGGCAATCTGTGACTGGAAGACTTGTGTGCTGAGACCTCAAGCTGTTTGAAACTAACTGGGTCATGGATAAAGCAAAGCGTCACATTTTAAGCAAATCGTGAAAAGGGTTTAAAATTATGTTATAACGTAGGTGACAAACTATTTAATGTGTGTTCCCATTTATATTCCACTTTCAGTCACACTTTACTTTCATTGTACCAAGTGTCTTCTGGCCTCCAAACAGCTGTAATTTATGATCAGTTTCCCTTCCCTAGCTTTGTGTGAGAGCCCAGGGACCTTAAACTGGAATCATATGTCTAGAGAAGCTATTTGCTTAGAGAGGTTGTATTTAAATGAAAAATGCACAGAGTTACATGACCCACACTCAACAGGTTATCAGAAGTTTGTGTATACAAAATATACATTGTAATCTTCTGTTTGTGATGATTAGAGTATGAATCGTAAGGAATGTATTAGAGAAATATTGATTGCTCCAGGCAATAGCAGCACAACACAGACACCAGGTAGGAACAGTTCCTGAGACTGTGGTATATTGTTGGAAGCAAATAACATGACACTTAATCCTGAAGCTAAATGTTGGCAGAATCCCTTGTATTAATAAATGTGTAATAAGAAACCTGTGCTGCCTTACAATTAAGATTGACTAGATAGCTTAATGGGGGGAAGGGAGGGGGAGAAGAGGGTGTCTCTAGATTCTAAGGTGTGGTGGGTTGTAAGAATTTATGATGTAAGATGCACTTCAAGTGACTCCTCACCTTGAAAACTGAGACACATGGCAATAAAATCAGATGGCTTTGGATGTTGAGCCTTTGTTTCCCTATTTTGAAAATAAATTTTGGAGAACAGTAAACATGCAAAAGTAGAGCCACAGTCATCTGAATTCAGAGGTGATTTGCAGCAATAACTTCCTCAGAACATGGAATAATCCTCTTGTCCTGCAGCCTAGCATCCCTCCCAACACACTGTTATAAACAAATCCTTGTGTGAATGCCAAGCATAAAGTGGCAGCCACTTTAGCCAGCAGGAATCTGACACACTACTGTGCAGAGCACGGGGGTTACACAAAGCAGGAGGGGTGGTATATAAAGCCAAGTTCTGTGCTTTCTAAAAAGGTCATACATCAGATGAAATCAGGCTGGGCAGGTAACTAATTCCTAGATGCTGCTAAGCATTAATTTTTTTACAAGGTGCTCTCCAGCTGCTATTTGTATAATGAAGAGTCTTGTAATTGACAAACCTAATATTAAATAAATCCATACAATAGATGAAATACTCTGAGGTTATTGCCTTTGGGGAAAGGCTACCATCTGCACTCATTCCTGTCTTGGATGAAGGGACAAAAGTAATGTAGACTCCAGATGGAGTCAAAAAATAGAAGAAAGAAGGCTGTCTTTAGCATGTAACAGTGCTAAAGGAGTGTTCCTTACCGTGTGCTCTCTGATTGCTGCACACTCCTTTAGCTCTAAAAGTTTTACAGTCCCAGTTCTATTAAAATAAGATCCTGAACTCAAAGCAGTCTGACTGGCTTAGCCACTATAAAAAAAGTTAGCTTCCGCGCTTTCGATATTTTGTGTGACAACACTAAAATTCAGAGCTACAATTCTGAATGTGTTGAGCTCAGCATTAGGTAAAGGATATATTTAATGACTGTGTGATTTATTAATACCGATTGCCACATGACTATTCATTCCTGAGCTGAGACTTGCATATAATCTTGAAACTTTCTTAAAAGGGACTTTAGGTTAAAATTATATTGTACATTTATTGTTGTTTATGTTTTTGTGATGTTTCAAATATCTGAAGAACTTCATATGTACCATTATTACAAAACAAGCAAACAAACAAGAGTGCCCAGAGGCCCCCATTAGAATTGAACACTGTTGATTAGTAAAGCACTGTGCTCAGATTTGAAGAAGTGATGGTTCCAACTCTTTCTGCTTTCTTTCATCTAGCTGCAGTGAGCAGTAGGCTCTGCTGCCTCACAGCATGCAGGTATAGACATTTCAAGCTCTGTTAGAACTGAAAGAATCTGTAAAATCCAAACTACCTCTCACCATTTACGCTGTTTGCTTTTTCATTTTTCTAAGCTTTGACAATGAAAACAGAGGTGTCAGTTTCACTTCCCTTTATGGTTGGTTTCTAGACAGTTTTGCTTTCTCCTTTTCATGCACCAGGCTGCAAACATTGCAAAGGAAATGTTTACATTCAAACTGTCTTTAATTACACTTAAATATTTAATGAAACTGTTTCTGGTATGAGGATTTGTAAGATCTTTAAATGTAAATGTTGAGGTTAACTCCTTTTAAGATACTGTCCTTAGTTTGTTCTAATAAAATCCTGTAAGTGGCCATGGAGGAGCAGCATAGAGGAGTTCACAGGTCATAAAGAAAGGGTAACTCCCTCTGACACCCTTCCTCCCCCACACTGAAAGTACTCTAAACTGATATGATTGTATAAAGGATTACAAACAAGTGCTTCTGGGGAAGGTTGTGGCAGCAGTGTAAATTATGTGGGAGTTGGATTGCTCATTTGTGAGGTTCATGCTTGTAGTCACAGGTCTAATTGTGTTAATTGTGAGTAATAATTATCTGTAGGTTTGGGCCCTTTGCTTTATGTATAGTACACAGAATGTGCTGCCGACAAACTGTATGTACGTGAAATTGTGATCCCTTGCTTTGCCAAAACATGTCTCTTCAATCAGATATTTGAAAGCTGGGATCATTCCAGAAATTGAAGGCAAAAAATAGTCTCTGGTTTGCAGTGCATCACTAGACGGTGTTGTCTTTTTCGCTTTGGAGCCAGTTTCAAACTTTTTCAACAGATGCTTTTTCAGGATTTTCATACCTGAGGCATTAGAGTACAGTGCAATATCCTGGCTTTTCTAAGTTAGGTGGGGTGCGCTTTGAGCTTGATTGTGGACATTTATTTTTCTTTTGACAGCCCTAACTGGTCAGAAACCATTCTGTTTCCTCTTTGTGGAGGGTTTTATTTCATCTTGTGAACCTCAAACAAGCAGTTCTAAGGGATAATTTCTTTGGGCTTGTTCCTGTGTGTTTTGTGTGTGTACTTTTGCTTTTGCCATCCTGTTTGAGGTCCCCCCCCAAAAAAAAAACCCCAACAAAAACTGAGTTATCTTGTCTCATTGTTGATGTTTTCTGTCATTCCCATGAAGCAAGTGCTTTCTGGTTGCAATGATGTGGTGTGTATTCGTTTCTGATATTTCAGAGTGATCAGTTTTTATTGGGGAGCCTGAGAAGAAGAGTTTCTTCATTTTAAATTTCTTGGTGGGTTTATCAAATAGCTCTTGCTTATTTCTGCTTGTCTGTTTCAGATCAGAGGTTGGCAGTTTGGGCATTGACTTTGTGGCTGGTTTGTTGCAAACTCGTGTTAGTCTAGTTATGAGTTAATCACACCCCTGGTAACTCCTGTCCTCTGTACTGCAGGGCTGTCCTTACATGCACTTACACTTCTGTGCTTTTGGGGTATACAGCATCAATCCCTTGTGCACACACAACTATGCTTAGATGTGGAGGCAGATTGTCCTTGGCTGTGCTGGTGTAAGGCATTTCCTTGTGCTCCCTTCTCGCTTGATTCTATTTTCCACTAGTGTTTAAATGTTATGATCTCACTTAGTCCATGCCTGTATTACAAGTTGCATTGGTTGGGGGTGGGAGGCCTTGAGTTTTTTTTTAAAACTATTTAGTTAAAGCCCTAGGTGGATACCCACATTGATTTAAAACAAGCTTATATTGACTTGTCTTAATTTGGTAATGAATTAACTTAAACTGCTCCAAACAAGCTAAGTAAATTGACTTAACCTAGTGCAATGTAATGCACTCAAGGCCTAAGGAGGAGTATGCTTTAATCTGTACAAAGATTTTCTCTTCTGTTTCTGCATAGTAGTAGCCAGAGGTGGGGACAGGTGAAAATGTTCTCTACAAGGTAATCAACAGTGCTAAGAGCCTTGCCTGACAGTCTTCACTAGACTTCTGTAGGGAATCTGATGCTGGCTAGTTGTTCCCTCTCCTTTCCCAGCATCTCTTGTCTCCGTGAGCTATGGTACAGCTAAAAGGAGGTGGTTTCTTTCTCTCTTTTGGGGTGGGGGGGGGGGAGGGTGGAGGCGGCGGCGGCAGCAGAAGGGGAGAAGGAGTGAATAGAGTTACTGACCAAAATTACCAGAAGGGAACAATAAAAGCGGCACCTTGTCTGGCATGTAAGTTTTGCCTGGTCTTGTTCCTTAAATCTACTGACAAGAACAAGAGTTTTATTGCTGTTAGTCCTACAGAGCTGCCCCTGCTGTAGCAGAATAAACTAAATTGTTATTCAGCCTCTTACATAACTACCATCAAAAGCCTGACTCTAGGCTCCTCCTTCCTGGAGACAACAAATGCACAAAGCAGGAGAAACGATAGCTTGGTTTTTGGAGACTGGGTTCATATTGCCAACAGCCGCATCAGCGTGCTTGAGCAAAGAATGCTTCTGTAGGTCGGGGCCATACAGAGCAGGATTTCGCTGTCTCTGTCAGTGACCACCCTTAGAAGAAAGTGAAATGCTCCTCCCAAAGTAATGCACCTGGTCCCTGGGTGCAGTGCTGCAGCAGCGCTGCTTAGCACTTCTGTAGCAGCTGTGTGTCCGTATGTCTCAAACCACATTAGTGATAGATCCCCACAAGGTACAAGCAAGGGTTTTCCCCTTCCTCAGTCAGACATTTGGCACAAGCCTTTTTGACATCTCTCTAGCTTAGTGATTTTGACATAGGCAGTTTAATCCTGTGTCTTTGAGCGTTTATTCTGTACTAGTCACTGTGGTATTGGCCTCAGGTTTTTCTGTTACCGGATTTGCAGAGCTCGCATCTGTTCTTGCAGCTTTCTTGCCAAAAGTAGTAGATTTGGAACCTCTCAACTTGCACTAGTCCCTGCTTTTCTGGACTGTTTGCAATGGCCAATAGCTTTTCAGTGCTGCCCGTTCAAGTGCAAAGGATGTAGGGACATGGCAGTACAGTGTGTGTGCTGACTCTTTGGCCCAGATGTACTTAGGAGGCATCCCTGAAACTAACACAACAGAGCTATAGTGGGAAACTCACCCAGACTCCGGTAATGTCTTTCTTGGAACAGTGAAGAAAAATGTGTACATTTAGTTTTTTAAATTTAAAAACCCTCCCCAAAGCTCAGTGGTGATAGCCAGCCTGGCAAGATAGTGAAAGGGGGAAGTAAATTGGTCTGGGATCCATTAGAGATCCACGCTCATCTCCCGGAGAAAAGTCCGTTCCTTGTATGGCAGAAGGTATTGTAGGGAGTGTGGTAGTCACCTCATGTCAGTTTAGTGTTCAGCGCACTAGATGGATAGACCACCATATCCTGACTGTAAATTGGCTACCTGAGTGGTACATTCAGGGAACGTTCAGACATGCTAGAAAGGCTTCCACGATGGGGGAAAGTAGATCCAGCACTGACAGGTGGAATGCAAACAAAGGCCATTTCATCTCAAGGAATCATCAAAGCATTCAGACAGCTGTGTTCCATCTATTGCCAGTCTGTCAACAGGGTCACTTCAGAAACAGTTTCTTGGGTTGCTTTACTTTGTTTTAATCCCCCACTTCTTGAGTGTCTGTCAGTTGGGCTTGAGTAAAGCTAGTTGTGCTGCTCACAGGACTAGCTGAAATGGTATTGAGGCTTGCACAGTGGGTATGTCTTTACTGCACAGAAATAGGTGTTTATCATCTGTCTCACTGTAAACTTCTAGTGGAGACCAGGTATTCTTTATTATGCGGTAACTAGATGAAGCCAGCCATGGGTAGGGGCATAATGTTCATCTTGCATAGCTAGTTACCTCTCAGTAAAAGCTACAATATCTGATGGGTACTAGGATTTCACAGTTGGATAGCCAAACACGTGAGAGTTATCCCATGGTAAAAATTCATCTTTTTTTTGACAGTGAAGACTGAGGCGGTAACTTTCTCTGTAATATTTAATTGCTTTGACTGTAAAATGACAAACAGGTATGTGTGGCTCTTTCCCCCAGCTGTATGTAATAGGATTTAGGTAAGATGGTAACTAGCAGTGATTCAGGATATTGCCCCTGCTTGGTGTCTTGTGCTATTTTCTTTTAATAGTGCAACTTATTCTTGATTTGAAGATGTGAACCTCCCTATTGTAATCACGTATTAGCATACTTGAATTTAAGTTCTATCTCCATAACTGTCAAGAGTGCAGGATTCTCTTGAACCTGCCAGAGTCTGGCATTTAGTTGGTACATTCATTGTCAGGATGCAGGTACTTCAGAGATCTGTGCCTATCAAAACGGTCTGAACTTTAGAGTCTGATCATCCACACAACAGGTTAGATCAAAGCTTTTATACTCCATTGGCTTGGGGAGGGACCAGCCAGTAAAAAGCTTTTTAATAGGTTTCCATCTCTAATTTCTGGTTCTAAGATTCTGATATTTTTCCTTGAAGGGTCAACACCTTTCTCTACCACTTTCTCCTGCTCCCACAGTGGCAACTGGATGAAAGATGTATTCTCTTACCAAAGAAATTCCCATCTGGTAGGAATTTCAATCCTGAGTCATTAAACCCAAGGGAGACTTATATTATAATAGCTATGACAGAACTGTTGCATTTTTTTGCAGTGGAGACTTGAGTTTGTTGTAGCTGCTTGGAGCACAACCCTTCAGAACAAACATAATGTGTAGGATATAGGAAAGACCTTTCAAAAGCCGCCTTAGACATTTCTGACTACTCTCCTTTATGTGGGAGGGGAGGTATCTTCACAACCAAGACTTTCTTAAACCTGGCATCCTTTCTTCAGTAGTTCAGTCTTCTTTGCTTAAATGCTCAGTTTGGAAAAGAGAAGAAGGAAGGGATAATTTGTGAAATGTTGAAATAGATAAGGCTAGAATCTCATTGTCTTTCTTACTCCCCTCTAATGTTCATGGGAGTTGAATCTGAGATGACTGAGACCCTTATAAAGATCATTCTGAAATCGCTAGTCACCACTGGCAGCCTCTTAAAGAAGTCTGCTTTTCATAAAAAGCTGAATACCCACCTTCACACCCCTTAAGGGATGTCAGGTTGGACACACAAAATCTGCTCATGTATTGACTGTAGAGTCTTTCCATGTCTGATGTTGATGCCTTTTAATCATTCAGATTCTCTGCTAGCAACTTTAAACTAACCTCCTGAAATTTTCTCCATGATTTCCTCTGTGATCTTCTCAGGGTCTAGGGACTGTTATCTCAAACACAAACAAAGCCTTTTTGCATTATGCATCTGGTACTCCCCAGGAAGGACATTGTAGTCTTGAGTGACACAAACACTGCCTGGAAAGATAAGCTAATCTCCTTATGAAAAGAATGCAGGCTGGTATTTTATGAATGTCCATGGCAGATCCTAAGGGATGTGTGTGTCTGTGACTTTAAAGTAAGCCTCCAAAAATAAGTTGGAAAAGAAGATGAATGCGTTCAGGTAAAGCTAAAGAGGGAAATATTGAAAGGCAAAAGAAATTTTATTGTAGGTGTCTTCATTTGAATTACGCACGTGGGGAGACCTAAAGAAATGTAGCCTTTGCACAAGTGAGTATCTCAAACTTATTTCATCAGAAATATTTAATCAGATGTTAATCATGCCTGCCTGTTTTAGTTAAAATAGATTCTAAACTATTCACTTATTACGAGCAAAATTAGAGGGGATATGGGTTGGTGGCTTTACATGTAGATGAAGATGCATAGAGAGCAAACTTTGAGTTAGTGTCTGGCAAGGGTCAGTGCCATTTTGCATTTGGATGACAGCAAAATATCTGCACTAACTGCCTGGATGATGATATCAAGAGGTGCAGGAGGAAATGAACCCAGGACATGTATTCCTTCTAATGGAATTTTAATGCTGGGCGGCATCTTTATCTAGCTGTGCACAAGTTCTCTGACGCTAGCTTGCGTTTAGTATCTTGGAATCTCTGCTCGAAGGACTATTTCTGGCTGCCACCCTCCTTGTGAATACACATGAGTCTCAACTCTGTGTTCAAGTTATGGGTGGGGTAGAACAATTTATGGGGTGGATGAGTCATGGATCTGTTTTGTGATTGCTCAACCTCAACAGGTTTCAGGCAGCTGCATGGAGAACATGGGGCAGGAGATACTCCAGGTCAGGGAGGGGAGGTAGTTTTTCTCTATAAGATCAAGGCTTCTGTGATAGCATTTGGGGAGAGAGGAAGAAAGAATGGGACAGGGGCGGGGTATGGAGAAGCTGCCTTTTGGCCTGATGACTCCCATGATTTTGGGAGTATCTTGAATTCCTCCATCTCTGAATATTGTAAGGGGCTGTTAATAAATTGTAAAGTGTAAAGTGCAAGGCAACAATCTGAGAGCTCCTGGCCACTTCTAAATGTGTCTGGTTAGAATGCTGTCTTATTTTCAGAAGCATCTGTGCTTAGCCAAGGGAGTACAGACGGGGAGGGGAGAAGGAGATGGAGTTGTATTGTGGGTAGAGATGAGCGAAGTATTGATGGGAGGTTTTTGATTTTTCTTTAGTTTGAACTGAGTTTTTCAGGTTTTTCTTGCTAAAATGAAAAAAAAATTCAGGTCAAATACAACATTTTGAATGTTAATTTCAAAACAACATTTTCTGAACAAAATGTCTAATCGAAATGTTTTGAAAATTCTGAATCTTTTAAAGGTGGGTGGCTTTTTGGGGTTTTTTTGTGTTGTTTTTTGTTTTTTGGCCAAAACTATTCATGGAACTTGACCTGATTGACAAATAGTTTTAGTGCCCCAAATTATATATTATTTGCCAAAAAGCCCTTTGCTCTGCTCTAATCATGGCTAGTATTGCTCTTCCATGTTAGGCGCATGTTGCCAGCTGGGTTTGCTTTTACCGAATATTTAGATACTAATATTTAAACTGTATTGTTAAATTTATTAACTTTAATTTGGGATATTGAAGATTATGTACCAGATGTACTTTATGATGTTTTAAACCAAACTCTGTACTTTTGGATAATTTAAGCATTCCACCTAGATGTACTGAAACCCTTTAACCAGTAACTACTGCAGAGTTACCTTGAGTTTTAATATTACTGTACCTTTTGTTGTTGTTGTTTTTCATTGGATTTGAATTCATTTTAAAGTCCTGAGTTGCTCCTGAGTTAGGGCTGTCAGGTCTTGTTAAACTGAGTCCTTTATTCTAATCCTACCCATTTGGTAAATTCCAGGTTAGCTTTTATTACTAGCCCTATGGCAATACCAGGCATTATGTGTGAAACTCCCACTCGGTGTGTTGTGCTAGGACTGCAGCGCCTACTGAGCCGTTAAGTTCCTGGGCTACTACAAGACTTGGCCTTGATAAAAAGTCTCCACACTCCCCTTCATGCCAGAAATGTTTGCAGACAGTGTTCAGTGCGCTGTTCAGAGGCTATAAAAGCTGGGCCGCTGCCCCTGATTTATAAAGGTGGCTTGTAAAGTGAATGCAGAGCTGCCGCCTTTGTGAGCAGGGCAGCTTTGGGAAAGCATCTGTGATGGAATCTTTCCCAGATGCTTTGTAGCAGGAGCTAGAGCAGAACTAAATATGCAGATAAAAAGCCCCCTCTTCAGCTTGCCTTTGAAGTGCAAGTCAGCCTCTGAATTTCATTTCTTAATCCTTTGCTTCTAGCTAATTATGATGCAGCCTTAATCGTATTTTGCTCTTTTATTTCCTTTACTGTAAGAGCTGGATGCGTGTGTAATCATCCTGGGAGCAGACTGGGTTCTCTTACAGTAGCTTTTCATTCTGATAACCCTCACATACAAATGTGTTGTTCAAATAAAACACTTGTTACCAATCAGGACTCCTGACTGTGAGCTGATCTGTGCATTTGTGACCTCATCTAGGAAAGTGAATCTTTCCTAAGTGAAATTCCTGGGTTAGTGCAACCCGGAATTTTCATGTGCACGTAAACTATTAAATACCTTCCTGTTCTTCTTGCTCAAGGAAACGATGGTCCAAAATGAGCGAGAACATTAACTTACTGCAGCAACTGTTTGACTTCTGTTCACTGTATAGACTAAAAGCAGCTGGGCAAACCTGACTTAACTTCCAGTTTTTCCCGCAATCAGTTTTCTCTCTGGTCAGATGTAGATTTTTTTTTTATTTTATTTTTTTTTAAATTAATTGACACTGATGAATGGCTTGCATGGACACCTTGCTGTGAGTCTTATAGAATTTGCAGGGCCTGATGGCCTGTCAATCCTGAGGCTCAGTTGAGACCACTAGCATCCATATTATACGAGGCTTGCACAAAGGCCTTTATGCACTACTGTAGCTATTGCCAAAGCAAGAATTCACAGTATGGAGAGCCAGCCACTCTGCCCATCCTGCTGTGTCCTTGTCATAAAATTTTCCGAGATTAAGAAGCTTTATGGGGAGGGAAAGAGATTCCATCCATGATGGAAGAACACTCTCTGATGCCTGTGGAAGTGAGTGAGAACACAAACGAGCGCTTTCCTTTCACCGGTGAAACCAACAGTGCAAAAACTCTGCAAGTGTAGACATAGCCTTAGACTGGTGAGTGAAATATCATTACTGTTTCTTCCCACATCATGGTGAAAGTTGGGGAAAATTTTCATTTGCACTTATGTTGGTAAATTTTTGTGAACATTGTGCCAGGCTGGCTTAAATTATTCCTGTGAGTTGAAGGAATCTCAGTTTTCCTGTCAACTGAGCCATGAACCTGCATAAGGACAAATCCACATGCCTCTGTCCACATTGTAGGCTGTACTCCCCCTCTGTGTTTACTTCCTGGAGATGGATACAGGCTGAGCACAAGTTCTAATCCTGGCTTTCACAGAGATTTCCAGTATAGCTTTAGGTAAACTACTCTCAGTTCCTGTAAAATGAGTCTAAGACCTGGTCTAGACGCACGTTCTTGTACTGCTATAACTATTTCTGTAGTTATACCAGTGTGACCCCATGTTGTGGATATGGTTATACTGCTGTGAAAGTGCTTTGTATTATTTGCTGTCCATTGTACCAGGCTGCTTAAAGGGTTGTTGTGTGTGGCTTCACCAAAGCAGGGAAAAATCATTGTTAAAAAGGAAAAATGTTCAGCAGTGTAGATTGCAAGCCATGGTGCAAAAATGTGGAAGCACCTCTTTGAATGGGACTGTCCTTGAGAAACCTCATACTATCTTACAATTAAAATGTGCAGGAAATAGTCTGCCTTCACTCTTATTGACCTGCAGAACACATCTTTGTGAGAGGAGGTTGGAAAAGAGTCACATGCACAGGGCAGGTGTTAGATGGTAAAGCAGAAGCGCTGATAGAAAGCCCGGGAATGATGAATTGTCTCCAAGAGGGACTTTGATATTTTGAAAAATTGTCTTATTACCTTGCAGGGAAAAAATCAAATTAAGCTGTGAAGGTGAGGTGCTTGTCTTGATAGAAAAAACCTAATCCCTGTCTCCTGCAGGACCCACATGGAAAGCTTGTGGCTATTGTGCTTACAAAATTTGTGTAGGTTAATCCCTTGGGGGCAGCCTTATCTTGGCAGGTATGCAACAAGTCAATGTTTGTCTTCAGGCTACAGTGCTCAGAATGGTCAGGGCTGCTGCTGCTTTGGAAGGCTTTGGCTCTGTAGAACCCATCCTCCCTACCCTGGGTGAGTGAATTGTAATTAATAAGGGATTAGCCAGTGAGCTATCACTGAAGTTCTGCCCCAAACCTTCTATGGACACCGGGAATTTGATATGTTATGCAGATTATAAAAGAATGGGTCAGACTCTTAGGATCAAAGAATCCTGTAAATCAGAGATGGAAAAGCACTGTTAGGTCACAAGTACATTTTCCAGCCAAGGCACGTTTGTTCCCTCCAGTATTTATTTTCTATTGCTTTGTTCAACCTAGTTTTAAGCTACCTAGTTCTCACAGAACGCATTTTGTGGCTCAGTTATAATTGCCATATTGTGAGACTCAAGGACATGAAGGTATAATTCCTTAAAAAAAAAAACAAAAAAAAACAAAAAAAAAACAACCCTGTCCCTTTTTAAAGTTAAGGCTGAAAATAGAATCGTTACTTTAACAAGGGATTTCAATGCTCTTTGGCAGCACTGCCTACTTTCCGTCCCAGGGCTAACTCTGCCAGTGATTATGTGGCAAAGCGGTAAAATGATGCCAGATGTGCTCTAGGTGGTCACTTACATGCACAGACCTCTGCTTCCTCTTGTCCAAACACTTTTACACATTTGATCTGAAGGGCTGACACACGTGCGTGCAACAGGCCCAAAGATATAGTCTCTGCTCCGAGGAACACACCGAAGAGAGTTGGAACTCGGAGGGGACAGAGCTGTGTGTTTCATTTGTGGGTCAGCGTGGTGAAGCAGTCCAGCGGGATTTGAAGAAGAGGGGAGTGGCTTGGTGGAATGGGTTTGTAAGGCCTTTTCGAGGCACCAAGAAGCAGAAAAGACAGAGAGCCAGAGTCAGAGAAGGAAATGAGATTGGGAGCACAGTTTGCATCCTTGTCTGGACAAGGCCCCAGAGATATTCAGGCATGATGATAGCACAGCAACATGCTTAAAAAGTGTTAGTCTAGACAAGGCTCCGGCCTTGAAAATGGGCTGGATTGGCTGAGCTAAAGCGTAGGTTCCTCACTAGCATAGCAGCTGTTTTCCGCAAATGGCCTAAAAGCAGCCCTGCGTAAGTAACGCTCCCTTTCACACACTGCGTGTTCTACACCCTGCAGCCTGTGAATAGGGTGCAGGAAACACACACACAGCAAACGAGGCTGGGTGTCCTCTGAACATTCGGCTTTAGGAGCTTATTAGACCTCTACATGTGTCTATCTGGAGACTCTCAGCTAATTCTGGGACTATCTGCTGTTTTTTGTGTGAATTAACTTCTTGAATGCCTCTAACCCCCACCCTCTAGCAGCTTGTGCAGCTGATTAGTAGCCATTCCTCAAGTGCAAATGCTTATTCATGTTGTGTCTTGAGTTATTACATCATGGCACTGCAGTCTTATTTTGTGGTAAGTGAAATAATTACTGCTCAGTCAGGATGAGGCTGTGATATGGTGACATTTATGTGATTAGCTAATCACACACTTATTTTGAAAGACAGCTCATTCATGTGTTCCAAGTGAGTTTTCAGTGGGAGGTAAGAAACACAATCTCCTAGGGTAACGCAATTAATTACCTTAATCATTACTTTTGTGTTTTTCATTGGTTGAGGGGGGGGAGAGAATAATTTGCTCATTATATTGAAATTGATTCAGCTTGTTAAACCCTTTCTGCCACTGTGCAACAGAGTATGGGCGTTTTGTGTGACAAGTTCTCATGAATGCAAAAAGATGCAAAACAGATGGGTTCTCTGAGTGATAGTAACTTGACGTGACGTGCAGACTCCGCAATAGGAGCAGAACACACTCACTTCAGACCCCCTGGGTAGGTAACAAGGCCCGCAGTCAAACCTCTGTCCTCAAAATTTAAGAGTATGTCTACACTGCTGTAGCAGCACTTTTGTATTACTGCACCGGAGACACTGGGGTCCCCCCATCTGCGTAGCTAGTCTCCCTCCCTGAGAGGTGGTAGCTAGGTCAACAGAAGAATTCTCCCATTGATTTACACCCGGGAGGCGGGGGGAGAACAAGGTCAGCATAACTACATGTGGAGTTCACACTCCTGAGAGGTGCCGATCTAAGTTCTCCATGTAAACCAACCCTGAGCTTTGAGACTGTGAGCTCTTCAGCACAGAGACTGTCTTTTTAATATGGTGGCCCAGCATGGGGCCTGATCTTGAGTGGTATCTCTACAGAGTGGGGTGAGGGATTACACTGGAACGTGCTTGGGATACTTCTGAATATTAAGAGTACTAGAAGAGAGGTTTTCAGACTTCCCGGGTTATTGGGTAGATGCAAACCATATGTAAATCCTTATGTAAATGTGAAGTTTGTGGGAAGGAAGGAACCTGGAGCTGGGGATCAGTGCTCATTGTCATTATACAAAGCCAGATACGAGTGTGCACAGACAACTGGTGAAAATAGATAGCCCGGTGCAGTTTTGCATTTTAAGGCAAACAGCAGTCATGCTGATGGGTTCTGCAGACTGGAACCTCCTCTCCCTTGGGACTCCAGGAGGGGCTGCCTGGCCTTTGTAGCCAGTGCAAGGGTTGCTGTTGCGGCGGGGAGCAAAGTCACCTCCCAGGAACGTGACGCAGTATTTCTCTTCAGAGTAGTGGTGCATGGCAGACCTGAGGCTCAGTCCATGACTTGTTTTCTAGAATAGCAGCTGCCATCGGTAGGGCTCTAACACGTGCTCTTCTTTCCACCTAACTTGAATACTCCACGTGCTTTGATTGCCAGTCGTGGCCCTGTGTGAAATGGCTCAGTCCAGTTCCATGTGGGCCGCCAGCACAGTGGTGTGTCTGTCAGCCTGGCTCGCAAGCTGGGTAGACTGGACAAGGATTGAACAGAGATGAAGAATGAATTCCCCAGTCACCTTTGGAAAACAGGAAGGGGGGGGCGTGCTCCAGGTCAACAAGGTGTGGTGTCGGGGGAGCTTTTAGTGCCATGGTCTTGGTTATGTCTATGGTGAAGAAAGAGAGAGTTTGTCTCTTGAATTGTCCCCACTACCTAGCTGAATGGAGGGGTTCTGTCAAGGCAAGTAATACGCCCCCTGGAGAAGTTAACTCCGTCATTCACCCAGGCTGACTACCATTTTTAGGGTGTGAAGTGACCAGCTGGTCAACCCAACTTTTTAGTGTAGACCAGGCCTCAGTAAAGGACAATAAAACTGGAACTTTCTCTCTGCCTCTTGCTTAGCCCTTCCTCGTCTAGAGTGGCTGTCTCTGGATTGACAAGTCCGGGTTTAAAAGCGAGGCTGGAGAAATGTTTTAGGAATTAAACTTCACTTTATGGCCCAGCACGGACCTGTTTCCTCTGTCTGCACTGCGGATGTGGTCGCTTGCCATTTCCTTGGTGCTCTATTGGCTGCTGGCCGATTGACTGAAGTGAGGCGTTTGAGCCGTCTTCTGGCGTAGGCACTGAATCTAATTTTAAGAGCTGAAATTCTTGGAGTCCTCTGTATTGAGCAGGAACCAGCTGTTTTGTATGGGAAGTGATTATCTGAGACTCCATCTAAACTGGACCAATCCTGACCATTCCTCATGTTCCCTGCCTCTTGTGCATATAGAAATCTTTGTTCATAATGTGGGAGGAGAGTGGATACTAAGCGCTACCCAGCAGGTTCGCTTACAGGACTTCAGAGCGATGCTGCTAGATTTCCTGTTGATTTTCAATGGAGTTACACCAGCAGGACACTGACCACTGGTATTCTGCTTTTGCTTGCTTACCCTGTGGAGCTCAGGCGTGCTGCACCCTCCTGGAAAATGCAGGGGGCCTTCTTTTAAATCAAGAGTCGTTTTAAAGGCTGGTTGGGTTTTATTCATTACCACACTAATCCCTTTCTCTAATTATATTACTGACATTGCGAAAAGACCCAGAAAATTGTGTGTGTGGGGAGGTAGCCAGGATATTGCATTTTAAGAACGAGTACACGATCTGCTCCTTGTATTGACTGTTAGGATTTATAGTATGTCCCGGACCCTGGGTTCTTTCATGTGGATTTCTACAAAATCCACAACGTACCCAGGATTCATAATGGGACACTAGCAGTAAGCTGCTTTGCCTGTCCTGATAATTGTACCCCCAGAATTGAGAACCACTACTCTGACCCCTACGGGTGCTCAGAAGGATCCAAGGCACATTTAAAAAGCAGTGACGTGGATACATGTGATGCTGGGAACGCTCAGACTCATGACAGGTGTTCTGTGCAGAGCAATAACTTGCCTACCAGAATCTGGCTGGGCCCCTGGGCTTACTCCTTCCTGGCAGCGAAGTGTGCCGTCAGGACTTCTGCAAGTGTGGGGCAAAGTAACCTCTATTATGTGCCATCGGGGAGAAGGGATCTGCAGTGCACCCTCCACCCCGAAACCTGCTCCAGCACTGACTTCTGGCCTTGATGTGGAGCCCAAGTCTTGGTGCGGCAGTTAAATGCCCATGGCCGCTTGGCCCGTAAGAGGGCAGCACAAAATGAGCAATGTATGTGGTACCTTCCTGTGGGTCGAGGCTCACCCGCAGCCTTGCTCTTGTCTCTGCAGCAATGGCAGCCATCAGGAAGAAGCTGGTGATTGTGGGAGATGGCGCCTGCGGGAAGACCTGCCTGCTGATCGTGTTCAGCAAAGACCAGTTCCCAGAAGTCTACGTGCCGACAGTCTTTGAGAACTACATCGCGGATATCGAAGTCGATGGAAAGCAGGTAACTTTCTTGGGTGGGATCTCAGGCCCCCTGCCTTTGTCTAGCGCCTGTATTGCCAAGCCATGGACAATCTCTGCACAAGGGACCCTGCAGCTACAGCTGCTGTGTGCTTGGCAGGTCTGCTCACTTCCCCTCTGGAATGTTTGCCGTGTGTGCTCTTCCCCTCCATCCCCCCGCTTCCCGCTGGGCCGTCTGACCAACAACTAAACTCCTCTCCCTGCTGGAGCCCCTGAACTGTAAGCGGAAGACTCAGTGATATGCTCCCTGATTAGGAGACTCCTCTGGAGGAGACCACACTCCACACCTGCCCTAACCCAGACCCCTGGAGCTCCCCAGGCAGGCTGGCTATGGAGAAGCAGCTTCCTTTGGAGGCGACTTGGCTTTCCAGGCTGTTTTGCAGCTGGTAATAAAGCACAGTGGGGTTCTCGAAGGTATTGCTGTATAGCAGCTCCATAAAACACCCTGCATCGCTGGACTATCGATTACTGGGCCCAGGGACATGGGTTAGGGAAGGGGCATTGTCTGGGCACCTTTAAATCGACCAGAATTAGCAAAGCAACTTACATGTTTTAACCGAGAAAAGCAGGTTGCTTCCCTTCTGAGAGAATTGCCATCAGTCCAGCAAGACACACTCTGGGGAGGCGGGGCGGTCATCTGTTGAGCTGCTGCTATTTTTTTTTTTTTTTTAAATTTCTCCTTCTCTAGGTGGAATTGGCTCTTTGGGACACAGCGGGGCAGGAAGACTATGACAGGCTGCGGCCCCTCAGCTACCCAGACACAGACGTTATCCTCATGTGCTTTTCCATCGACAGCCCAGACAGTTTAGGTAGGATCTCTGGGGCCAGGGTAACAAACGAGGGGTTTAGGAACTAGCGTGATGCACAAGGCCATTTGGTAGGTGGGAGGGCCTTGTGCTGTTGGCCCTCTGCACAGGGGTGAAGTTCCCTCCAAACAGGAATATTAACATGCTCTTCCAAAGCCAAAGAGAGCAGTGTGTCTGGGCTAGCTCTAGTCACTTGCAAGTCTTGATTTCAGCCTGGCCACCCCTGTTGCCAAAGGCCATATCATGCACTCTCTGTCCTGCTCTGGGCATCAGCAAGAACCTACCCTGCTCCTATACATTGTGTGTCTGGATACGCTGCCAGAAAGAGATCCCACAAGATGAGGCCTGCAGTCTATGCAGAACTCCCACCAGCCTGCATGATGTGATGAGCGTGAAACCTGCATGAGCAGAAGTGCAGATACCTTGTGGCGCTTCTGCTCCCTTCTCAGGTCCTCAATGCCCAACAACTCCCTGGCTTTCAGCAGGGTTGTAGTGTCATTTCACAGCCCCCAAGAAGGCCGTAGGACTGTAGAGCCAGGAGCACAGTTTTGCCAGCAAACCAGAACTCTATTGCTAAATGTAGTATCCGGTCTAGTTGTCTTGACATTGTAAAGATCTAGTCTGAACCCGTGAGAGCTAGGAGAGCTGGTCTTCATGCTGAAGAGGATCTCTCCCTGCTTAGCAATGATCTCCTGTGCTGAAGAGGACATGGTTCTGCTCCTCTCCCACCTGCTGCATTTGCAGTGTGTAATTCACATGCTGGCTATGCCGTCATTAAAGTGGGCATGTGGAGGGGAGTTCTGACCCTGCTGCCTGGAGCTCTCCCTGACCCCTGGATATTTCAAGGCAAATGATCTGCTTTCCTTGACACTTTTTCATAGTAAAGAAAAAGAAACTGTTGTGTAACTTGTTTGTGTCAGCATCATTCGCTGCTAGGGCCTTGTGCGCACTCCTGTGCAGCGCCTGTGTCGCTGAATGGGGCTGTTCATGAGTGTAGAGAAGGCCCGAATCTTTGTGTTGCCATCTCAGCGAGTGGACATGCTGAGCAGGCTGAAGAGTTAGGCAGAGGCTTTGAGAGAAGAGAGTTCTAAGGATGGTCCCCAGAGTGCTCTCTGCTTGGTACAGTCTCATCAGCCGCTTGGGAGCGGGGCTGGCAGCGGGACTCTCTGGACTGAGGAGGAATTTGCTGCCTCTGTGTCACTGGCAAGAGAAGTCCCCTGCTCATGAGTGAACAATTGTCTGTCACAGCTGTGATTACAGCTCTTCCTAAAACCACCCCATTTGGCTTGCGGGTCCGTGCATGATCGTACCACATCCTGCTCGAGAGCCCTTCAGTACCGCCCATCAGGGAGACAGGGACTACAATGCTCTTTTTCACAAGGAAATGGTGCCCAGTTGCAAATGATTCTGTCCCTTTACCACCTGGAATCACACTTGGCAATCAGACCTCGGGGGCATTTGTTCCCTTCCCCCAGCTCCTTGGCATGTTCTCACTCTTTGAAGGCCCTTCTGTTTGCCATGTTTGTAAGGGTGTCGTCAGAAGTGCTGCTGGGGTTTGGATGGAGATTTTTCCTTTGCCCTTTCTTCACTGGTGTGAAGAGCAGTGTCTGTGAGGCTGTGATGGGGTATAGGACCCAGCTGCCCTGCCAATGACTCAGCTGTCAGGGCGTGCAATAAGGCTCTCCCTGTATCTCTGCCCTATGCAGCTCAGCGGTATACAATTTCTCCAGGAAAGAACCTAAAACATCTTCCTCTTTTAACACCAGGGGAACTTCGTAGGAAGGCCGCAGTGGTAGCCTGGCCTGCAAGGGGGATGCTATGTATTAAAAAGCCCTGTCGGCTCAGTGCAAAATCCTTACCTGTGCTTGGCTTTCCCAGAGAACATTCCTGAGAAGTGGACCCCGGAAGTGAAACACTTCTGCCCTAATGTGCCTATCATCCTGGTGGGAAACAAGAAGGACCTCCGGAATGATGAGCACACCCGGCGGGAGCTAGCGAAGATGAAGCAGGTAAGGGGGCTACGTCACCTCAAGCGGCTATGCTGGCGTCCCTTAAAGGATGTTCCAGCACATCTGTGCTCTTCCTGCTGTGCTGCATGCCCCCATGGCAACCGCAGTGCATCTGGGCTCAGATGTGTTTTGAGGGGATACGTCAGGCCTGCAGCTACTTGTAACTGCCTCTTACACCATGCCTGGAGCCTCTTGCGCATTCAGGGGTAGAGGGTGGTCGCCCATTGAGCGCAGCTTTCTCTGCACCAGGCAATGGAGACCCCTGCTACATGGTACCAGGGCGGTCCCTTGGCACTGACTTGCCGATCCCTTTTCCCGCTGCACAATTACTCCTGCAGATGTTTACTGGCTACTGCTGCTGCCTCCAGCTCCTGTTAATGTTCAGCAGAATCCCAGTCCAAGAGCTGCAGGAGACTAAAGCATTTCCAGAAACAACCCGAGCTTCCCTTCCAAAGAGGGAGGCACTTGGATAGGTTGTATCGGTACCTAGAGACTCTGAGCATCCCTGACTGCATGTCTGGCCTGCTTAATTCCGTGTTCTAATGCTTATTTTCTCAATGACTCTTAGGAGCCAGTGAAGCCAGAGGAAGGGAGGGACATGGCTAACCGAATCAACGCCTTTGGCTACCTCGAGTGCTCTGCCAAAACGAAGGATGGTGTGCGGGAAGTCTTTGAGATGGCCACCCGGGCCGGCTTGCAAGTCAGGAAAAACAAGAAGCGTAAAGGCTGCCCACTCCTGTAAAGCAGCAATGCCCGTGAAGACTGTGACTGCCATCTGTACTGTATCTGTCTTTTCCTGCACCCCCTACGTGGGTGTGAATGGGGTACAGGATGGGAAGAGCGCTATTAGGTCTAGAGACTGTAATGTGGCCCAAAACCCACTACCTGAAGCACATCTGGGGAGGTGTCTAGTGGTGCTTCTCTGTGCCATGTGTGAACTGTCCCCCTAAGCTGGTCCTGGGCTCTGAAGGGCCAAATGTCTTTGGACCATCTTTGGCAGACACTTCTGTTTTGTATACACCATACAGTGCATTTGAGTAGCTCTCGGTGTTGTACTTCAGTCCCATTTTATACTAATCCTCATCCCCTGTTACTGTCTGATGCTCTGTACAGATTCTCTGCAGTATTTAATCTCTACCTTCATACTGGTCGATCAGACTCCCTGCAAATTAAGAAAGCTCTGACAGTCTGTTCCAATCCTTGCCTGTGGGGGTGTGTTCTTGTCCTGGCATCCTGGTTGTGTTTTCTTGAACTCTTCCTTTGTCTCCAAGCCAAGATGTTCAGCTGCTCCTGCTCTAAAGGGTTTTGGATTCTCCCTCTGGTTAAGATGCACAGCACACACCCCTCCCAATCCCAGCATTTGGTCCACAGATTCACCAAGGCAGTCTCTGTTCTGTCTGGACTCAGAGCCTAGTCCTGTTCCACCAGTGATTTGCAAGAAGCTGTGCTCTGCTACTGTCAGAAATGCCCTTTGCTACGCTTTCACCTTGGACCTGCACTGTGGTAGTGTCGTCTTATCCTCTTTCAGTAAAGTAAGGCCTTGTAAAATAACCATTGCCTGGGTCTTTTTCTTACACACTGATGTTTGCCCGGACTTCTTTTTAAAAAAACCCGAGCAGTTCTGATCTGATGTCAGTCGGGACATTTGGGCACCATCACAACACTTCAGTCTGACACTTTCTAAATAAAACCTCACCAGCAGCTGCATTCCCGCAGGCAGGTTTTGTTTTTGTGAAATAGCATTTTCTGACTGAAAACCGTGGGACGTTCTGTACACACACTAGAAAACGCTGCCTCCTTCCCCAACACTGAGGGGGGGCGGAAATGAGCATGTACATTCAGGCCGTGTGAATAGAGCTGGAGCATCCTGATGCCCTCGCCTGCTTTAATCAGGAGCATGAATGTTCGGAAGATGTCGTGTTTGGAGTAGGGGATCTTCGATAGGATTTGTGGGCCCCAGGAGTTTGTCCTTTCTCCTCCCTCTGATCAGAAAGAAGTGGGATGTTTGAAATGTAGAAATACAACATTGCATCATGCCCAGAAAACACCTTGGGGAACATTACAGCCCTTGCATGTTGCCTTGCATGCTCGTTTGTGGCCAGCAGCAGTGGAGATACAAAGCAATACACATGGCTAGTGTAAAGCAAACCTGATCGCTTTGCGTGTTTGCTGCACTAGTGAATGCCCTTCTGTGCTGGCTTAGTCTCAAATAGCCTCCCCTGCCCACCTGGGAGCAAATAATACGTGAATTGTCTGAAATGACTCCGATTACCCACCCCTCTCTGGTTTGGATGCCTGTTCCCAGACTGCAGCATGTGCCTAGCCTATGGCTGGCCATGCACAGCTCCTGTCGTGCTGTGAGACGGGGAGTTTCGGGACATGAGTGAAGGAAAGAGATCACGTGCTCCGTAACTGCTGCTCTCAATATAAACATCCACTAAGCCAAACTCTTACCAGCAAGGGTCTCCCCACCCTGCTGCACTGGAGCTGGAAGAGCAGCAGTGACCAGCCTGCAGCTAATCGCAGCACATGGCAGTGGGGCTAGCTGCCAGCAGGAGGGGCTGCTATGGGCCATGCTGAAGTCCCTGCTGTCGGTACCCCACTAGCCCAGCTATAGCTACACATGCTGCAGTTACACCCCACTGGAGCGTAGACAGGCCCTTCCCCAGCTGCCTTCTCCTGTCACTGGCCAAAGGGCAATAGCTGGGGAGTGACACTGATGTGGAGGCTGGCTGAACCTGGATGCTTGACCAATGGTGCTGTGTGCTGTTGCCAAGACATCCCTGACTAGACTCCCCACATTACCAGCGCCAGCCAATGGAGGGTCTGCATGTTTGGCTGAGAGCCAGGGCCTGGGCTAGAGCAAAGCCAGGTGATGCCCCAGAGCCCAGTCCTGTGTGAGGAAAACGGTTCTCCTAAGTCTCTTTGGAGACTCCTGTGTGGCTCCAGGAAGGGGGAACATACTTTCCCCTTCCCCAGCTTCATATTATCCCTCCCCTGTAAACAATGCCCAGCACTGCCCCCGCCTTGGAGCTTAGTGCTCCGTGTGCAAATCCACCTCCCCCGTCCCCTGGGAGTGGTGCCCAGCCATCCGGGACAGGCGCAGCCCTGCTTGAGACCTGTACAGAGGAGCACTACTGTGTTTTCCTCTCTTTATTGTGGAGTACCAAAGAACAGCTTGCTGGCAGGGCAGGGCACGGGGCCTGGTGGCCAGGGAGCTACAGCACCACTGGTCCCCATGTGCTAACAAGCAGCAACACCTGAGCAGGCCAGAGCGGCTCCAGACCTGTCCCCTGGGCTCTGGAAATGGTGCCAGCTTGGAGGAGCGGGTTCGGCTGACCAGTAGCTGGGAATTTTATTGCAATGAGTGGATTTTCAAAAGCAGGTTTCCCTTGGCGACTGGGGGGGAAAGCGTGGTCCAAGGTGGAGGCGCTGTCCCCATCACAGCCTCGCTCTGGGGTTCAGGTGTTTGAGAAGCCCCCAGCAGCGAACGAGGGGCTGAGGGGACCAGCCAGAAGGAGAAGGGCCCTGCTGGTGCTGACGTGACAGGAGGACGAGCTGCGGGCGCTGCCTCAGTGCTCGTGTCTCCACGCTGGCTCCACTTGCTGCTGGACGAGGCTCTCCTGGAGCTGGTTCCCTGCCAAGAGACGCCGGCTGGCTGTGAGTGGGGGGAGCGGAGCAGCACCCAGGCAGGCTGGGGTGGGCAGCGGGGCAGCGCTTGCGTAGGGCACAGGACGGGAGAGCAGAGCACCCCTCAGCTCCCCCCTTTCTTGGGAAGGTCAGGGCTGGTGGCAGGGGCAGGAGCCTGCAGTCACTCGGAGACACCCCCGCAAAGAGGCGCGGCAGGAGCAAGGACATTCTCCCAAGGCTGCCCACAAGGGGGCACCAGGGCCAGGCTAATGGGGGTGGGAATTCTGGGAAGACAATGCCTGGCCAGTGTGGAACTCGGCTGAGCCCCACCAAACTCTTTGCATGGAGCAGCAGCTGTCTGCTTTGTGTAAACATACAGCCGTGCCCCCCAGCCCCTGCCACTTCCCCCACCCATGCTGGGCCTGTCAGCGCGACCCCAGAAAGGGGATGGCTGAGCCATGAGTCCCCAAAACGCCATCCCAGGCAGGCCTCAGAGCTGGGGCGAGGGTGCTCTGTCGGACCCAGGCGGGGTGCAAGCTTGTGCCGCTCTCACCTGCTGCTTGTGGGCTCAAGCAAAGGGAGCTGAGCTCCTCCACGAGGGCATCCTCTTCCGTGCTCTCGTCAGGGAACGGGCACCCCGTGTACCCCCCCTTCGCCACACAGTACCTGAGAAACCTGCAGGCACAACCAAAGGTGCCCATTAGCACTGGGCATGGCCCACCTCCTCAGTGCAGGGCACGGAGCACCTCGGAGCAGGGCCTGCCAGGCAGCTTACGGACCTCTGTGAGAAATGCCAATGGCACCATCAACCCGCTCCTGAGCGTACCGAGCCCAGCGCGGGTCGAATCACCTCCATGGAGAATGAAGGGCCTGACCGGTTCTGGGCTGCAGGTGGCAACCGCTGCACTTCTGGGCCCAGCTGCATCTTTTATTTCCACAGGCACAATTGTCCCCAGGGTCTGCAGCCACCTCTGGGGTGCAGCACCGCAGCGACTGAGCTGTGCAGGACAATGCTACGCTTTCTGTCCTGACGCCTTGGCTGGGATTTCAGCAGGGCTCCCATCCCTAGCTTACAGAACGTGCCCTGGGGCTGTTAACACCCACAAGTGGCCAGGGCTTGGAACAGGGTTAAAACGTCTCATTCACCAGATGGGCCCACCCCGCCTCCCCGAATGCTGCTGAGTCACTGGCTCTGTCCTGATTCCCAGGGAAGTGCGTCGTCCCCTCCAGATCTCCCAACCAATCTTCCCAGCCCACTGCAGGCCCTATTCTCTGCTGCTCTGCTTGTGAACCTCGAGTGGGTCCCAGCAGCCACCCAAAGGCCCCTGGCATGGAACAGTGGGTGCTGTGTTAACCCCTGCGAATGAGGCGCTGTGTTGCAGACCAGAGGAGGAATCCACTTGCTCCAGGAATGCAGGAGTCCACTGGGCCCTGGGAAGAGGCAGAGAACAGGGAAGGGCAGGAAGGAGGAGGCGGCCCGACATCACTTACGTTTTCCAGTGCGGATCCCTGATGAGCACGGCCGGGTTGCCCACGATGATTAACAGAGCCTTGGCTCTGGTGATGGCCACATTGAACCGCTAAACAGAGAGAGCAGGATGAGGCCCCTGGCCCTGGCCCCGCAGGGGATGCTGGGTCCTGAGATGGGCCTGGCCCAAGGGCAGTCATGGGCTTTGCTTCCCGCTCGGACAGATGCCTGCACACCCCTGTGCTGGAGGCAGAAGGGCTCTCTGCACGTGCCCAGACAGGAAGGGGTTAAGGGGCAGTCCTTTCCACAGGTGTGGGGCAAAGCTGATGAGGCTCAGGTGGGAGGCAGCGTTTGGAGCTAGTGGCTCTGAGTAGCTGCAGGGCTTGCTCTGCCTGGGCTAGGTACAGTCTGTCAGCTGGTGTGCATGTTTCCTGTTCTGCTAGAGCCCTGCAGCTGCCCCAAGGTGAGCAGAGACCCTGGTGGGCAGGGAGAAGTCCTGGCTCCCTGGTGCAGTCAGCTGGTTTGTCTGTGTGGGGGGGCCAGGCCTGTGGGACTGATCTGAATGCTGGGTGCCAGGCAGTCTGGCCCCGCCCCAGGCTTTGGATGCAGGGTGGGGGGTTTCCACATCCTGCACCGTTGCCCCCGAGAGCCCCTAGGGACCGGGCCCCACTGCAAGTCTGTCCTCGCTTATCCTGCCATGGGGCCAGTGGCCCGTGTCCCCTGGAGCAAGAGCAGTGGGTCTCTCCCTGTTGCTGTCCCCAGGCCAGGCTCTGTGCACTGGGGAAGGGTTGTGTGACTGGGGCTTTGCAGTGCGGGGGCTTTGGTTTGCTACCTGAGGTCCTGCAGCCGGTAACTAGCAGAGCCTGGAATGGGACCCAGGGTCCTGGCCCTGCTCTGCCCACTAGCCCACGTTCCCTGTCCATGGCTGCAAAGCACCTCATAGCTCGTCTACACCATGACTCAGCCATGGCCTGTGAAACCGGATGGAGTCAGGGGGAGCGGTGAGGGGGTGGGCAGTGAGGGAGAGGGGGTGGGGATGGCTGGCAGCTTTGCACCCTGGCTGAGAGACCCACGACTGCCCTCAGGGCTTCAGGCTCCTCAGGGCCAGGCTGGGCAGCAGGGGCGGGCGCCTACCTTGGCGTTCTTGAGGAAGCCCAGTTTGAACAGCTCGTCCATGCTGAGGTGCTCGGCACAGCTGCGCACGGTGGAGATGAGGAGCACGCGCCGCTCCTGACCCTGGAACTCCTCCACTGAGCCCACCTAGCGGGGAGCAGAGATCTCCGTCCCCGTCAGCAGCCTCCCTTGCACCCCTCGTGCCACGCACCACCAGCTGTGCAGGGACCCCATAGGGCAGAGTGTCCCCCAACCCCCTCCCCTGCTGCTGTGACTCTGGCTGATGGGGAAGCTGGAGGGAGCCCGTCTCACCCTAGTGCTCCAGCTGCAGGCCTGAGAGGAGATGCAGGGCCCCTCTTCTCCCAGGGGATGCTGTGGTCCTCTCTGCATGGCTGGAGCACTCTGCCCTCCAAGCCCAAGGGCCCGGTGTCTCCCGGCGGAGAGCTGCCCCAGTCCCAGCGCCAAGCGAGTCCCACTGCTGTGCTGGGACAGTCTGCTGTCAGGCTGGGTGTGGCTCTTGGCATAGTGGCCGGGCCACAGTTGTTACTCCAGGTGCGGCCAGGGGGATGGGACTTACCTTCAGCTCCTTGATGTCTGGGAGGTTCTTCAGGTCTTGCTCCTTTCTGGTGATGGCTACTCTGATCTTCTCGACCTGGGGAAGGGATGAGGGAGGAGCGGATGTGACTCCTGCTGCCCTCTGGAGCTCCCGGCTCCCAATGTGTACATCCTTGCCATCGATGGCCAGCTGCCTGTGCCCCCTGGCCGCCGTGTCCCGCACTGACCCTCCTGTTCGGTCTCCACCAGCTCACTGAGCTAACACCCTCCACCCCTCAGCCAAGTGCCGGGCTGGCTCCTGCTCTGGGTCGCTCCGATGCAACTGGCCAGAGAATACCACTGGGGTTCCCCAGACCCTGCCCCTCTTGGGGGTTCCCCCACATGGGGCACTCAGCCAAGAGCGGGGCTTGTTGGGGGGCAGTAGGGAGATCGTGTTGGGGGCTGAGGAGCCTGGGACGGGAGAGCTCAGGGCCGGGCAGCCTCTCACCTGCTTCCTGTAAGGAGCGATGATCCCGATCTCCTTGGGGGAGATCCTGGCACGGCCCCGCTTGCCCTGACTCTGCAGCAGTTTCTTGAGGTAGCCGACCAGGAATTCGACCTCCAGTGTGTTGAAGAACGAGGGGCTGTTCCCCTCTCGCTGGTCCTCCCCGGAGACTCCGTGGAAGATGATGGGGAAGCCCTGGAGGGAGAGCGCTGGGGTCAGGGCTGCAGCGGGGGCGCTTGGCGCTGCCCCACCCAGGACCGGGGGCCAGGCTGGGTACCTGCTCCCTTCCCCGCCCTCACCTGCGTGGGCAGCTCCTCCCAGGCGCAGTAGGAATAGCTGACGAGGCGGTCGGCGCACTCCTGCAGCTCCCTGTCGTAGAACAGCTGGTTGGGGATCTCCAGGAGGGCGGGATGGGACCTGGGGAAGGCGCAGTGACAGCATCTCCAGAGGGGCTCGCTGCTCCCCCGACCCACCAGCGCTGCTGCCACCTTGCTTCCCTGAGACTCCCTCCCCCTGCACCAGCAATAGGAGGGCCCCAGCAACCTCTGCCCCGGGCACAGAGCGGCCATGTCCGGACTTTGGGGCAGGGAGGGTGGAACCCAGGAATCCAGGTTGCTCCGCCCAATGCCTCTTTCCCTGGGGTGGCTATTAAATGAGCCCCTCACCAGGGAGGTGGGTATTGGAGAGATGGACAGACACGAGCACCCCAGGCCGAGCCTTTGCCGCTGGCAGCCCAGCTCCGCCGGCCCCCATGGCCCCCGCAGTGCCCATCCCGGGGCGCATACGGCACCTGTAGTTCTGCAGTAACTTGGTGACGAACTGCGGGCTGTAGCTCTCGGCTCCCTTTTGGTACAGGGAGTTGTGCAGCATGAGCCTCTCCAGCAGCGAGACCTCTGAAAGAGAGAGTGATGGCCCGGTTACCAGTGACCCCCCCGCGCCCCCCCAGCCTACGGCTGTGCCCCCTACGAGCAGCCCCACAGGGTCAGGCCTGACACAGCCTGGCCTGGGCCTCTCTGAGCAGGAGCTTCAGTGGCTCTCCTGGGGAGACTTCCACCTGCCTATCACAGCGCGAGCCTCTCCCTGCTCTCCAGAGGTGCCCAGGGTCTCTAACGTGCTATCGCAGCGGCTGTGCATGGCTCACACGAGGGAGGTAGATCAGCTTGGCTCCGTACTCCCCGCTCTCCACCCGGAGCCTTCGCCCTCTCTTCCACTCACCTAACCCGTGTTCGATGGCCAGTGGGGACCTCAGGATTGGACCCAGCTGCTTGGGATCTCCTGCCAGCACCAGCTGCCCCCCGTTGGGGTGGGTCTCCCGGTCCATCGCTGTCAGAATTCCTGGGGCAGAGAGACGGCTGAGGGAGCTGGGCGGGGGTAGGGGATCTGTGCCCGGGCAGGTTGCTGACTGATCCCTGCACAGCAAGGAGCTGCCGAAGGGCCCCATCACGGTGCAGGGGTGCAGTGGGTCCATCCCCAGACTCCTACTCACCTGCGATGGCCACCAGGCACTCCGGCTCCGCCGCGTGGCCGCACTCGTCGATGAAGACGTGGGAGAAATGGCCATCAGGGAAGGAGGCCGTTACTAGCCTGCCGGGGAGAGGGAAAGGCCGTGAGCAAGCCTGTACAATGCTGGCTCCCTGCCCTGCCACCTGCATAGCCAGACGGCTCCCCCTGCCCATGCTGCTGGCCCCCTCCTGAGCACGGCAGTGCCCCCCAAGCAGGGGTTTCCACGGCCAGCCAGGGGGAGAACTGCTCCCCCAGAGACTGAGGGGACGGCCTTCCTCTTTTACGAATGGAGACACTAGAAAGTGCCCAATACTTCCAGCATGATGAGGTGCCCCGGTCTGGTCAGCCCCCGCCCACATCTGTCTGTCACACCCCTTCCCCCAGTAAACCCTGCCCAACAAATTCCCTTCTCTTCCCCCATCGGGTGCTTCCACAGCTCAGTCACATTCATCAGGAGCGATTCGAGCCCCCGTCCCCATCCCGGTGGGGTTTGTACTGGGGCCCCTCCTACCTTCCTGCTGTCAGCAGGGTGGTGATGATGACCCGATAGTGCTGCAGCTTCTCCTTCCTTGGGTACACGTGACACTCCTGGGCGTCGTCCCAGTTACAGCAGGGCTACCAACACCGAGAACAATTAGACAAGGGCTGGGATCGGAGTGGAGTCTCCCTTGGGGAAGTTGGGGGCAGACGCCTCTCCCTCCATAAAGCCCTGAGACAGCCGGCAATGGTATGTATGTCTTGGCTGGTGACCCAAGGGTCCTTCAGGGACGGCAGGGACCCCTGTCTCCCTTGCAGCCTGGGGAGGTGACTAAGGCTGCTGGAACGTGGAAGTCCCTTCCCACAAGGACATGGATTTTTTAACAAAACTTTTGTCCTAAGTTGGCATTTTTCAGCTTGAGAGGGGGCTGCCTGGGAAGCGGTCGCTGTGCCTGTCTGCCCCAAGTGAAACGGACAGGAGCCTTCCAGGCAGGCTGTCCTATTTTTCCCAACGCAAAACTGATTTCCACCCCCAGCTTCAGTTTTCCCATGGAAAATGTGAAGTGGGCTAAAGGGCACCTGCCCTTGTAAAATCCTTCAGACAGGAAATTCCTGCCCAGCTCTACGGGGGATGTCTCTTGGGGTGCCAGGGGGGCACATGTACCTTGATGTCCTCCGGCACCTGGCGATAGTCCCTGCTCCTGGCGTTGATCCTGTAGATGCTGCCCTTGTCCAGGTGTTTCATCAGGCGCTGGCAGAGCAGGTCTGAGGCACTGTTGGAAGGTGCACAGGCCAAGACATGGGAGTCCTTGATGCACGTGATCACCTGAGAGGGAGAGGAAGAGTGGAGGAGCCCAGGCCCTGGTGCCAGTGCGTGGCCCCTCTGGCAACTGGACCAGGTGCCTGCTCTGGACTGGGAAGCCAAGGGACCCCCTCACCTGCTTGATGGCCTCCACCATGGTGACGGTCTTGCCGGTCCCTGGCGGCCCAAAGATGATGTACGGTGCCGGCCTGGACATCCCCATCACAATCTGTTGCACGGCGTCGTACTGCTCCTGGTTGGTCTCCAGGCTCTGGTCAAACAGCCTGAGGGGAAATGGAGCCGGGCAGGTACTGAGGGGAAGGCCAGGCCCTGCTGCGTGTGACCACCCCACTCCCCAGCCATCCAGTCCCCTTGGAGTGACTCTCCTCTGAAGCCAGGCACTCACCGGAGCCGGCTTCCCTTGGGGAGGAGGGACTCTCCGTAGGAGATGGATGGGAACAGAACGTCGCCCAGGTTCCTCTTCTCAGCCAGCTCCACGGCCCGGTGCTGCAACCGCAGCGGAAGCCGGTTGAAGGTAAAGGTCACGTCGAACTTCAGGTTATCCACGAAGCTCGCCAGCAGGCTGAAAAAGGGTGAACAGGGCTGGACAGAGCACGGGGCACCCCTCCCCGGGCACCGTCCTGCCCAGTCCCACTCTTCCCCCTCCTCCGTGTGGTTCCCATCTCCACCCCTGCTCAGCCTGGCGACCCTGCACCCCCCAGCACAGCACCTCCCACTCTGCTCATGCCCCCCATGCAGTCCCGTGTCAGTGCTAGCAGCAGGGGCTGCTTGGCTCGCACCAGGCAGCTGCTGTGGGCCTGGCCTGAGTCCCTCCAGTCTTGTTCCACGCAGACCCCCCAGTGCCGCGAGCCAGGGCCCAGCTGGCCCAAGCCCCCAGGGATGCGAGTGCGACTCACCTGGGGGAGAAGCCCAGCTTGACCCTCTCCAGCTCCACGGCATGGACGTAGCCCTTGTACTGCACGTGATGGGGCAGGGAGCGCTGCTCGCTCCGGATGACAAACAGGTGATCGCCCTTCAGCACGGACGGGCGGTTCTCTGCCACGCCGGGGACCTGGGGACAGGGCAGAGAAGGGGCCGCTCAGCAGAGCAGGACCTGAGTGCCCCTGGTAGCCAACCATCCCACGGGCCCTGCGCTCCCTGCGGGCAGCCCAGATGTAGGAGGAGGGGGCGCGTTGCCGGGACACGTACAGCCATCCGGCCTTGGCTCTCACCTCCAGGATGAGCAGCCTCTTGTCCCTAGTGTCCTTCACCATCGGGGCATCCTGCATGTCATAGCGCCGGATGTCCACCTCCATCTGGATCTCCTCCAGGTGCAGCAGCAGCTGGAACTTCTTCTGGTAGTTCTCAAACCGCAGCTCGGCCTCCAGGGATTTCCTGCAAGGCCAGAGATAATCCTGACCTCGCCGGGCACTGTGGGGCTGGGCTAGCCGGAGATGAGGCAGCTCTCTAGCCGGAGATGAGGCAGCAAGTGCCAGGAGCCCAGCGGCGTGTCTGGGCCTCAGAGGCCAGGACAGGGGCAACCAGTGGCCAGGGAAGTCTTTTGTGTGCCCCTGTGGCTGTAGTGTCTGGGAGGAGGAGCCCCTGCCGGGCCCCCACACCAGGAACCACTGGGATACTGAGTTTGCTCCTGCTGTCTGGGCAGCTCAGTTATGGAGGGCTTCTGGCTAAGGGGGGCTGGGCCCCATGGCTGCCCAGGGGAAGGCGCTCTTCCTTGGGAGGTCAATGAGGCCACCACTGCAGTGATTCCTGCCCCACAAGTACTCACTGCAGCCTGCTGCGCTCGGCACTGACTGTGTCCTTCAGGTCCTTCGGGTAGTTGTACGAGCCCAGTCGGATCAGCTGCTCAAGCTCAGGGTCCTGGGAGCTGGGCAGAGGAGACGCAGGGTGAGCTCCTCGCCCTGCCTAGCCGGTGGGACAGACTCCAGCATGGACCCAGGTGGCTGGGGTCTGCTGCTAGCCCACACGCACAGAAGATGGAGAGGTGGCTTGGTTCCCCACTCCTTGTCCCATGACTGCTCCCTCCTGAGACTCCTGGCAATGACTGCCCCCCAGGACCTCCACCCCCTATCTAAGCCTCCCTGCTGCTTGTCCCCTAACTGGCCGGAGCCACCATGGCCCCCCCCCCGTGGATGGACTTGTGCACCCCTGAGGTGTGTGCACCCCAGTTTGCTGAGCACTGATCTAAATCACTGATGAAGATATTGAACCCAGAACCGATCCCTGCAGGACCTCTCTCGTTCTGCCCTTCCAGCACGACAGTGAACCACTGATAACTCTCTCTGGGAATGCTTTTCCAACCAGTTTTGAACCCATGTACCCATGCGGGGCGTCAGTTTTGCACCTAGTGGTGCTGGGCATCAGCTGCCCGGCCCAACTCCCCCTCGTACCAGTCGGGAAGGACGCCCTCCTCTGTGGTGACTGTGACCGTCTTCCTCAGGTTGGCCTGGTAAGGCCTGTACGGTGCCGAGGGCCCCAGCTCGTCAGCCAGCCGGCTGTTGGCTACAGCCGACACGAACCGCCCAATGCTGAAGGTCTCGTCCTGCTCCTTGGAGAACTCGAAGACCACGGTGACGGGGCAGTAAGCATAGTGCTGAGTCAGGCACTGCACCTTGATCAAGTAAGAGCTCCCTGCAGTCAAAGGGGATGTGTGAACAGGGAGTGCCCCCTTCCGGGGCCCCCGTATGCTTCCCCTGCCCCCCAGGGGGCCTTGGGCGTTTCACCCCACGGCAACGTTCTGCAAAATCTCTGGCGCTAATTCAGATGCCCAGGAAGGCGCAGTCTGGAAGAGGGATGGGGACGAGGAGAAGAGTAGCTGCCATGTTCGCTGGCAGGGAAGAGTGCAAGCAGGGCCCACAGTTCCTCCTGCACCCCTGCAGTCCACCCTCGCCCACACAGCCAGACACCTTGGCAGCTGTCCCTGCCGTGCTCGCTTCCCCAAAGCTGCGTGCACCAGAAGGGGGAGCCAGGAGGGTGCAGAGAAAGGGGTACATAGGGCAGACCACACACTGCCCACTATTGTGATGCAGTCACCTCTGGGCTTGAATGCAGCAGCTGTTTCACGGTTGCACAGCTTTGCTGAAGGTCAGTGTGGGACCAGATGTGAAGGAGAACCCGGCTCCTGGGGGAAGGTGGATCCTCTTACCTGGCTGCAACCCCAGGGGCTGCTGTCTGCTCACGTTTCTCTCGTCGTGGAAGGTGATCTCGCGCCGCTTCCAAAGCGCCCTGTACCCTAGCAGCATCACTGCCTCTGTGCCGTTGTTCTGAACTGAAATGCTGGCAGTTGCGGGCTCGTTGGGCGTGACGGCGAAGCGGATGCGCCCATTCCCACGGTCGTTCTCGGAGAGAATCTCCACCCCGTGTTTCCCGCTGATGAACTCCGCTCTGAGGGCAGAGGGTGCGGGTCGGATGTGTGCATGCAGTCCCAGCTGGCCCGCAGCTCTGTGAGCTGGGCCAATGCCCTCGATACAGAAACTCATGTCAATGTCAGAGGCATCGGGCTCAGGCCCCCAGAGCAGCAGCCGCTCCTTGTTCAACCCTCCTGTTTCCTCCCTGCCCCCGCGGTTTCCCCGTCCTGCTGGGAGGGGAGTCGGGAATGGCTTGTGAGCTGCCAACGTTTAGCCTGCTCTGGACTGCCCCTGCTGGGGGCTCGTCGTCCCCTTGGCCTATTACAGCGAGGGGGGGCTCCAGGCTACGCCCGGCTGGGCTTTGGTACCTCTTCTGGGCGCGTCCTTGGTGTGGAGGCTGATCAGTCCCCGCCTGCTCACTGTCCAGAGGCGGCTCCTTTGGCCTGGGTGTCCAGTACTGATCTGTGACCTTCCATTTCTTTGTCACCTGGGGAAGGAGAGCAATTGTCTGGTGGGTGGGAGCAGGCAGGGGAGTGAGGGCTTCCAGCGTGTGCCGGGGCAGCCCCTGAGAAGCTGGGGCAGGGAGCAGAGGGACTCACAAAGTCTGTTGAGCCAGGACTGGGCTGGAGCGCACCCCCACACACACCCTCCTCCCGGGCCAGCTGATGGCAGCAGGCTTAGCTCGCACACCTGTGTTCAACATGCAGCCAGGCCCGGCTGAGGGTGGGATGAAGAAGGGGACCGTGGGCTGAACTGGGATAAAGTGCGTCCGGGACCCCACTTTCCTGCTCTGAGAGCTGTAGGGGCAGCCCTGGAGCCTGGCCAGCCGGGAACAATCCTACCCAGAGCGAGGGAAGAGATGCTGGCCCCACGGCTCCCCGAGGGCACAGGGATGTTGGGAACAGACCGCGGCAGCCAGGCCCTCGTCTGCCTGGGAGCCGAGAGGCAGCAGCGCTGCCGGGGGCCACGTGGGCAGCACCTACCTTGTAGAAACTCACGAAGTCTCCCCGCACCTCGGCCCGGCCGCTCTGGCCCAGGGTGAACAGGACGGAGGAGAAGTTGGGCGTCTTTGTATCATTCCTGCCGAAATGACAGAGCGGGAGAGTCTGTGACTGTGGGACCCTGGGCACGTCTCCAGGGAGTGACTGAGTGGGCAGGACGCAGGGGCGAGAGGAGCAGGGGAAGGGAAATGCCAGTGTATGGGGGGGGAGGGGCATTCCCCCTGTGCCTCTGTACCACTGCCACCCGGAAAGAGGCAGGGCAGTGCTCCGCTCTGGGGAGAGGAGCCCTGGCTGCAGCCAGTGTGCCAGTGTGTGTGTGTGTGTGTGTGTGTGGCGGCGGTGATGGTGGTGGTGGGGGATGGCATCTTTTCATTGTCTCCAACCAAATCCTGTTCCGCCACGTGGGCAACTCGCCAGGAGCCCCAGGGCATTGCTTGAATGCAGCATGGGCACCCCGAGCTCTGCCATCTCCTGGGGGGCGACCATCCCCAATGATTACAATCACAGGGCCGGGGGTTAGGAGTAACTTTAAATCCAGGCCTCCCCCGCCCCGCCTCCCCTTCCCTTTCCCAGCACAGGTCTAGCCTGGGAGCAGGGCTGGGCTATTCGCCGCCCATGCAGCGATGGGATGGTGCTGTGGGACTGCGAAGCCCCAAGGCGCTATGGCCGGGGCAGACTGTGCTTTAGCCGGGCCAGAGGTGAGAGCAAAGCCTGGGGGTCCTCTCCCGGCAATGACACCGATTCCCTGTGACCGTGGGCACAGGGCGGAACCCCTGCCCGGGGAGGGGGTCAGGCTGGATCAGCCAACGTGCACTAGGTGCATGTGCACAGGGGGATCTCAGGGGGACACGGTGTGCACAGGCCTGTGCCCCACACCTTCCAGTCAGGAACGGGGCGGGGGGCACAGGGGTAGGACCCTGCCCACGCCTTGGATAGGATCCCCAGGGGGGTGAGTGTTGGCTGGACTCGCTCTCCACAGACGGATCCCTCCCAACCCCTGGGGCAGGACCCCACTCTGGGGATGGGGAAGGTGGGCCCCCCCATTGCCATAGCATGCAGGCTGGGGCAGGGGACCACCAGGCTGATGGCCTGGCAGCTTTGCTCAGTGTTTGTAAAGTCGGGTCTGGAGCAAAGGCTGCCGGGGGCCACCCACCGCTGCCCTGGGCAGGCCGGGGATGATGCCTGAGCAGAGCTCCCCAGCAGCAGGCCCAGCACCTACCTGGTGGGGGCAGGGACAGTAACCCCACCCCTGCCTGAGTGCCTGGCCTTGGTGTGCACTAGACTCGGCCGCCTGCCCCTCTGCCCCAGCCAACAACAGCCATGAGCTCTCCTGAGCCTGCTGCCTGCCCACACCGCTGCAAATGCTAGTGCCAGTCCCACGGGACAGTCCCACGCTCACCCCAACGCCCCAGGGGCTGGCAGGTGTTTGTGTCCATCCCAAGGCCCATCTCTACTGCCGTGATGGGGTGAGCATCTGTTCTGGCCCCTGTGGGACACCGGCCTAGGACTGGCTCTGGCATAGAGCCCATCTCTCAGGAAAACCTCCTCTCCAGGTGCCCCAGGAGCTCAGGATGGGGACGTCAGAGGGGTATTTTACTTGTGGGTGTGTATATTTAGTTGCTTTCTCACCCTATGGCCCCTGCCAATGATTAACTGGGGCTGTCCCGGGCCCAGGGCCAGACACGGTGGTGCTGGCAGGGGAAGGCTCTTGGCCAGGCCTGCGAAGGGGAAAGCTGGCGAGTTGAGCTGCGCAGCCATGGGCCAGATCGTCCCTGTGCCAATGGCTGGAGCCAGCAGCACAGCGCTGAGGCTCTGGCCTGGGATCTCTCTCCCACCAGGCCGCAGGGAGCAGAAGCCCAGCTCCCCAGGACAAGGCTGTTCCCTGCCACCCAGCCAGGATGGAGGCGCTGACCTCTTGGGTCTGCGTTAGCCAGTGACTTGGCTGCACCCCATCAGCCGGGGAGAGGGGGCTGCCCTGGACTGATCTGAACAGAACAGTCAAGCCCCAGTGGGCAGAGAAGGAACCTGCCCAACATCCAGGTGAGTTTCCCTCTGGCCGGGGGTGACAGACTCTCCTCTCCCAGCTTGGGGAGTTTGGTGGCTTCCTGACAGCTGCCCCATCCCACCCTGGCCATGCTCCATACAGGGGGGCTTCCAGCTGTGCCCGGGTGCCAGGTGGAAATCAGGGCTCGCAGCTCCTCCCAGGCCCAGGGAATGTGGACGAGGACAGGGGCTGCCCTCCACGCAATGGGGCGCCCGCCCCCTTTCTGCAGGGCTGCCTCTTACCTGGTCCTGAACTCCTGGTTGTAGATGGTCCTCAGTGCCTCCCGGCTGCTCACAGTTTCTCTGCCTGTGTCTTTGAGGAACTGCACAAACTGATCCCCAAACGCCCTCCTCTCCCGAAAGGTGAACTTGGGCATCGCCTCTGGCTCCGCTGCTGGCCCCCAGACCCTGTCCTGGCCTGGCCTGTCCTGTGGGGCGGCCTGGCTCAGTGCCTGTGAAACCTGCCCACAAAGTACTTAGAGGAGGGAAGAGGATCGCACACTCTCAGCAGGCAGAAACGAAAGTGAAAGAGGCTGTGCGCATCCTGGAGCCAGGCCCTGCCCGAGCTGGGGGTGGGAACAGCCCTGGCCTTCTCCCCCACGGCCTGGGAGCCAGCCCCTCTAGCAGCAGCTGCAAAGGGTGGTGGAGGTCTCAGGAGCAGAGCGAGTGGGACTCTGAAAGGCCCGGCCCTGGGGTCAAGGCGAGAGCAAGCGCTTGGCAGGGCTCAGCCTAGGCTGGGGCGAAGTTTTCTGTGGAAGCGCTGAATAAAAATCAGAACCGCCCCCCTTCTCCTGAGAGCTCATCTGCACCAGTCACTGCCAGTTCACCCGGCCTCTTCCGGCCACGCTGGCCTGTTCCCTGCAGGGACTCGCACCTGCTCCGCTGCCCGAGTCTCCCCTTGGCTCTCAGCCGGCTGCGTGCAGGCCGGGGGCTTGTTTCCGACTGTGTTGGTTTGGTTCAGATCCATGTTACACAGGTTGCTGTTTATTTTGGAAAAGGCAGGTCAAAGCAATGGGCCTCGGAGCAGCAGAGGAGGCGTTTGGGATGGGCCTTGCTTCGTGGGGGAGTTCATGCACGCCCCCCCCCCCGATGAGCTTTTCCCTTATTGTTGAGAGCTCTGCTGTGCCAGGGGGGTGAACTGTTAACCAGGGCCTTTGTCCAGGAGCATTAGGCTCTTTTCGCTACACAGGGCCGATTACCACGAAGCTCTGGGCCTAGACTAGGTATTCCGTGGAGAGAGGGCAGAGGGCAGGGCTGATGTACCCTCAGCAGCCGGAGTTGCTGGCGGGATGTGCGGCCGTACTCAATACTAGTGCAGTCTCCTGTGTGCTGAAGGCTTTGTGCCTGGGAATATTGCACCGTGCAGTCCCGCCCTGAGCTCATTGTGCTGCTTTAAAGCAGGGAGTGGGGGTGGTGAGGAAGCTGGGTTCTTCACCCAACTCTGCCGCTAGCTGCTCCCTAGGAGACCTGGGCTGGGTTACTTCCCCCTTCTTTGCCTCCGCTCTCCCCATCAGCTGAGCCACCTCTGTAAAATGCCTGAGGCAGGTTTGTAGAAATGTTGGTGGTGCCCAGAACCTGCCCAAGGCTCTGGGAGGGAGTTGTGGGGTTTTTGGGGTGGGGGGAGGTCTGGGGTGCAGGGCCTGGGGAAGGGGATTAGGTTGCAGACTCTGGGGGGGAGTTTGGGGGCAGGAAGAGGTGCAGCGAGAGGGAGTGTAGGAGGGGGTGGCAGGGCAGGCTCTGAGAGGGAGTTTGGGGGTGGGAAGCGGTGGGGGTTGCAGGCTCTGGGAAGAAGTTTAGGGGCAGTAACAGGGTGGTGGTGCAGGCTTGGAGAGGGGGTGGAGGGGTGCAGTGCTTACCTGGGGCTCCTAGGCAGGGTGGGTTGGGGGGATCTCATGCTGCTCCCCACTCACAGGCACTGCCCCCACAGCTTCCCTTTGGCTGCAGGGGCGCCAGGGGTGGGAACAGCGCAAGACCCAGACCCCCACCCAGGACCCAGCCAGGTGGAGTGAGCACACAGGGGCCGCTCTGCTCCGGCCAGTGGTGGGGTGTGGGGGCCCAGGCTGCTTTAAATCGTGTGCAGGGAGCTGGGGAGGGGGGCGGGGAGCCAGAGACCTGGCCCCAAACAGGGCTGGAGTCAGGCTGGGATATTTCTGCTATCCAGGCACCGTGCTGGAGAACTCGCTGCCCATGGAGAGTCTGTGTTCCTCAGGTGAACAGTTCCCACCTGGAGTATTTCGGGAAAGGCAGCCCAGCCAGGGAGGACAGAGGAAGGATTGATCGAGGCCCCTGCATACACCAGGGAAGGCTGGCCTGGTGGCGAAGGGCCATATTCCCAACTCTATCACTTGTTCACAGTGTGATTTTTTTTTTAAAGCATCTAAAGTCTAAAGGTTTATTCATAAAAAGAAAGAACGATAGATGAGTTAAAATGGTTAAAGGAATCAATTACATAAAGCCATGGCAAAGTTCTTGGTTCTGGCTTGTAGCAGTGATGGAATAAACTGCAGGCACAAATCTTGGGCAGGTCTCTTTGCCTTTCTGTGCCTCAGTTTCCTACTTGTACACCAGCATTGTGGTACATCCCCGCCCCTGAGGGAGTTGGGGGTGTGGATAAGGTTCAAATACTACTGGAAGACTGTAAAATAGTCAGATTTCCAGGTGAACTATTGTAGGTCCCCAGGCATTGGGTGTAATGCCAGTGGAGTAAAGGTCCTTCGGGGAGCACTGTAAACTCCCAGTAAGTGGGAGAGAGCTGGTGGGCTCATGGGTCAGCAAAGCGGGTGATTTAGAGAGGCTCTGTTGCTGGAAGTTTGTTAGGACCGTCCCCCTCCATAAACTGGCTCATGTGTAACTGACTTGTTCTTTGTGGTTTTGGGATTAACTTGGGCTATGACTTGATTAGCACTAACCCTTTCCTCTCCCTCCCTGCCTCTGAGATTCCCCACTGGGGCGACTCCCCCAGCTGTGGCAATGATAAAACGGGGTCCAGGTGGCTGCTCCGGAAAGCTATTCTGAGAAATACTTTAGTTAGTCTTTATGGTGCCACAGGACTTTGTCTATTCTGAGAAACTCTCTCACAAAAGGAGCCTGCTGTAACAGAACCTTACTGTACAGGAAGCAGAACTAACTTCTTACAAGAGCCCCAGAATGAGCCAACCCAGGTTACTGTGGTCCAAGTGGACAGCACTGGCATTCATCTCCTTGATTAGCAAGGGAATAGGCGGGTGGGGTTCATGGGAACATCAGAGCAATGCAAGGAAGGAATGCTGAGTGTTAATGGGTTCATTGAGAACACTTTGTAGTCTAGCATCTTTGGCTAACTGTGACAAGTGAGATGCTGGCCTACCATTTATGCAAACATCTTTACCTTTGTCCTCCCCACCAACATATGGGTTGCTCAACTGCTGCATATTATCTTACTCTAAGGCTTTGTCTATTTTACAAGGGGCACCAGTTTAACTAACAATGGGAGTTTTAGTTGATTTAGGGCTTATCTACCTAAGAAGTTGTTCGTGATTAATTCCATGTGTGGACACCCTTAGTCTGGAACAAAAGTGCTTTTTGTTCCTGTTTAGTTTAACCCACTTATTCTTTCAAACAGTGTCCATACGTGGCATTCTTCGGGAACAGCTATTGTACTTTGTATGGAGAGACTTGCATCAATGTAAATGTGGGTTATAGTGAGCTAGCACAAGCAGATTTCTTACAATCCTTAATTAAATCAATTTCGCCAGGTTTTTTCCCCTAACTTTTTAAAATCAATTTTAGTTAAGCTGGTAACACTGACAAGGCCCTAGATTGTGAGCTCATTAGTACAGGGAGTCTCTGTTGCTTATTTGAACAGTGCTTTGTCCAATGAGGTTTTGATCAGGTCCTTAGACGCTACTGCAATAAGATGATTGAGCATCAATATATCCCTCTGAGATAGCTGGTGCTGGTAAGCTTCCATTGTTTGTTTTAAACATTAGGGAAATGGAGGCAGAACAAGGAAGCAATTTACCCAAAGTCACGCAGGAGAGGAGTGGCAGAGCTAGGAACAGAACCCAGAACTCTTGCTCACAGCTCTGAGAGCACTCTCGAGGTACTGTCAATCACATTTTGTTGGAGATGACAAGGTGGGTGAGGTAATATCTTCTATTGCAGTGGTGCCCAACTTTGTTACATGGGTGGGCTACATAAACCTAAGCACAACTTTGTGGGGGGGGTCAAACAGATTCTTATGAAATACACTGGTGAGCCCAGTATGGTCCACAGGCTGTAAGTTGGGTATCTCCTATTTTACTAAACTAACGTTGGTTGATGAAAGAGAGACAAGGTTTCACAGTATCCTACTGTATATGTTGTTGGAATACATTCTTAAAGTGCAATACATTAAGGCTTATACTGAAAAGGGAAAGAAGATTAGAAAATACTGTGCATATATAACCTGATTTGAGTTAATGGCACAATACCTTTTGGAATTCCCTGACACAAATGTTTGATCTTGAAACTTTGTTAAATTAATGCTGGTGGATATCTTCACATGCAGTCTGAAAGTTTATTTAAAAGGGAAAACAAGGTAACTTGTTTACACAATTCATTGCAATGGATATGCTAACAGATCTTAAAACAACCAATGAGTGTGCAGATATGCACAATGTGTATTATTCCTATTTGTACCATAATGTATCTGACAGAACCCTGATTGTTCCCAGAAGTTAGCTGTAATACACTAGTGCATGAGTTATTGAGAGTTCGGTGGATACCATCTAACATTTCAAGGTACTCTACAGGGACAGATGGCATAAGCCCCAAGTGCAATACTGGAATAGGTGAGGTTGTTTTGCAGTCCTCACAGGCATGAGTATCACAGCTTTCAATGCAGGACTCCAATTCTAGGCTGGTTTATATGAACTGGTGGAAAAATTGCTGGTAACTTAGTGTATAGTACTGCTCACACTTGCTACCCCAAACTACTCATGCCAGGATACCCATCATTATAGCAGGATGCAGAGCTGAGTTCCTGTAGCAGTTAACTGTATTTTGATTAGGCATAGATATCCGAGATCATAAAGGACAGACCCAAATAGCTTTAGAACAAAGGCTGGTGTATTTCTACCAGAATAGATGTGTGAGGAATGAATGCATTGATATTCTGAATGGCAAATACAAATATATATTATTCTGCCAAAACTTCTCACAAAGAATGGGACATTGGCACTCTTATTTTGTGGTATTACTGAGCAAAACTGAGGTTTAATGTACAACCTGCCACTTTTTCTTTGCATTTTTAAAAATAGGAAGACCCCCACCAGTTTAAAAAAAAAAAAAAAAACTTGGGAAAGGCGCAAGGACAACGAAGTGTAAACGAAGCAGAGTGAATTTAGCAGTGCACCCACGTTCTGGTTTTTTAGGCCATGTCTACACTAGGTAACATACTGATGCAGCTGTGCCACTGTAAGATTGTTCGTGACTGTAGCTGCTCTATGCCGATGGAAGAGAGCTCTCCCATCAACAAAATTAAACTACCTCAAACAAGCGGCACTAGCTACGTTGGTGGGAGAGCAACTTCAGCCAACATAGCGCTATCCACACAGGCGCTTCTGTCAGGGTAACTTATGTTGCTCAGGGTGTGGTTTTAGTCACACCCATGAGTGACATCAGTGTTATTGGCAACAGTGCTAGTGTAGACATGGCCTTAGAAAGAGAGAAAATGTACTTCTCTCTTGTGGGGGAAGCTGCTTCTCAATCATTCAGCTGTTTTCTGTTCTATGAAAAATGTAATAATTTATAGCAAGTTTTAAACAGTACATATTAATTGCAGCGTTCCAAATATAACAAGAAACTGTCCCCAACAGAAAGAGACAAAGATTGTGAGTGATTTTTCTCTCACTTCGATGAAAATCTTTTATTTATCATTTAATACACCATCCACTCATACACCTGCAGGACAAACTCTAGGAACCTGCCACAAAGCATTAAAGCACAACATACCTATTATTCCTTAGACATTTGCATTTTTAACTCTAATATTTAATCTCCAACCAGACAAAATGTCTCAGCAGTCACAATACTAACAAGTGTAACAATACTAAAAAAAAAAAAGAGAGACAGAAGTAACTATTAGCTGTTCTGTAAAAATGCAGATGTCTGTTAACCACACTTCCAGAGAAAAGAAAAGCCAAAAAAAAAAAAAAAAGTTCACTTAGAGGGGAACATGTAATCTTTGGGTTTAAAAAAATTATTCACACTGAAAATCTGGCCTTCTTGAGATTTCTGTAAGGGATCATGTAAACTCATTCCAGATATTACAATCTAAGCCTCTAGGCCCATTGCTATGTGGAGATCAGTAGCAGGCATGTGTGGGAGATGTCTTCTCTTGCATTTTATTAGTTTGCAGCACAGCAGCTTGAGCTGTTACCAGATCTGACAAACTTACTGAAGTACCTGGAGTGCTGTATAAGGGTGCAGGGAAAATACTCCCCATACCCACTGCCTGTATTTATAAAAGGGCTTTCAGGGCTAGGAAATTTTCCAACCAGTACAATTACAGTGACCCCCACACAGAGCTATATCATTGAACCATGAATGTGGTTTAATTCAAATGACCTACCAGTAAATGCAGTAACAGGAAGTTTATGTGGTAGGGAACACAAAACACAAAGACAATGCTATTTGTTCAATAGTTCTCCTTGAGGCTAGAAAACTTGTTAACTTTGAAAGCCCTAGCAAAATGCCACACTGTTTTGGAAACCACCTACTTGGCATACGACCACATTTAGTTTTTTGTACGCTACCGTTTTCATCAAATCTCATCAGTTCTGCCTTAAGCATTTTGCATTTCTTTTCCAATCTTGTAGCTGAGGATTTTGTTCCAGTCAATCTTGGTGCGAGTGACGGGCAGCTGCCGACGCAAGGCTTTGAACGTGGTGTCAGACATAGTCTGATAGTTTTCACTGATTGCCGTCTGCAAGAGCAACCACATTGAAAGTGTTTGTTTAAGCAGAACTACTATAGCAGGAGGATGGATGCTTTCAGAAAGCATTACTCAGTATTAAAGCCAGGCAAGCTACTTGTGTGTGTTGAGAAAGAGTCTTTCTTGCCTTCTTCTGCTCAAGTGAATTTATTTTCAAAAGGCCTTGCCAACAACTGTACCCAGTGTGATCTTCTCATGAATTGGAATTGGTGACTTTGCACCTTCCAGGCCCCACTCCAGTTTTCTTGTTAATATCCTTTAAAGGGACTTGCTATCCTGGTGACTTTATTTCATTTGTTTTTAAACACTTATATAGCCCCATAACTGTGCTTGGTGGCTTACAGAGAAACTACTGTCCCTGCTCCAAAAAATTTACAAACAAAATCAGATAAACTGACTATGAAACTAGAAACAGAAGGTAGAGAAGAAAGGACAAGAGGTGGAAAAAATCTAGAGGTTCATCTCTCATGTTCTGATTGTTTGTAAATAGAGGGAAGTATCTTTTAAAATATCCATGAAAATAAAAAAGCCTAATAGAATCACGTGGATCCCTGCTAAATTCTCTTACCTGATACTCATTTTCTGCATGTTCTATGATTTTAATAAATTCCTTGGCTGTTTGGACATCATTCTACAGAATAAGAGGAACAGAATTTACTTTCAAATTCAATCAAAAGGCTGAATATAAAAATCTATTAAATGGGTTTCCTTCGAGAATGAAATTCTGTAAATACTCAGTTCATCGGTGATTAGGGAAAGACAAAGCTACATCGCAACATTAGCAACTGTGCTGCACTCAGCAGGGAACAGAGGTAAGTGAAGCTGACATTATATACACTATCCCGTATAAACTGAAAGACAGGGCTGCCCTCTAGTGAGCAAAAGAGAACTGGGCGTCTTGATACAGAACAGACTTGTGAGCAGACACTACTGCCCTCCTTTCCTTCCAGCCTACATGTCATTACAAGACTAAGTTATGTTCCGCTCAGCACCGGGGTGAGGATTCCCAAGAAGTTGTTGCAACTCCATTTGCCTTGCAGCGGAAGGATCAAGATTTTTCAGAAACGTGCTGTTGTATTTTGGTTCAAATTCTCCCTTTTCCTCCTACAGAAAAGAGAAGGCAACTAGTTTCCCCCACGGCATATGTGACCCCTACTCTAAACTTGAAGAGCATACAACTAACAGCATGCCTCTCCCTACAGTCTTTAGTCTACAAGCCATGTAAGAAGCTGGGTTCCCCACAGGCCACTGTATGTGTTGCCGCTGCATTGACTGGTCAGCTTATAATTTGATCAAAAGCCTTTACAGAAGTGACACAAGAGTGGAGTCACATTTGAGAGTAAAGCTGCCCTGGGAACACAAACCAACACAAAAGAGCTGCTGAAATGTTGTAAATTCTCCATACTCACTGAAACCGTTAGAGAGTCTTGGATGTCTTTATGGCTAACTAGCTGCACGTTGCCATCTTCATAGTAATGAACCTGCACAAATAGAGAACAAACACGGTTTATGATTCACATTATATTGTGGTAATACCTGGAGCCAGACCTCCATTATTAGGCATTGTCCACAGACAAGGCCAAAGACCAGGAGAAATGCACAATACCTGAGACCATTTTCTCAGCCTGCAGTGGAGACTAACGAAGGCTGGATGGATTTTCTAAGGGATTTTATTCTCAGCCCGGACCTTTCAATATAAAACACTCCTTACAGCTGGGATGAGAGCAGGCAATAAAGGGTTCACAGAACAACTTGTAGACTTACTTCTGGTTAGCAGGGACCAGGAGCAAAATGCAGAGCTTGGATGCACATGGTAATACAATCCACTAATACTAACCATCAGGCCAGACTTTAGCTATTATAACTTTCAAAGGATTACCTTTCTTTAGCATTTTAAACAGTCAATGCACAATTCAGCAGTCATGAGATGTCCTAATTTAAAATGGCATCTTTGTGGACACCTAAGGATTTCTTTTCTGAGTCAAACCCACAAGAACTCCTTGAGAAGCAGCAATGCAATTGATGCGATTGTTGTTGAGCAATGTCACTAACCTGGATCTTCAGCACTGCAACCACCTGAGCCGCGGGGGGCGTGATGGTAAATTTCCACTCTGATCTCCAGCGGCCATTCCTAAAAAGAACCAAAGCACACGCTGACTGGGAAAGAGCCCAATATGCTGCCTCTGCTTTTCTCCGACCACCCTGTGCCCATATTCAAAGGCCTCACCTGGCCCCTCATTCCACTGGTGCAGCGCAGTTCAAGGCAATGATGCATCAGTACAGCCTGGGTTCCAAAACAACAAGGGGGTACAGCTCCCTAGCTTCACTAGTGCCTTTTTCATGGGCTGGTTCCTGGAGCAGCACAGGGGCCTCTCCCCGAGCAATTTCATCCAGCCGGCCGGGAAGGCATGCCAGAAGCAGAAGCTACTGGGAAGTGGGCAAGAGAAGAAGCAGGGGACCTGTTCTGGATTAGCCTACTGCTTGGGAGCAGGCATGGAAAGGAAGAACTTGTGCTCAAAGGGCTATACACGCTTTATAATAATCTTACCAGAAGTTTTTGGGCTGAAACTGGTGGCTCTCAATGCAGGCGATAATTGTCTGCTGTCCATCTATAGTCTTGCCATAAACCTGAATTCATAAAGAAATGAAAAATAAGCATCATAATGCCACATTCTTGCTGCATGTATTCCACCAGCTTTGTGTTCCTAATCCTGGTAACCCTAGATGGAGCTTCAATATCCTGCTATACTATAGCTCTGCGAGAGAGCAGATAGTGCACATCCACCATTAGTTACCTTGTCTATGCATGCACACACACCTTTCCTCCCTTTCCTGGTCAGCTGAACATTTGAAAAGGCTGCAAGGTGCATTAGTACATATGTACCCATAGGTGATTGAGGTAATTAAAGGACACATTTTGCCACTGGTTTACACATGATATGAACGCGCACACAAAATCTCTGCACCCTCTTGTCTTTGCAGTACAAGAATAAGGACCTACAAGACAGACGGTAATGAAGATGCGAGCCCAAAATACAGTACAAAGTCTCACTGTGGGGCTAACAGACACGGGACAAAGAGCCATCAATGAAATAAGGTAGGTACTTAACAGTACAAAAGCCATTGGGATAATGTTCTTTCACATATGCCCTCAGCGCACTGTCACAGGCGTCTCTCCATGGCTTTAGAGCTGCTTCTGTGTCCGCAGGGTGGGGATCACTTGCTTCTTTCCTTAAATGATCAAACTTAAAGGAAAGTTTGTTCCTTGGGTCCAAAAATCTGCCATTGCCCAGGTCGCCATGTTCTGTAATTAAGACCTGAAAAATAAAGCAAAAGATCAAAGCACTTCCTTATGATGATTTAAATGTCATTTTGCTCTTCTAGATTTAACCACAAGGCACTATTTGTTTCAGATGAAACCTTAGGATCTGAAGTACCCGCTCCTTTGCAAGGACATTCATGGTTCTATGATTCACTTAATTATGAGGGGTTTGCTGTGAGGTCCTTGGACAAATTTTCCCTCTCACTATGGTTATGTTGTAGCTATCCAGCCTAGAGATGCCTGCATTTAGCAATGTTGTGTATAGAAAGCTTACAATGCTTTTTGGGATCCTTTGTACGAAATACAAACATCAGTTATTCTGCTTCTGTAAAACTCTAATAGGATAACTCAAGCCCCATTTCTTTTTCCTTCCTAAAGGGAAGGCTGGGTGTACCTCAGGGGTTCCATCATTCTCCTCTTTCTCTTCTTCCTTCCATAAGCCTGCATGTTGCAGTAACTCTTCCTCTGATTGAGGAGGAAGAGGAGATGTGGTTACTTCACTATGTATCAGGTTTAGGCTGGGGTGAACGGTCGTGAACAGCACAACAGGGCATCCCCTGCCCCATCAGGAGATCAGTCATCTTAGGTGCCTGACCAAGCAGAAAACCAAACTTCTTTCTCCGAGGTTGTAAAGCTTCTGTCAAATCTACTTCTGTTGGCAGCCTATTATTACTATATTTCCCATGCCTGCACCACTTGATTGAACCCTCTGGCACAAGTGGACACTGAGCTGCAGGTCCTGTATCAGTACTGAGCTCAGAAACCAGAGGCAGCCAACCCTGTTTTCAGTCTCCAACAGGGCCCACTTTCTTCCACTGAAAAACAGACATTAACTGTACCCTTTGTGAAACTTCAGTCTAAGGCCATGGTTACACTGGCACTTTATAGCGCTATAAAGCCCCCACGAGCGCTATAACCTACTCCCCGTCCACACTGGCAAGGCACTAATAGCGCTATAACTGCTGAGTTATAGCGCTATTATAAATCCACCTCCTCATGGGGAATAAGGGCTGTAGCGCAGCTGCTGTAGCGCTACAGCAAGAATGTGGACACCCACTGTGCTACAAGTAATCTCTGGAGATGCCTAGAGCCATTTAAGGCAATTGACGTCTCTTCCCTTTGTTTTGAACTCGGCTGGAGGAATGCGGAAGTACCTCTTTAGAGTTTCTTTCTTAACTCGGCAGATAAGCAATGCAAATGTTTAAGGAGGGAGCCTGTGTGAAAACAAAGCCCTCTGTGAACGGAGGCTCACTGACAGGCTTTCAGAAAAACGGAAAAACCACTGTCTCTCTCCCTCCACATACACACAACGCGTCCCCCCTCACCCCCCTCGTTTAAAAAGCACGTTGCACCCAGCTGAATGCTGGGATACCTGCCCTAATGCGCTGCTCTTAATGCCGCATTAAGTGCCCCAAATGTGGCCATGCTATACCGCAGGAGCATCTGAGTGTGGACATACAATAGCGCTATACATATTACTGTATAAGGGGACCGCTATAACCTATAGCGCTATAATCTTGTAAGTGTAACCATACCCTAAGTATCAAGAGGCAAAACAAATTCCCAGACCATCTTTTGAAGGCAAATGGGAAGCTCTTTAGTTTGTGTTTTTATACAGGAGAGGGAATGCAGAAAGATTGAAATGAACTACTGGGAGAGCCAGTATATTTGGAATAATTGGAGAAGGATGAGTTCTGTATAGATGGAAATGGAAAAAGAACGTGCTATTTTTTAAGAGCCTGATATTGAAATTAAAGGGAGCTGGGAGTATGCAGCATCTGAGAGCTACTGAACAGCCCTAAAAGAAAAGCATTCTTTGCTCACTCTGCCTCAGGCAAGACTTCCACTGGCTTTAGCAGGGAGTTGTGCCTAAGGACGAAGTATGGAATTGAGTCCCATTTAGTTAATAATAGAGAGCATGGTCAACAGGAAACATTTAGTCTGCGGCTCTTCTGTAAGGAGATAAGTTTGCTAAGTACTGAGTTCAAAGAAAAATGTTAGGTGATCAGAAGCTCATATTTTCAACCTAACCATAATGTCTCATCCAGATCGTTATGGAAGGACATCGTAATACTTGCAGAGATGGATACCAGTATGAAAACCGGCAAAGACAGACAGCAAAACTTTCTTACCTGATCATCATACCCCTCGATCTTCACGGGAGTGAACTGATCCATGTTATACTGGGCAAATGCACTGTTAATAATTGGAAAAAAGGTAAGCTTTAACTGTGCAATCTTTATTATTTATATTTTCAGGGAGAGACTAATGAATACAAATCCCAGTACAGAGAAAATGTCCACGTTTAAAACTTTCATAAACCATGCTCTTGGGAATATTTTTTGATGTGATATCTAAGGTATGAATTGACCTGGGGTAAAAGACTGGTCTCCTGTGATGGGAGCAATATGAAAATTCTGAGATCTTTGGTATGGAGCAGGGGTTGGCAACCTTTCAGAAGTGGTGTGCCGAGTCTTCATTTATTCACTCTAAGTTAAGGTTTCGCGTGCCAGTAATACCTTTTAATGTTTTTAGAAGGTCTCTTTCTATAAGTCTATAATATAGAACTAAACTATTGTTGTATGTAAAGTAAATAAGGTTTGTGAAATGTCTAAAAAGCTTCATTTAAAATTAAATTAAAATGCAGAGCCCCCCAGAGGGGTGGCCAGGACCCAGGCAGTGAGTGTGCTCTGAAAATCAGCTTGCATACCGCCTTTGGCATGCATGCCATAGGTTGCCTACCTCTGGTATAGAGCAACCAACTATCACTAAGACCAGGACGATACTACAAATTCCCATTGGTGTAACTACGTTACTCGGGGGTGTGAAAAATCCACACCCTGAACAATGTAGTTATACCACCCTAGCCCCTGGTTAACAGGAAAGCTTCTCCTGTCTACATAGCTACCGCCTTTCCCTTCAGCATAGTAGTGTCTTCACTAAAGCGTTACAGCGACACAGCTGCAGCACTGTACGTATACCAAGCCCTCCGTCCAGCTTGACTGGGGGACAAGAGAGACTAGAGTGCCCAAGGGGACTGTCTGTGACTCCATGGTATGACTGTTGTTATGCTTCAGGAGTTCACACTTGTTACTGGGTTGGTGGAAGCTAATTATAGAACATATAACTTATTTTGGGCTCTTGGCTCTGCCTCTTGACATCTGCCCACCCTGAGGATGGCATTCACGATCGTGAGCCACTCCAGATAGCATGACAGGTACCAGTTCTCTGGTGGTTTGAACAAAGATGAATTGTTCCTTAGGATGCTAAAAGATTAAAATATATATGTTGCCTCTCGTTTGCTTAGATTCCATTATAACAAAGCTAGTTCTGCTTAGGCTTTTGGGAGATGACCCTCCACCGTTCCAGGTGTTTTGGTTGGGAGGGGTAAATTACAGTACATCACCCCTCCACCAATGCTACAAATGATCACCATTCACATCATTATGTCATTAGATTGACACGCTTACACACTTCTTAAAATGTTGTTCTTAAACCTGTTTTAAACAATACTTACTGTGCTGCCCCCTCCCTGAGAAGATTGTCATTGTTAAGCAGTAACCGGACATCTAGAGAAAAAGAAGTGTTCAGAGAGATTATCAAAAGTCTATGTTTGCACCCTAAAACTGAAATGGAAGCAGAGGCTCAACAAACATTAGGGCGGCTGTAAATTATTTTACTAAACAGTGTGTGGTTGTATAATGGAACTAAATCCTTCCCTCCTTGCTGTCAGTGTGATGATTCTGATTAAAGGCTGGTAAAGCATAACCATGCTAGGCAGAGGGGCTATACCACTGGTCATTCCAAGTAACTAGCACTACAGTGGATAGAGCACTGGACTGGAACTCAGGAGACCTGGATTCTATTCCTGCTCTTCGACTGGCCTGCTGTCAGACCTTGGGTAAGCCACTTATCTCCATGCATCAGATTCCCCATCTGTAAAATGGGGATAATGATGCTTTGTAAAGTTCTTTGAGATATACTGATGGAAACTCTAATAATAATCTTGGGTAGTAGTAGAATAAGAATTTAACTTTTTTCATACTACTCTCAATTTTCATACATTTGTTGCTTTCTGAAACATGTACCTTTGGGGCTATAATTTTCTTTTTTGGTCACTGTTCAAAACAACTTAATTTAAAAAAAGAAAAAGTTTTTTAAGTTAAAAAAATTTCTTTAGCCACTTTTGAGTTTTGGTAGAATGAAAGTAAACCAAAAACCCTTCTGGCTCTAACAAAATTCCAGCCACTCTATTGTTGAACAGTGAAAATGGTGTTTTCTGATGATGGAGTCCAAAATATATTACATAAATGGAAAGCTAGTTACAGTTATGTCTCCATAACATAAACTTCAGAGTACTTGATGATATCCCTTTAGAATTAGATTTTACATTTGTCTGGTAAAAGCCAGTTTAGAACATTTACTAGTCATTACAATACCATCAAATCAATGCTATACCAAAGCAGCAGAGTGAAATAGCATCCAGACAAAGGATTTTACGTTCATATGAATAGCTTCGAACAGTTCAGATCAACCCTGAAAGGTTCTAAGGAAACACAATAGAACAACATCCATGTGACATGCACACATAAACAAAGATCACAAAAAGATTTACATTAACCTAAGGTCCTAGGACATAACTCCAAAAATGACTGATTTGGTTGCCTCAGTTTTGAGGTGCTTAAGTTGGGTCACTTTAACAGGGTCTGATTTTCAGAAAGTGCTGAGTATCCAGCCTCTTGTAAGATCTCAAAAACTGGAATTTAAAGTCATTAGCCACTTTTGAAAAATCTTGACCTTAAACACTATAGCCCCTCTGCCAAACGTATTTTGTGAGGAACCTTAAATATTTTCTTTTTGATAATAGCTGAAACCTGAAAAATCCTATTGGAACTATTTAATTTTCTTTTATTTACTCACCATTAAACACTTCATTAAATTCTCCTGGTGGTGCATGAGTGATGAATTTTGCAGCTATACGCACCTGCAGTAAAGCACAATAGTTATTAGACTAAATTCAATAAACAGTGCAAGTTTTTTGCGTAGGTACCAACAAACTGCAGCATACTTACAGCAGCAGAGCTCATCAGCAGAACTGAATGTTACAGCTATAGATAGTACTACTATTTATGGAGAGATTTAGGCACAAATTTTCAAAAGCGTCCTTTAGTTAATTTTTTTTATAATTTTGATGGATAATATTGATGTTTGTTTAAGTATTTTAAAAATTTTTATCACTGTACATTTTTACTATTGCACAAAATTATAGGTTTTGAGCATCCACAACTCTAACTGGAGTCAGTGGAAACTGCAGATGCTCAACACCTCTGACAACTCTGTCTCTAGGACTCCCAGGATGGTCACCCAAAATTTGTGAACACTTTTGAAAATGTGGACTTTGCTTTGTAAGCACCTTTTTTGATCACAAACATCACCTTAGACACCAAACAAGTGCACACACAATTAGCCAACGTTCTCTCTTAAAAAAAAAATCTAACAGTCTTCCTGTGACCTAATAAAATACCACTGAATTCCACTGCTTGGAATTACCTGGTGGTCTGTATGTCAATTATGTACAGCCTGAGTTACCAAAGTTGTGAAGGGGGCAGAGAAGAGGGGCCTGCTATGAGACCAATAGGATAACTGTGGCTAAGAGATGTAATATACACTTAATGTGGAGGGTTGCCTGTGATGACTTGGGAGGAGGAGATGCCCCTGCCCACCAGGAAACAAGCAGCATGTGATAGCTGAGAGGCGATCCCTTTCAAGAAGGAAGACAAATCCCCTCTCCCCACCAAATACATGATCTCAAGTACTAGAAATGTGCATAAAGATGTAATCCTACCTACTTTAAACACAATTAGTTATGCTTTACAGGTTCAAAGGGAAAGTAATTGAAGTGATAAGAACTCCTGGAAGAAAGTGTAAAGATACGAAGTGAGAAAGCAGACAGTGATGGGAAACATACAAAGTGCAGAAGTGGACAGTGATGGAAAGGTACAAAATGAAATTGAAATGTCAGCAAAAGGAGACCCTGCCTCAGAAACAAGCCTCCAGATTTCAACAAGTGATTTCTCTTGATTTCTGCTGTTGTACAACTCTGAATCCCACCACCTTGATCTGTGGGCACACCTCCTGCCACCACTGCCTGGCTTTGTGATGGATGTCATCCAGAGCAAACAAGTGTCTACAATGTAGAAACAAAATGGGAAGAGCTCACAGAGGTCAAAGTTATTCTCAAGCTAGCTACTGAAACATTATTTCCTGAGCACGCTGAGAAGAGAATAGACCTGATTAAGCACAGCAGTGATACAGCCCATGGCCTTAAGGCTTTTCACAAACACTGGAGGGATCAGAGAGTTAGTAAGCAGTGAGGTTGGGCACTTATCGATAAGTTTTTGACCTGTTTAGCTACTGTGACAGTCATTCAACATGTTTATCTCTGGATCAGCAACAAACAGCCTGATCAGGACCCTCTTGTTCTTGCAATCTAGAAAGCAGGAGCCACGGTCTACAAAATAGTAGCTACAGAGAAACCTTTTTACTGGAGCTAGAGCATCTCAAAATACTTAAATAAAAGCAGCCACAAAACCTCTGGGAATACAAAGCAGCAAACCCTAAGCCAATATTATTTCCGCTGTATGCACTGAATATCTCTTCAAAACTCAGGATATCATGTGTGTGTATATATACTACAGTGGAACCCTGTAATACCACACACTGCGATACCGCGAATCCGCTTATAACGGAGGGCGTGCAGGGCTCCTGAAGGCGGCAGCGCGCAGTACTTTGATTTCGCACGACCCCGCATTTACCGCGGTGAATATTTTTGGACCCCGACCATTGTGGTATTGCAGGGTTCCACTGTACTTTGATTGCACAGATACATCTCTATCTTTCAGCCACACAATATGACTTGTGCAAGAAGACCATGGAGCGAATATGGTCAGGAAACTTTCAGACCTAAGACCTCCTACTTAGAAATTTTCTCCATTGTTTCCATTTAAGCTCATCGGAGACTATTAATTGGTTGCTGAGTTTGCACGGAGTTGACTAGGGATTCACTACTGGACATCATGGTTTATCATTATTAGGGATCCTAGCAATCGACTTGCCATGTAAAAATGTGGAATTTGCATTTCTACAGTAAATCTTCAGTTTTTATATTTTCTGAAAAAATAAAAACCTATACAATAAAACCCCATTTATCCGAGTCTCCATAATCCAGCTCTCTGTACTAACCTAAGCTAGTGAGATTCGGTTAATATGTAAAGTCAGATAATGGAGGCTCAGATAAATGAGGTTATACTGTATATCAATAAAACATTTATACCTGTATATATTGGGGCTAGGGAAACTAGTTCAGTGTCTCATTTTAACCATGGAAAAGCATGGATTTTTGAGATTTTTTAAATCAGAATTTTTTAAAAAAAATAATCACAGAAAGATAAGATCCCTGATCATTAGTCATGCTATGTTACTCCCTCTTCATTTGGAGTCTCTGGTTAAGGAAAAATCTGAAAACAATTCCACATAGAATGTGAAATCATTTCTGGCATGTGTCAATAAAGGGACTTGGTGCCATTCTGTTACAAATTGTTAGTTCATTTGTTTAGAACTATATATTTTACTGAAAGTTGTACTGTGGGCCTATCATGAAACTTCACAATGCAGTGAAAGAATTAAGGCATCTGGAATCAGAAGTACTATGATAAAAATCTAAGCAGGGTGATATCAGAAGAAAGAAATACCTGAGACTTCCTGAACTCTGAAGTGGGAAAAGAAAATCAAAAACAGCAGTGCATTCTAAAATGTATTAAATGCTCGTGTGTTGTATCATTTGAATTCACGGGGTTTTGGTACTAAGGCAAATTTGTTTCAGCCTAAACAACAGGTTCCCTATTCCAAGCTAGGCTTTATAGTTTGCACAGTACCTGAGGGAATATAACGTTACTGGACAGGACTCTGGAGGCAAATGGACTCAGCCACACAATTACACTGCTCCCTCTGAGGCTTATATAAAACACACCACTGTTTTTCACTTAGTTTTACAGTTATTCATAGCTTTCAATTATGGCAAAAACTAGCTAAAGCTTTCTTGCTGGATAAAGTATTACATTTATTGTCTTCAGCTAATAGAGCAAGTATTGTTTTAAATTTGTCCTGTAAAGGCCATTTTGAATAACAAACAAAAGTGGTACAAATATCAAATTAATCATTAAATTAATTACTAGGCAGGAGCGCAGTCACAAACATTTTTCTGGCTTCTAGCTTGCAGTTCTGCATCCTTAGAAGGATTTAAAACACTTCACTGACAGAGCAGACATTGCCATGCTTTCCTGGTGCTTTCCCATCCTACCAGCATCTCCTTCATCATTGTTGGACTGAGTCTCAGCAAGGTGCCAGTGTCACAGATCCTTGTAAAGCAAAAACTATTTATACTTAGTTATTTTAAAAATTATGTTTTTTTAAATGGCCAAAATATTTACATTATTTTGAGTGCAACTGAAAAAAGAATAAAAAGGCATAAACAAGGCCATGAAGTGGGATGGAATGCTTGCCCACCTTTCCAGTATGGGGGCATGTCTTCGCTGGCAGCGCTTTAACGTGGCTGTGTAATTGCGGCACCAGGGCTGGGAGAGAGCTCTCCTAGCGCTATAAAAACCCCCATCCCCACGGGGGAAGTAGCTCTATTCCTAGCGCTGGTGCACCGTCTACACTGGCACTTTACAGTGCTGAAACTTGCAGCATTCAGGGGAGTATTTTTCCACCCCCCGAGCGAGAAAGTCGCAGCACTGTAAAGTGCCAGTGTATACAAGCCCTTAGTTTCCTTCTGCTTTTTGCTGAGGCATGACAGACATTTAGAATTGCTAAAATGTGTTTTTCCATTGCTTAATACAATTCCACTAGCTAAATAACTCTCATCCCAGTTAGAGTTTCTAATATCCATATAACTTCTGCAAATATATAACAGCATTAGACTATCCTCCACTGTGATCAGGATTACTGGATAGTAACTAATATGGACATTGCTGTTTCAGTTTGCCCTGTAGACTTTACTGTGAGTCCTACCCTACATGCCTGATGTGTGTGTTTTTCTTAGAAAGTACAAGCATAAGCATACACATAAGGCATGCCACTCTGGAAATGTTAAAGCATTCCTACAACTGCTGTACTTAGAGTGTGTCCAGTTGGGGAAGTGGAATAGGGGGACTGTATCCCCTGCTGTGATCCTTCCTATTTAAATGGATCCTGGCATCAGTTAGATGAAGCTGTGTGTGTACTCTCTTTTCCAACTGAGCTCTTAAAATGTCAGCTGGATAAAACAGCCATTAAAATAATTATGCAGTGTCTATATTTATGCAAAATGTTGGTAATTAGATAAATGATGTGGCTGGTTATTAATGCAGCTGCACAATTGCATTGTACTTGGGGCCCTGATAAAGTTGGGCCTCATTATAGTACACTTCAATCTGTAAGTAATTTCTCCCACTTTAGTAAGATGGGTGAAGGTAAATGGACAAGACAGTGATTGACAAATGTACATGTAGGACAAGTGCCATTAAAACAGCAGCCACGAGCAAAACATACTGCAAAAACATGTAATCCTTTTTACAGAGTGTAACTTTATCCTCTCCCTCCCTTTCCTTTGCTCTGGAGCAATTAAAAAAAATGGAAGAGAGCATTACTCTACACAACTGAAAACAGCACTGCCTACTCATGAAACGGAAGAAGCAGACTTTGTATGCAGTAAAGAAATTAATCCGATCTATCAAGCTTCCACACTGTTGTCTCTTTGGAGTCTCTTTGCCTTTGGGCATCAGCACACTGATAGCATGTTTGTCTGCAGAAGTATGGAGCTAACTATTTCTGCAAAACTGACCTACTTCCTGGCTCATCATTACCATTTCAGGTATTTCTGCAGAGGGTTAGTTTCTGCTAACTTCCTCTTTCTAAAATGGGGAAAGCATCAAGTAGTGAAGTCACCTGACCACAATTTTTTTAAAAAATGGAAGTAAAAAAGAGGGTGATCATACAAAATTTCATAAGAAGCCATAGCAATATACATTCAAAGAGTCTTCAATATGCTGCATACACTTCAATTATCTAACATTTACCTATGACTATGGGGACAATGAATAGATACTTATAAAAGTGACAAACCAGGTTAGTTCATTTTGCTTGCTTTTTCAGTGATATGCACTGATTTTTTTTTATTTTATTTTTTAATAATAAGTCAAATTATTAAAATAATAATTTTTTAAGTCAGCGCAGTTAAAGCTAAGCATTTAAAAAGAAAATGTGTATGCAAGACAAACAATTCCCTAGATTTGTCTGCAAAGTGATTGCAAGCTTGTCTATTGGTTAGAACAGAAAACTATATACAATGTTATGGTTAGAATTTATACTGTACAACATTGAGCAAAGTACCCTAACTAAAGGACTATGGGTTATTCTGATGTAAGTCTCTCTCAGTTTCTCTTGTTGAAGCTGTCCCATTTTGTATATCTAATTAAATATGCATTAACCCACAGAGGGCATGAGTGACTATAAATCAGTAGTTTGGACACTCAACTAATAAGTGGGAAATCCTGGTTCAAATCCTGTCTCATCAGGCAGAGGTGAGGTAACTGAACCAGGGTTTCCCCATCCCACCTGCAAAACCCTAATCACTGGGCTAAAGGTATTAAAGGACGTGGTCACTCCTCCCTTCATTTTGTGTAGAATTCAGCATGCTCTGAGTTTGCTTGCAGGGCCTAATTGCCTGAGTGCAACAGACAGGGCAACACTAACTCACCTGGTTTATGATCACACTGGGGCTTAGATATGAGACTGTGGTGCACATACCAAAAGGCTGAAACTTAAGCACCTCAGAAACTTTTAAGGCAAAAATGTAAGTGCCTATAGGGTTAGGTAGCAGGAGAGGGGGGATTTTGTGAAACACAGCAGAGCCTAAATTTTTATGATTTTTTCTTTTTTTTTTGTAGATGGGGGGGGCCTCTATGTTCCTTTGCCTGGTTTGTTCCTTTCTTCTATTGCAAAGGATCACTAACTTCATTGATTTAAGAAAAAGCCTGAACTAAAGAAAGCTACAGAAACAGAAGGCCAGAATCACCACAAAGTCCAGGTATCACTTTTTGGGTGTTTGGCTTAAAAACTGCTGTTTGCAAATAGAGAAAACTGTTAGAAATTAGCCTTAGACTTGTTAAAGCATATTTTTATCCCATACTGCTACTTAGATTAACATAGTACTTGCACTCAAAGCTATGAAAAGATAAATAATGTGAAGTGGCCAAATATCAGAATTTGAAATACCAGTGTTAGCTAAGTAAAGTACATCTCCATTTTTAGTATCAACATTCAGCAGGTAATTCTAGCTTCCAATTGAGAGGAAAGCCAGGGTAGTACATAAATGAATCTATGAAGTAAATCCTTATTATGAGCTCAAAAGTATCAGGGTAGCTGTGTTAGTCTGTATCCACAAAAACAACAAGGAGTCTGGTGGTACCTTAACAACTAACAGATTTATTTGGGAATAAGCTTTTGTGGGTAAAAAACCCACTTCTTCAGATGCATAAGAGAGCTTATGCCCAGATAAATCAGTTAATCTTTAAGGTGCCACTGGACTCCTTGTTGTTAGCTGAAGCTGGTCAGAAAATTTCAAAAGAATATTGGGGCATGGGGGACATGGAGAAGTGAGAAATTACTGGGGGAGGGGGGAGTAAAACATGAACCTTCCCAATGGCAGTTTGACACAAAACAAAATATTTTTGAGTGTTTGTGAAGAGCTCTAGTAATATCAATCCATCTTTCTTGTCTTCTACAATCCAAAATCACCATTTCAAGATATTACTTTCTTTGTAGAGTTTATTAAATTATTGTATCATCCTAATTAGAAGTGAGAGTAAGGAGGAAGTTGTGCAATGCTGATTACTATCCTTAAAACAAAAATCTTCCCATCTACATTTCAATTTGTCAAAGTATCTACCCTTTGTACTGCTTCTTGCCTATGAAACCAAAGTTTAATCAACAAGAACATGGATTGCTAACAGAAGCAGATTAAGGAACTGACACACCCTGACTGACCAGATCTGGAAAGAAAACTGAGAACAACAATGTCTTTTATACATTGTAGTAGCAAGCAGACCATGCTCTGTCTGCCTACACAGTGTGCTGGCAAATTCATATTCCTGAACATGTCCCAGACTACAGCCCTATACTCTCAGGTTATGCAGCTAAATTATGGTTGTAATTTCTTAAGTGTTCTGAATTTTCATTGTGTTCTTTTTGTAGGGAGCTATCAGAAGAGGATTTAGAAATACTGCAACTAAAGGCAAAAGTCTAGCTTTAGACTAATTAAGACTGACAGTATAGATGTAGTCAGTGTATTTGCTTTGTAGGAGAGGCCTTGTATGTTCTGTTGACACTAAATATTCCAGTGACTTCCTATAAAAGATGGGACTTGCCACAAGTCTTCCTCCAACTTGTGTGTTAGCTGCCTGCTGACTTCCAACCTGAGGTTGGTTCATGCAGCGGTGGTGCAGGAGTTGAGACTTACTAGAAAAGGACAAGATAGCAACAAGAGAGAGAGGACATTCAGGTTTTTTTCACAGTCACTGAAAAAGATACTTGAAAGAGCATTTGCACAAAAACCTTAGAAGGAAACAGTCGTCACAAGGAACTGACTGCTCCTCTCCTAGCTCCCCACTAGTGACTCTTTGGGTCTTCCTGCCAATGGCAACTGGAAACAGTGCAGATTAACTGTGCTGCCCAGCAAAAGTTCCCATTGCATCTCAGTGAAGTAATAAAGTGTGGCAGGAGAGTCCATCATCCCCCACCCCCCCATTAGACACACAGAAAGGACATACTAAAAGGGGAAGGAGGTACTACCACCTCCTATGTGCCATGTGTTCTGAATTGAGCAAAGGGGAGGGGAAGTCTATCAGGAACTAGATACAGTGTAGTCCCAACGGTGGGGGTGGGCATGTGCCATACTGAGTCATGAAATGCACAGATGTTTTCTGGTCTCAGGGGTGTGTGTCTGTCTTCCTTTTTGGAGGCAAGATGATACAACAGGGGTCTCTCTTCCCTACGGGGTAATAGTTCACATAGGTCCCTGACCCTCTTCTATGGGGCAGCAGGGAGATATATTGGGGGGGGAGGGGTCTCTCCCCTCCCTAGGAGAGGGCAGTAGTGGGGGGAGGGGTCTCGTGATTCGCCAGCGGGGGATGTAGGGGGCGCTGCAGGGGGTCTCTCCCGGCGGCATGGGGGCAGCCGGGAATAGTGTCAGGGGGTCTCTTCCCTGGATGTGGGGGGTTCCCCTGCTACAAGGGCAGGGGGCTGCCTGTGGGTCTCCTCTGCCGTACCGCAGGGCCGAGGCCCTGTCCGCCAAGGGGAGCGGGACAGTGGGGGGCGCTACCCCGGTAAGCGCGGGGGAGGCACGAAGCCCTGCCCCTACCTTCTCCTCGTCCGACACCCGATCCTCGAAGTCAGCCATTTTGGATCCTTTGGCTGGTCCCCGCCCCGTGAGCCACCCCGTGCAAAGCACGCCGGGAACTGACAGCAGGGGATGGGGTGAGGCGGCAGGCAACCGCCCATCCGGAAGTGCCGGGCCGGAAGCGCTTCTGACGCCATCTTGATTGTGGGCAATCGTGGGCCCCCGGTAGTTCTCATTGACGCTACTAGGCGCCATCTCAGTCTTGGGCAGTGGGTCAGTTCCGCCTTCTACGCCTGGTGTGATGACCTTGGTGCGTTACTGGGTGGTGCGGCTCTTAAAGCCCCAGCTCTTGGAGGCAGGGGAAGGACATTGGGGAGGTTGTGCCCTCCTGGCTGCAAAAAGGAGAGGATGGGAACGTAACTGAATCACTGAATGCATTGCCAGCCATGGAAAAGCGAAAAAAGTAGGGAACTGTAGTCCCTTAGGAGGGGGTACCCCGCAAATATCTAGCATGAACATGCACCCCAAAATCCCCAGAGCAGAGCAAGTCCCCCCAGTAGTGTGTGTACCCCAAAGGGTTAGTGTGGGCTGTGTGCCCCCATACCCAAAGCAGGGCAAGTCCCCCCAGTACTGTGTGTACCCCAAAGGGTTAGTGTGGGCTGTGTGCCCATCTCCCCAGAGCAGGGCAAGTCCCCCCAGTACTGTGTGTACCCCCGAAGGGTTAGTGTGGGCTGTGTGCCCCCTCCCCAGAGCAGGGCAAGTCCCCCCAGTACTGTGTGTACCTCCAAAGGGTTAGTGTGGGTTGTGTGCCCCCTCCCCAAAGCAGGGCAAGTCCCCCAGTAGTGTGTGTACCCCCAAAGGGTTAGTGTGGGCTGTGTGCCCCCCTCCCCAGAGCAGGGCAAGTCCCCCCAGTACTGTGT
>ML677412.1:13282680-13472959 GCA_007922305.1 Dermatemys mawii | reverse complement strand
CTGGGGGGCGGGTGTGAGGGGGCTGGTACGGGGGGGGTGCGAGGACTCCCCAGGGCTGAGGTGGGGGCGGGTGTGAGAGGACTGGGGTCCCCCAGGGCTGGGGGGTGGGTGTGAGGGGACTGGGGTCCCCCAGGGCTGGGGGGGGATGTCTGTAGGGGGAAGGATGGGTTTTCGGGGTGGGGGTGTATCTTTAAGTCGTTGCTTTTGGTGTGTGACCCATTTGCCCAGTTTCCGATGTGCCCCCAATCATGAGAAATGGCATTAATTCCAAAGGCAAGTCAGCTTTAAAGTCGTGTCAGCCCCAGATTCCTCTCGGCTTGCTCCTCCTGAGCCAGACTGCTCAGGCTCCCTGATCATTGCCATGGTTTTACAGTCACATTTATGGTTTTTAACACACATCCCCATTGGTTTGTGACATCTCCCCCCCTCGCCCCGGAAATAGTGACACTGATTGTAGCATTCACAAAACTGTCAAATGTAATAGTAAAGAAACAGGGTGTGTAGAGAGGAAATATTATTTTCTTCTAATCTTGTCAAAATCTAGAAATAATTGGGATTTGTTTTGTTAGTGCTCATTGTAAATAAACCAGCTGCAGCAGACTGTCAAGGGCAACCCAGAAAAATGGAGCAGGATGATACCCTTGCTTTTCTGGATAGTCTTATCTCTAAAGCACAGGTAGATTGTCAGTTCTTCAGGGTTTTTGGCCTGGTTGTTAATTGCATGTGGGCACTACTGGAAATAAAATCACTGGTAGTTTCATGTGCTCTTTATGTTGGCTTGGGCATGATACTTGCAAGGACACCAGCACTTCTGTTTAAAAATGCCTGCCAAAGTCTCTGTCCATTTTGGTCAGTTTCATAGTCGTAGGATTTTTAAAATTGTATATTTCATGATTTCAGCTACTTAAATGTGAAATTTCATAGTGTTGTAATTGTAGGGGTCCTGACCCAAAAAGGAGTTGAGGGGAAGGTCACAAGGTTATTGTAGAGAGGGTTGTGCCACCCTCACTTCTGCATTGCTGCTGACGGGGCGTTGCCTTCAGAGCCGGGTGCTCTCCGGACACTCAGCTCTGAAGGCAGCAGTGCAGAAGTAAGGGTAGCAGTACCGCAACCTCCCTAAAATAACTTTGCAATCCCCCTGCCACTCCCATTTGGGTCAGGAGTCCCAGTTTCAGAAACCCTGGTCTACCCCGTGAAATCTGTATAGTTTAGAGATGAAGTAAAAGCACATAAAAGACCAGATATCACAATGGGGGGAGACCAGATTTCAGGGTTCCGTGACTCGTTTTTCATGGCCATGAATTTGGTAGGGCCCTACCCATTATTGTTGCAAGTAACATTTAACATGTCTAGTATTGAAAGAGTCTAGAAGAAACAATGCTTTTCATCTTATTTTCTAGTGTGTTTATTTTGTGCATTTGGCAGCTTTTTGTGTACAGTTTTCTTTTTGTGGCTCTTTCCTACATCAACTTTTGGAAGAACTGTTTTTTAAAAAGTTTGAATATGTGACTATAAAATGACAACATTTTCAGGGAGATTCAAACAGGTGGAGAAATTGTAACTGCTTTCTCACTTTTCCTCCTTTAGATGAAAGCATTTCAAGTTGATATGTCCAAACTGGGTGAAATTGACCCATTTCAGTTTCAGCTTAATTTTAGCCCATAGGTTTCTGGACAGCATCTTACAGAGGATGCTGCAATTAGTGGTGGAGATAAGGAAGAAAGCTCTCTTGTCTGCCAGGGGAAAATGGGAAAAGGCTTCATTCTTCAGGTTTATTAGTTAATTATTAGCCAGAGGCTGATACCAAAGATGGAATCTTCTGAGAGTATGAGCGCTTGGAAAGAAACTCAGCATGCTCTTCAGGGCACCAACCCCATTCCAGCAGCTAACCCCTCTTGTTGGGTGTGGCTCAAGCTTTGTCTTTTTGAATTAGCTCCTTCCTAGACATTTGGTGTCTTAAACATTTCAAGTGCTGTATAACACTTGTTAAATACTTGGAAATTCTTGGATGAATTGAAGCTGCTATCTGTTTACAGATATTAATTATTATTGTCACCCTTAATTTTGGAAACAAACTCAGCAAACCTTGGTCTTTCCCTAATGAGCCCCTTAATAAATTGCACAAACCATAATTGGGACCCTTGCTAAGAAATATATTCAGCAAGATTCATTTGATGCAGTCACTCACCCTTTTTCTAAATATCTGCAGTCTCATAACGTTAATAATTATGAATTAGAGCTTTCTGGTACCTCCGCCCTATCCAACTGCCCCCGCTCTCTATCCCCTGGGACTCCCTGCCTCTTATCCAACACCCTGGCTCTGGCCTGCTTACCATGCTGCTCAGAGCAGCATGTCTGGCAGCTGCGAGGCCCAGCCAGAGCTAGACACGCTGCCAAGCTACCCTGCAGGAGCATGCAGCCCCACTGCTCAGAGTGCTTACGGCGCAGCAGTGTGGCTGTGGGGAGGGAGGACAGCAGGAGAGAGGCCAGGGCTAGCCTCCCCAGCTGGGAGCTCAGGGGCCGGGCAGGACAGTCCCGTGGGCTGGATGTGGCCTGCGGGCCACAGTTTGCCCACCCCTGCCTTATAGCCATCATTTCAATTCAATTTGGAATGTCACCTATGGTTGGGCATGCTCTGGAATAACTCAACACTACACCCCAGTTGGTCCCACAACTGGTATGTTTAGTCTGCTTTATTGCAGACTAAAGATGTGGGTGATAAGACTAGATTTGGTGAAACTGCAGTGGTCACAAGTGTCCTTAACAATTGAAGGGACACTAGACCATGACATTGATTGCTGAACTACATAGGCATCAGACTTGCTGTCATCAGATGTTTCTTTCTTCCATTTCTCCTTTCCAGTGGGTCAGTGGCTGGTTAAATAGGTTTATGCTGTGAAGATGGTGGCCTGCTACAATGAGCTCTTCCAAAGACATCTGCAATAGATGATTGCCTCAGGGTTTTTTTTAGCCAACGGCTAGGTAGTCAGTATGTTTAGTGTCTCTCTCCAAAGCTGTAAAAGATGGATTATTTGTGCAAAAAAAGTTTTGACATTATGCACTCTGATTCTGGGTTGTGACTTTCCAGTGAAAGTTAAATATATTCTTTCCTGCTTTTCTATCTGTTAATCTATTTTAAAATTCAGCAAATGAATTCTTCTTTTCCCAGAAGCATGTTTACTTATTGAGGAATTAGCATTTCAGCATTTTGGTCTGAAGCTAAATTCAGGATTTAATGACAGAGAAATTATACTATGTTACTGTAATAGCATCCTCATCTAACAGAGAGTTCGTTTTCTGCTTGCAACCCTTGCTGTGAGTCCAACATGACGCTTGTCACTCTTCCTCATGTGTACTAGTTTCTTTTCAGAGGTAAAGCTGGATGTTTCTTGGGTCTGTTTTTCTGTTTAGCTGTTGGTCACTGTTTAAATTAGATTTTCAGGTTTCCTCAGAAGTCCATTTTCAACCTGCAGTATTAAAATCAACATATGCTTAGCCTGCAGAGATATTCGATGTTGGAAACAAAGGCTGTCTCTGTTATGTAATGCTCCAGTTGGTGGTGCTATATGCTTCCAGTTTTCTCTGTTACTGCTTCCCTGCAGTGGATTAGTAGAACAAGTCAGACCAAACATGCCTTTCTTATCTGGAAATGTGAGATTCACTCAGGGTGGTAACATTGAAGAGGTTTCTTCTGTTCTGTAAATACCAATGAATGGAAGTCTGTGTAAATCTACACGGTACAATGTATTTGAACATGATAAATTTTGATGCACTCTTTGTTTTGTTGTGCCTTTTTTAATATCTGGGATCTAGCAGCACCTATTTATTGTTGATTGATTATTGATTCTATGTGCCTTTTTAAAACAGAACTTCTGATCAGTTTACTTGCTAAGACTTAATAGAAACTTGTATCAAAATAATATAGCCCACTTTTAAATTAAAATAAATTGTATGGTCTGTCAAAATTACTTATTCATTAATCATGCAACTGTTAAGATCCTTTAGCATAGTGAGAGCATTAACAATTTTGATATCTGTTCAAATTATTTGTATAGAATCATTTTGATTGCAAACACTAGCTGTATTTGATACAGTATCTTCTTTTAACTAACATCTTTCTGCTTGCTGTACTCTTCCATCTGTGAAATTACCAAGGCCTTTGCAAAACCTAAGCAATTTTGGTGTGTGTGTAGTGTGCTATATATGATTGTTTATGTTGCTTTCAAACATATTGTTTGGAATTTTCTAGTTCTGTCTATTGACTGTGCTGTTCTTCCCTCTTAACAGTGACTGTGTTCTTAAGCACTTTGACTCCAAAATTCTACGTTGCACTTACAGGGACTTCATCTCTTATATCTGGACTGATATTTGTAAGTAGATTCCTCTTCTCACTAGAGCTTTTGCATGTCTCATGTTAAAGTGAGGATGCAAGAAACCCTCCTGTTCTCTGACCAGTCTCTAGGTGGTATCCTTATACTATAAAAGAAACTGACTTCTCAGTAGGTTTTGCTACACAGGACCTATCCATTGTTACCTGAAGAGGGTATAGCTGATTCCCACAACAATCTTAACTCTGAATTTCCTGAATCTTGTGCTAATTAAATCTCAAACTTCAATATTGCATATAATTACCTGTTTTTTAAAGAGGAAATACTCAGTCCCTTTCCCAATGGATAGTTTGCATCACAAATCCACTGCCACAACTGGCATTCACTCATTGGCTGTGTCAGCAGCCCCACCACAAAGACTGACCATCTCTTTCTCCGTTGGAAGTGGTCCCTTCAAGTCATGGGTGAGGTACTGGTGGTGTAATGTGCAAAGAAGGCTTGCACTACTACCACATTGCACGTGTTTTTTGGACAAATTAACTGCCTTGGCGGGTGAAACCTTTCTGGATGTTTCACCAGCACTAAGTTCATTAAAAAATTACATCTAAAGAGAGGCTGGTGGGGGAGAGGGTTTGAGCTATAAAAGAAATTATTCTTGCTGAACTCTGATAGGTCTTTAGCCACCTGAGATTTCAGGCTCTGATCCTGCAGTCAGATCTGTGTGGGCAGATCTGATTGCAGGATAAGGGCCTTTTGGAACATTCTTTCACTGTCCGATATCACACACGGTTACCAGAGTATGCTGAAGCTGTGTTTAGCAGGCATTTTGTGTGGCTAAAGTTGAAAGAAAAATCTTTTTTTATGTGAACGGAGCTCAGGAAGAATGTGGTTTGTGAGTACTGAATAGGGGATTTGGGAAGGGCTGTTTAAGAAGAAGATGGATGATGTTGTTTGCCCTCATCATTTTGCATAATTAAGATACAGAAAAATCCCCACTTCAAAGAAAAAAGTAGATTTTTTTTGACATTTAAAATGGATGAGTTATTGCAACATTTCGCAATGGGAATGCCGTGTATTCGAATGGGATTGATCTCTTTATGCAGATGGAAATACCCAGATGAATTGATGTAGGGTGTTCCTCTACTGCAACTCCTGGAGATCATGATATATAAATGCCTCATAAAGCCTACTGGAGGAAAGAATTAAAAAATAACACTCTTGACCTTAAACATCTCATAAATGAACTAAATGACTTTCCTCCTTGGACTCGCACATGCTATCAATAAAGCATATTGTAGGTGATACAAAATGGGCAAAAAAGGTGAATTTGAAAGAAAGAAATCCAAAGCTAGGCCTAGCCATGTAGTTCTTACTTCCAGGGGTAAGTCCCCTTGACTATGTGCTAAAGTAAGGGCTGCACGATCCAGACACCTTATTTGTTAGCATATCAGAAGTTAGCATACTTTTGTGGATGATAATCCATTAGTTGGCTAAAATCTGACAAATTTCTTTGTTTTTCTTCCTACATTGTGTGGAGAGACCCATGTCTCTCTTGTTTAGTGGAAAGAGATATAAAAATTAACAATATTTTATATAGATAAATACTGTCTGTAATCAGTTGCAAAGGGAGTCCACCTGGCTCACATTTTTGTTTCATGTCTATTGTGAATACTGGAAACTTGTTGTCTAGTGAAACACTTGGGTGCAATTTTTCTCTTGTTCCCATTGCAGATATTTGAATGGTGGTACTTCCAAAAATATGGCACCTCTTTCATTGAGCAGGTTTCTGTGAGCCATTTAAGGCCGCTCATTGGAGGAGTAGAGAATAGTCCTACGGTGCCAGCTTTTTCAGCCAACAACGGAGAAAATGAGACAAACAGGCAGAGTTTGTCAGGTAATTGCTTCTAACTTTTGGCTTTGCAGAGAGATGTTAAGGAACATCTCCCCTAAACCCAGAAAGATTTGTTCAAACTAGTTGGATTTCTGTCTTACAATGGTCTTGGCTTCCTGCTAGTGCCTATAGTAACAATCAGAGAAAGATATTCTCTCGTTTTGGACCATGAGTACAAGAGAGTTGCAGAAGTAAAGAGAAATGATGATGGAAATCAGTGAAGTAAAGTCTGAACTTGCTTTGTAAGTACCGTTGCATTTGTTAGAACTGCTGAAAGAACAAACCTATGTATTTCCTAGTATGTTACATAATTATTAGAAATAAGGGTTTAAATCAAGAGATTAATACACAGCTTGAATGCAAAAAATAGACTGAAACACACCACTGAATTGTCCCAGTAGTACCAGGCTTTTGAGACACCAAAATGTTATGGTTTGCAAGCTCCAAAATTACACAATTTGAGCATTGCTCTGGTTATTCTCGTGCAATGTTTAGCCCTTCTTCCCAAGTGCTTTTGTATGAGAGGAATGCTGGAACCCTCTGGCATTGCACAAGTCATGTCCAGCAGGAAGTGATCAGGGAATGAATTGAAGTTATGTGGATTTTACAGAAAGGGCTGTAGCTGTTTAAAGACAAGGGATTAATTTTGGAGCTTTATTCAGACTTGAAGTAGTGCTTTTTCATTTTGCAGAGTGCAAAGTATGGAGAAACCCTCTTAATCTTTTCAGAGGAGCAGAATATAGCAGGTATTAATTTCATTTTATTTTCAGTGTAACAAGCAGCTGTGGAAATTAACTTAGAGACTACACACACCTTTTAACTTGTTGTCAGAGCTCTCATCCTTGCACTTCTTGGAAATAATGGTGAGATCCAAAGAGCACCATGGGTAATTGTTAGGATTTATACCAGTCCTACACTTAAAAAATATCTGTCCAGAGCTCTAGGCACCTTCATCCCATATTAGAAATACAAATATTGTTGCAAACAAAGTAAACTCTATAGCTTCCCCAAAGCAAAGAAACAGCCGCTCAAGTGCTCATCGCAGATATTCTAAAATATCTGAAAACTTGAAAAGGTTTGAGCTTTACATTATGCCCTGAAAGCAGACTGATTTGGGTTATTCCAAAGCTTGAGGAATGAGTTCCAAAGTAAAGTCTGTTCTGTAGAATACCCTTGTGGAACCACACTCTCTCTTTATAGAGCGGTGGTTTCAGCTCGAGCATTGTCATTGTCCATAACTGTGACCCTGTTGCACAGGGATAGAGGCATTTCTCAGACAGGTAGTTGCCAAGGTTCAAAAATCATGCATTGCCTTATCACCAGGAAGCCCTCTGGTAACCTGTACAGGACACTGGTGTTGCAATCTTATGATTAGAAAATGCACGTAACCAATGACCCTTCAGTGCTAGCCTCAATTTCTGAAGACATCAGACATCTCACTGTACCAGCTGTTACCAACGCACGTTTTGAGACTTTTCTTGCCTTTTGCTAAAGGTACACCTGGGTGACTGGGAAGGAACCGCTTACATACTATGACATGAATTTGTCTGCTCAAGATCATCAGACCTTTTTCACATGTGATACAGACTCTCTTCGGCCTTCAGATACAGGTACAAGCTATCTCTGTGTGAAAACAAGGGTGTATGTGTGAAATATGGAACGGTTGAAATATCTAAAGTATATTGGAAATATTCACTCTAAGGCGGTCCCAGCTATTGAGTGGAAACCTATAAAGTAATAACTGTATAATTCTGCAATTTGGGGAGTATAAAATATATGTTTAATAATACACTTCTGAGTTCTATAGGGAGTGCAGTCTAGAGTTTTAAAGTGATTCCTAAGCTCTGCCATTGACTCATTTTGTAACTATGAGCCCATCTTGTGACTCAGTTTACCCATCTGTAAAATGGGGATAATGCTAATGTAACTTACAGGAGTATGGTGAGGCTTGATGTTTGCCTAAACATTCAGATCCTTGGATGAAAGCCACACTAAAGACAGTGTGTTGCGTATATGAAATAGTAAGTTATGAAAATGTTCCTGCTTTTGCAAAAGGTGCTGTAGACTCTACGACATGCTTAGTATCGTAGTTTGGTCTCCTGAAAAATGGTCCCGTCAGCAACATTCTGCCCTAGGTACTGCGGATGGTCATTAGTTCAATACTGACTCGGAAAGAAAAGCGCCAGCCCTGCTTCCTGCATCACCTAGTCAGTGGTTCTCAAACTTTTTTTTACAGGGAACACTTGAAAATTGCTGAGGGTCTCGGCGGACCACTTAAGGATCTTTCTAAATGTTGTTTGTACAGTTAGCTAACTATTGTAAAGCACTTTGGATAAAAGCGCTATATAAAAAAACCCCTTAATTAACATTTTTTTGTTCTAGAAGTAAAAGCACATGGCTCATGTTGTAATATCAGTAGTCCTACCTTTCTAATGCGATGGATTTGCCCTCTTCAGCTGTGGCTGGGAAGGCGGGCCATCTCTACCTGACGGCCATCTCTCCCTGGCAGCCATAGCCCTGGAGCTGGGGAAAGTCACCTCTTTCTCTATCCGCAACAGACATGCATGTCCCAAATTCCCCCCCATCCCTTTTTTTCACCCCACTGTCCTCTCCCACCTACCCCCTTTTTCCGCCAAGGCCACCACCTCAATTTATGTTTGCGTCTTCTCCAGGGTCCACGCTCCTAATTAGTGGAGCCACGCGTCCACGGCTCCAGTAATTAGGTATGTGGCTCTTCATTCTCTCCTGTGCGTGGCCCTTCATTCTCTTGTATATAGCTGCTCACTAGAGCACCTTAGAGGGAACTATCTGCGGACCACCTGAATGGAGCTCATGGGCCACTGTTTGAGAACCTCTGACCTAGACATTCCTTGGAGTTCTCCCATTGAACAGGCTGTGTCCAACCTGCTTAGCTTGAGAACTGATGTGTTTTCAGCTCAAGATGGTTTGGAATCCAAAATACAAGACTAAACCTCTTGCCATATAATAGATCTATAGTTGCAACTTTGTTGCTATTTTAGTATAGATTACAGAATTACATTTGTTAAGGGATTCTTGTTTTTTGTTTACTCTTTTGTTTGTAATACATTTCAGAAGTTTGAAAGCAACATCTTTCCTTGTTTGTCTTCAATCAGTTTCTTCTTAAACTAGCCCACAGACTTTCCCTTTGATTACATTTACAACATCATGGAGGTAGAACAGTGCTGCACAGTTTGGTGAAAAGGGAGATCTTGTGCTGTCTCTGCTCACTGTGAGGTTCGCTGTGCAACTAGAAAACCAAATATTTTAGGATGATGTATAAACTAGCTGATACAGGGTTCCCCCCCGCCAATATATATTTTTAAAACCTGGACTGTGTTCTCCACTAGTTTAATGTCTTTAAAGAAGTTCACAGTTGAGGCCATAACTAATGTACAGTCATGTCTCTTTAAGTGTATTGTAATGTTACAACATTTTTGTACAGTTAGTATGTCCTACCTGGCTATTGTCAGATGAGGTGCTCTTATCAATTTGTCAAGTTCAGGAAGTGTTAGCTGTCAGCTAGCTGGTGACATGTTTGATATGAGGAATGTATTTTTGTTGCACAAATGGAGTATATTGTCTCGTCTTTTAAGCCAAGACTAATATTTTGTTTCCAAAGGAAAACTCAAATATTTTCCACATTATTCTTACTGGACAGTTGCAGTTTTTGTTCCAAAAGAAACATGTATAGATTCTCCAGTTTTTCTTATCAAACTTGAGCGAGGCCAGATATTCAGTTCCATGAACCAACAGTTTTGGAGTTGTTTCAGAAATGTTGTTGGGTGTGAAGACTCTAATTCTGCCTAGTAAATGGTAGTGGTAAGAACGTTGCCCTTCTTTTGGTTAAAGTGGGCTCTTACATTTGAATTCCCTTTTTTCATAATGGGGGCTGATATTGTCCAGAGATGTGCTGTGTTGAATTGGTTCTCTTCCCACTCGTTCTCTTGCTGTAATTCTTTTACAGAAAATTATAATTCAGACAAACCTCCTAGATTCAAACATAGTTTAGATAAAGAGCATGTTCTGATCTATGTGTATTTTTTAGGTGTTTTGTAGCACCTTTCAACAAGATGATAAACAGTAACTATATATTTTAAATTGGCTATAACATGTTATGCCACTCAAATTTGCTCTTGCTTTCTAACCTAACCTTTAAAAGGAGTTGCTTAACCATTTATAATCTGTTAAATAACCGCTTTGAGATGGCACTTACTCAAGGATTTAACACAACAAAATTGAACCAGAACAACAATAATTGTTTTAATCATGTCTTTCCTTAAAAGAAAAGTATTGTCAATAAAAAATAAAAATTAGGATTTCATGCAGGTATGTGCCAGGGCCACTGTCAATGCATGCGAAAAACAGTGTGTACCATTTGAATAATTGTAACAAGTCTGTATGTGCACAGGGACTATGTGATTTGCATATAAAACAGGGTTTTAAATGAACAATGAATAATCTCCTTGCAGATATTCCCATTTTAAATGGAATTTGTAATCTAATCAGATGTGTCATAATATTCTGCTGGTGGTGGAAGAAACTTTCCTTATGAGTTAAATCTCCTTTTGCTGCATGTGTCTGAGGGAAGAATGAGTCAAGCTCAGAGTACAAATGATTGTTGGTCAAGTGGAGCTGATGTGTAAATAACCTAAGTGTTACTTCTTAAAAAGCTCTCGTTTTCATGGATGGTTCACTATATATTTCATACTTAAGCATTTCTATTCATGATCTGTTTTAAAACATTTTTCCAACAGTTATGCAGAAGGCATGGCGAGAGAGAAACCCTCAAGCCCGAATCAAAGCAGCATATCAAGCTTTAGAGTTAAATAATGAGTAAGTCTGAAATTAATATAAACATAAATCTAAGTTCTGGCATAAAAAAACAAAGTGCTTTACCCAGGAGACACTGTTGTTGCTTTTTGTTTAAATGTAGAATTAGCAAGAAGGAATGCCTTCAAATAGTGTGAGGGTTTTCCTGTATGCATCAATTAGAAATAAACATGGAGCTATCAGAGTACATTGCAGTCCTTAGCTCAGGTTTAATTAAAAGGTAGCTTTTGGCCTGCCTGTCTTTTTTAATTTTTAAAAAGAGTCCATTCATTTGATTTGTGCCATTTCTGTCTTTGGATCAGTAGAAATAACGTACACAAGGAGAAAAAACTTATTATGAGATGAAACAAAGTCAATCTTCATATGGAGTCTTGTTATTGTAATGTCATTACTTACCACATGGCCACAAGGGACTGTTTTGTCACACTACCTTTTCATTGTTTTTGAGAAAATAACTTTCCTTGCTGCAACAAACTTATTTTTCAATTTAAGACATTTGCCTTAAGTTTTTAAAACTATAAAGGCTTCTGTTTTCCTAGCACTTGTCACTTGACTGTAGTCCAGTGAATATTTTGATAGGTACCATGTATTTCACAGGATGTCTGATAAGGATTCTTACATGCTTAATTTTTATTCTTTAGTAATGGATTTTCATAAACTTTCAATCACTACGTACAGGATAAAACCCATAGTTACCTTTGATGCCATTATTTTCTTGTGCAAAAAATCCTTACAACTGACTTCCATCTGTGTAGTTTGTGGATTTCTTTTTTTTTTTTGTTTCCATTACAGTTGTGCCACTGCATATGTTCTCCTAGCTGAGGAAGAAGCAACAACTATTATAGATGCTGAGAAGTATTTTAAGCAGGCACTAAAAGCAGGAGAAACAGTTTACAGAAAATCTCAGCACTGTCATCCCCAAAACTCCCAGCATGAAGCACAGCTTAGTAAGCACCTTTGCACTGACTAGTTAAACAGATTTTTGTGTTTGAGCACAAAAGCAAAAAGAAAGAAATGTGATTGTTTTTAGGGTAGCAGTTGAAACTCCAAACCGTGATAAGGAGCATCATTGTTAGTACTTATTCTGTAATTACACTTTAGCATGATATATACTGTATGAATTTTATATGATCTGCATATGAGTAAATCTATGAAAGAGCAGATAGAACTTGTAATCATCACAATTAGCATAGCTCTGCCCTGGTGGGCCTCTGCATACACGTGGCAGTGTATCTTAATGTCTTGCTATGATACTCTTGCGGTAGGGAATAATAAGAACATAAGAAGGGCCGTACTGGTTCAGACCAAAGGTCCATCTAGCCCAGTATCCTGTCTGCCGACAGTGGCCAATGCCAGGTGCCCTGGAGTGAGTGAACCTAACAGATAAAGATCAAGTGATCTCTCTCCTGCCATCCATCCACCCCCCCCCCCCCCCCCCCCCCGAACAAACAGAGGCTAGGGACACCATTCCTTACCCAGCCTGGCTAATAGCCATTAATGAACTTAGCCTCCATGAATTTATCCAGTTCTCTTTTAAACCCTGTTATAGTCCTAGCCTTCACAGCCTCCTCAGGCAAGGAGTTCCACAGGTTGACTGTGCGCTGTGTGAAGAAGAAAATAGAGGGGTTAGTAAACGTTAATGGTGCAGTTCACCACTGGTCACTGGTTTTATCCCACCCAACAGATGGAAAGAAACTCCAAAGTTCTTGCCATATGATGACTGGGAACCTAACTGAAATGTATTGCTGGTTTTGGTCTTGGTGAATCCCTGCCAGAACTTTGGCTGGGAAGGTATAGGTGATTATTCCATACTCTTGAGTTCTCTCTGCTGCTGGTTAGGGAAAGGGTGTTGTGCATCCTCTCTTGGAGAATAATGTCATCTCATGCCATTTTAGGCCCTCTGTTAGAGAGATGTCCACAACACATCCCGCAACTGTTTTTTTATTACTCTCCTTCTGCAACTAAGCATATCTTAACATGAATCTTAACTTAACAAAATAAATATTGAAAGTGAGTTTTTAGAATGGAGATTGTTTTAATTTTTTACTCAGGAAGAGACACCAATGTATTGGTTTATGTGAAAAGGAGACTAGCCATGTGTGCAAGAAAACTTGGAAGAATAAAAGAAGCAGTAAAAATGATGAGAGATGTAAGTTATTTTAAATAAAATGTAAACAACTTGGACAATAGAGTTTAAAACCACAGTGAAGATTATGGAACAATTAGATTGTTACTGAGTTTCATAGTAAGATACAAATGTTTTCGACAAAATTTTAGTTTTTGATATCTGTGAAGTACATATGTACATAATATGGCTATGGTGTTTAGCGTTCTACCTTCCATTTCCCCTTACGTTTTGGCTTGATGATTAACTTGTTAAAGTAACTAAACTCTGTGCTTCACCCTATGGCACTTTATTTCTTTCACTTGTCCAAGGTGGACAGTAGGTTACTCTTACACAGGCATGTATTATAGATTAAACCAACCACTTTGTGCAGCTAGCCAAGTCAGGCTAAGAGCACATTGTGTGAACACCTGGGAAACAAGTGTACTGTACAGATGAATGTAGAGAAAATTGTGGTGGTCTCTTTGGTGGGCGGGGGGCAGAGAAAGGAGGGGAAGAAGTAAAGGATGAAAAGGAACATCAACCATTATATTAAGTTCTTGAAACCATCGTACTGAATATTTATGTACTCTGTTTTATCTAAATGCCTTGCTGAATTTATTGGACAATGTGATTAGATTTATCATCTGGTTTGGTTGAGCAGCTCAGAGCTGATAATTTATTAAGGATGTGAAACAGTGACCTAAACAACACTGGAAAATGAATACAATTCTGATATTGCGTTTTGGAGCAGTTTATGGATACTTGCTTTGATTAACAGATGGAATATAATAAGTGTGTCTATTGTATTGGCCTGAAGAATTACAAGGCCTAAAATGAGTTATTTACCAACTTTTTTTTTTCTGGATTTCCACAGAAAAACTGAGGGCCTGATTTCTTTGGGCTTTTGTGACCTTGCATAATGTGAAGCACAAATACCAGACAAATTTTATTTGGCTAAATTCAATTATTGTTTGTCTTATATTTTGATTTATTGTGCCAAAACTACCATTTTAAGAAATAAAGACAAAGAGCTTTCTGTTTTCAGATCCCGCTTATGGTAAGTTTGACTAAAATGAAGGTATTTCTTTTTTCTGATGTGCAGTTAATGAAAGAGTTTCCACTTCTTAGTATGTTGAATATTCACGAAAACCTTCTAGAGGCACTGCTGGAATTACAGGCGTATGCTGATGTCCAGGCAGTTTTAGCGAAGTATGATGGTGAGTGACATTTGTCATGAAGCATAAAAACATTCATGTTTGCCGTTATGTATGTTAGTATAGAGCATGTAACAGACATTCTTCAAACCTCAGCTTTAATCTGTGAACAATAGAACTGCTCCGCATAATGGGGGCAAAGTGAACTCCAGGAACACCCCTTTTTTTACCTCTCCTAGTTCCTTCATTACTGATTTTTTCAGCCCTTCACAGTCAATGCACTGCTCCCCTCACCAGAGTAGTCAATGTGAGTGAGCAGATAAGAGGCAGTATTCCCTACCACCTGGCCTGCCTCTTTCATATCACTCTTGGATCCTGTTTGCCAGAGAGATCAGGACTCAAGCATTCGATCCCTTACATTGCAGTATGTTGCACAGTTACTATCCTCCAGGCTGACCTGCTTCCAGTGTACCATATGCTTAGATATGCTTCGGTGGAGGAGCCTAGCTATTGTTTTTGTGTCCTTAGAGTTACAACACACAAGTGTTTCCCAAAGCAGTTTTTCTTCTGGTCAGGGACCAGAATGTTACACCCAAGTCACTGTGAAAACTGTCCCTTAAATCAACTTCAGAGAGGAGGCCTATAGAAGCAATGTTTCTGGCAATCTTCCTTGCACCCAGGAGTCAGTGTGTTCCATAATGCCTCTATTCACTATTACTTCAGAGAATAAGTGGCATGAGGTTCTCGCCAAAATCTAATACCCAACTGTGTGGCCAATGTGCTGATATTACTCAACCCATGCTGTGCGGTATGGGTATTTTTCATTAACACGATAAAAACATTTACATGGTCATGGGATTTTTTTCATGTTGACTTCAGAAAGTTTGACACTTATTTAATTTAGGGGGCACTGATTCCTTCTAAACATCTGGAACAGTTAGGATGAGCTTCAGAGGACTGTAGGCTCAGAGAAACTTGCGAGAAATCCTTCCCATATGGTACTTGCCAGATGCTTGGCTGGCTTATTACACGATGGACAAGCCTGAGAGAAATTTTAAGAAACAGGAGGAATTCAACTGGTACGCATAGACTAGTATTCAGGAATTTATTTAGAAACAGAATCTTTTGTCTATTTTTACAATAACCTTGTACTGTAGAATTTTAACTCTCCTAAAGACAGTCAGGTCTATTTGGGACCAAATTTTAGCTTTGTATAAATTTAGGTTTTACAGAAACTAAAACCAATCGGTATTTTTCTGTAGAACTAAAAATAATTAAATGGTAACCTATTTTAGTTAAATTCCTTTGTAGTGTTTGTAATTCAATGTTGAAAGGTACTAATGTATGAGAACTTGAAAACAAAATTTACTAGAAACTGACTAGTATATTTTTAAGTTAAGAAATGCAAAAAGTAAGTTGAAAGTTAAAAATTATTTTGTTTAATACTGAGAGTGGTGTTTAACACACTTTCTAAAAGTGTTTAACCCGCTAAGGTACCTGTGTATAAATTCAGTTTTACAGCATCATATTTGATAACTGCTCAGAATGAGTGGTGAGGAACAATTCCTGACCCTGCAACTGGGACTGTAAAACCAGAAGATTTTTCTGAAAGAGGATTCTGGGGACTGTTGCAAAGTAGTTAACGAACTGAAAGTTTCTAGTCATAAGTGAAATGTTCCAGATGTTGAATTTACTGTATGGGCCATCCCAAATGCAAATCATTCAGCTCAGAGGAGACAGATTTAAAATGTTTGTCTTACTTTAGAATCCTAAAGTTAACTATTTATTGTACCACAGATATCAGTCTTCCAAAATCAGCAGCAATATGTTACACAGCAGCACTGTTGAAGGCCAGAGCTGTTTCAGATAGGTAAGTGAACACTGAAACTACTGAAATCAGTGTATTATGGTAATCTTGGATTCTGGTGTAAAAAGATAGATCAGTTATTAAAAACAAACTAAACCATAAATCCAATGTGTAGCATTCACATCTCTATTAATGAGCAAATGTTTGGCTTCTCTCTTCTACTATTATTCTTCTGCTTCCTTTAAAGCATAAATGACACCCACAACTAGTCCATCCAAATATCTGATATCTTAGCTCTTCTGGATTTTAGGTGGTTTATTCTTCCTGAGCGTGTGCTGAGATGGTGTAGAGTGTGTGTGGAAGATGGATGCTTGACCCTACATGGAGATTGTCTAGTGCTAATCTGGTTGCTTGCTGACTGCATCCTCTGCTAATTTTAGCTTTGTCTCTTAGTATATGTCATCATAAAATCTTGTAATACTAATTGACTCCTCAGCTTTCAGTCCAGTTTCCATTTGAAAACTCCAGATGGAAAAGTTTCTAGTATCTTAGTTGTCACTTCAACTTCTTGGGTTTGCTATGCTAGAGAAAATCCTTCCATAGCACCACTTGGTTTCCAAAAGCTTAAGATGCCTTTGGCATGTGACTAAGGATGGTAGTTAAGATCCCTGAGTTGGTTATCTATGGTGGTTAACTGCATAAATAGCAAAGCAGAGCTGAGCCAAAAGACATTTTCACATTCTCAAGGATCAGTCTTTCCCACAGTTTGTGATGAGCTTCGATCTTAAAGTATCATTCTTGTTTGCATTTTCTTTAGTAAATTGTTCAGTTTGGGTTTTCCATGCAGATTCTCACCAGAAACAGCCTCCAGAAGAGGACTCAGCACAGCAGAAATTAATGCTGTGGAAGCAATTCACAGAGCTGTAGAATTTAACCCTCATGTCCCAAAGGTAAGAACTTTTTTTCTCCTTATGGGATCAATTTAGCTTACTATCTGAAATATAGTCACCATTTGCAGTGGTCCTGGAGTCTCGCTACCCATTGGAACATCTGACTACTTCTCTGTGGTTGAAGTAGGCTGAGGATAGCTCATATGAAACCTGAAACTACTTGGAAATCCTGGGTGAATCATAGCATGGATAGAAATAATACCATCCATCACTAATGATTGCTATAGTTAAGGTTGCAAATCAGCTTCCATTGTATCTTCTTGTTCTTGTACATTTTTAACTTTTCCAGCCTTTAAACTCAGTCTTATACATAGTTTATAAGAAGAAGGTTGTGCTTTGGGCAGTTCATAAAATGGTAGTAAAACAGAGGTTAAGAACATTTGAAAATATACTTCAGTACATGTTCAGTGGACAAATGAAAGTGGTGCATGGTGAAGTGCCCATACAACTGAGCTGATTTAAACATGCAACCCTAATTAAGTCTCTTAGCACACCAATAGAGTAGGTAAAAATATAATTGTCTCCACTTCACAGATGGAGAAACAGGCACAAAGAGTGGAAATGACTTTCCCGAAGTTTCATGTTAGAACCACATGTCCTGATTGCTGTGTCCGTGCATAATCCGTCACTATAACACTTCTTAAACAAGGCACTTAACTTTTGTCAGTTTCCCCATCTGTAAAATGGGCACAGTACTGGTACTGGTACTAGTCTAATGGGTGTGACCTTTACCAATCTTCAACTTCTTGTTGGGGAAATTACAGCCATTGAGGTTAAGCAGATATAAATGGAAGCTGTTCAGCTTGATGATTTTAAGATAACTGCATCTTTGATGGAACTTAAGTTGAATTGGGACTATAATTATTGTATGTTGGTGCAAACTGTTCTTGAATTAGAAATTTCTTTGAGCATAAGTAGCAAAATTGCATGTTCTTAATAGTAGCTTCTCTGACAATTTCCAACAATAAACCTATTAGATCAAATTTCCTGTGTTTTAACTATAACTAAAAGCTTTTTCTAAACATCTGAAATTTTGAAGTTTGCAAGTGCAGATAAAGACTGGACATGTAAAAGATCAATTAACAACAGGGAACAGATGATTCCCCCAAAGGATGGCTGAGTCATTATTTTAGTCCCTAGTTAATTTCTGTACCAATCTCTCTCAAAAATTTCTCCCACATGAAATAAACAAGTGCATGGAACAATATTCCCATATTTCCCTCCAGGGCAAACTGCACAGTAAGTCTAGTTTAGCACAGAGTACCTACTCATGTTGCAGCAGTAATTACATACTAGAAGAAATCCTTCTGCTGCCACAAAACTAATAGAATGCTTAAGGGCCCAGAAGCCACAACACAACTTCTGTGAGAAAATGATGAATTGTCTTCATTCTGTCCTGGCTAGTAAAGGCTCCGTGATCTAGTGATTACAGGACTAGAAGTCAGGATGGTACTGAGGTCTCATGTGACCGAAGGTAGTAATTTGCTGGGATATCTTGGGCAAGCTGCTTCACCATCTTACATACCATTTGTTCTACCTGCAAACTTGGGGCAAAGGCCAAAGATAACTCTTCTGAACCTTTTGGCAACTGTCTGCTTACCAGAGGACTTTGCAGACTTATTTTCCTAAACATCTCCTGGGACTACCAACTTTTCTGTGTACTAAAGCTATCTTTTTAACACTATACTTGATAACATTGGCAAGAGTTAGCATTATCTTTAAAGAACATAGCAGCCGAATGGCTACAGATAGAATTGTTTATCAGGGATTCTTTGCCATTTCCCCCTCTGGTTTTAAAGGGCCTGGCTATCTATAGCATGTATTTTGTGAAAGAGGGGAATTTAGTGTGGTGGATTGATCTCCCGTGGCTGCAGACTTGCTCTTAAATATTTCATTAGCACTGATTGCTTATACAGGGCTTTTATTCATCTGAATAAATAATAGTTTGAACAATTCTAGGCTTAACCACTATCCATAAACACATGTAAGCTGCTACATCCTTGTGGTTACATAGGAAGATCGTTTAAAAATCAGCAGCATATTTAAATATTTATGCCTAGATGAGAAATCACTTATTTGATTATCACTTGCAGACTGCAACAATGGTAGCGTAGTTATTGTGAGAACGTCTGTGAAGCTGAAAAACAAGGGTATCCGAACACAATTTTCATTCAGCTTCAGTCTTTAGTAGAACTGAATGAAATATAAAACTGAATGATGAGCTAAATGCAACCATACCTGCCACAGATATCCTCACTGTTTCTCTAGGATTGTCACAATATGCTGTGATAACTGCATCCCCATGAATTGTTAAAACTGGCTTACAGCACAAGTCCCGTTCCCTGCCTATCCAAGCCTCACCGTGTAGTCTTTCTTGCTAAGACAAGGCCTACATTTGCACACTCCTCTTATCAGGAAAATTTTCTTGAGGACTGTGGTAATTCCAACCCATTATTGGTATTAGGCCATTTAATATTTATATTACAGTAGTCCTTGGAGGCCCACACCAGGTCTGTGTGCGAGGTGCTATACAAACCACAGTCATGGTTCCTGTCCCAAAAAGCTTTCAATCCATGCTAAAATTTCCTGTCTTCCTCAGGGCAGTCTGCTTGTGTGCTACTGAAGACACTGTCAGGCGAGGGTAAGGGCTAATTAAAATGTGTAGTCTTCAAAATCCCTGAAGCAGGACAGGCCTCTCCGAGGAGTAACTACTTACTTTGTTTTTCTAGATTATTGGCAAGAGAGCCTCTGAAACCCTGATAATTGTATGAGATCTGAAATCTCTAATTCAAAACAGTATTTGTTCAAACCCCCTCCCCCCCGGTCTGTATACGAACGAAAATAAAACCAATTCACTCATGTGCTGTGGGTCATGTCTGCTAATCCTGGAAGTGGCTGGGATGTTAGACTTCCCAAGCAGGACAGGTAAGTGAAATCTAGAGCAGGGCGTGAATTTTTTGTCTAGGGAAAATGTCAATTTGTTGAAAAGGAAACTTTTCATGGAAATACCAGTTTGGACAAAATCTTTGGGAAGAGGGAGCAAGAGACATCCCCTGCCACAACTACCCATAGCCTGATAGGGCACTTATCTGAGATAAAGGAGACCCAGGTTTAAGCCCCTGCTCCAAATCAGGCAGAGTAATGGCTTGAACCTATCTTCCCATCATATCAGGCAAGTGCCCTCACCACTGGCTATTCCAGGGTGGGTCGGTCTCCCTCTCTCTCCTATAAATGTTTTTTCATGAAAAATTTCAAAAGGTCTAGATTTTTGTTCCAATGCACAATGAAAACGAACATTGAAACCTCAGAATTTTTTGTGAAACAGAATTCTTGTTTTCTGGCTAACCTTACTGAACTCTCAGCAACCTCTTCACTGGCACTGTTAAAATATGCAAGTTGTAGTGTTGAAAGTAGAAAGATGGCTTAGCCCGAATTCTCCTCAACTAATCATGGTGTCCAAATGAATCTAACTATGAAGGTCTGAATTTATCTATCCATGGTGTTCTGTCTGCCTGTCCAGTTTAATAGAATGTGTATGAAGAAAGCTAATTGCTGAGAGAAATTGCTGCTTATTCGCATGATTGATCAAGAGTGTAGCAAGTTCGTTTCAGGCAGTCTCAGACAGATTTTTCTTCAGACTGTGCCTTTAGGGAAAGAAGATTATAACACATTATCATTATCTAAAAGTTCTTTTATTTTGTTTATCCTTCAGTTCCTTCAGAACCCTTATGTTCTTTGAACGAGATATTAAACTACTTAGCCTTTATGTGAAATGCATTCACTAGTTTTGTAGACAAATAAATTAATATCATGTTTCAATAACTGTATCTTCTCTTCTGATCATATGCCAATTCTGATTTTTGTTATTTGTATTACAGTAGCACCTAAGGGCCCCAGTTGAGATTGGGAGCCCATTGTTTGCACCCTGAAGAGTTCACAGTCTAAACAGACAAAGCAGACAAAAGGTGGGAGGGGAATGGGCACAGAGGGGTGAAGTGACTTGCCCAAGGACACACAGAAGTTCAGTGCCAAAGCTGGGAATCAAACCCAGGTCTTCTGAGTCTCAGTCCACTGTCCTATCTCCTGCACAAAAATATATGCACATAGGGTAGAAATCCATCATCTTCGCATTGAATGAAAGTGGTTGGTTTGGGGGAATAACATCATGCATTCAGCATTCAAGATAAACTCTAAGAAGGGAGAGGGGAAGTGAATAATAGGTGTTTCCTTTTCCTTTCATTGCAATGACACTTCGAGATAGATCTTATTTTGAAAGGGTGAGGGTCATCTTAGCATATTATTTTGTTTCCACTTTTAGAGGTGAGGCACTGAGTCAGAGCTATAAATCCAGATCCCTGTAGTATATTATGATAGGAATGAAATACAGGCACTGAGATGTAACCAGGAGATGATTAGGAAAGGGTGTCTCAGTATTGCAGAAGTGACAGAGACCTGTGGCACCTTAAAGACTAACTAAAATTTTTTTAGAGCATAAGCTTTCGTGGGCTAATACCCACTTCGTCGGATGCATGCAGTGGAAGTAACAGTATCAGTATTGCAGATATACATTTGCTTTAAATTGGGTAAACTAGTATCTTTGAGTAGCTTTTGGAAGTAGACCTTTTCGGCATTAGTACCTGGGTTGTTTTTTATTACCTAAAATTAAATGGTTAAACAGGGACTATAAGAAGTTACTTTTGAAAATTTGCAACTATATCTTTTATTTGGACAGCACTGTAAATGTGCATGGCATAACACACACAAGGCAAAATACATAATTTCTGCCCTCTAGAGCTGACAAACATGTTGTTGAGGTACTTATAATTATATTGAGGCTTCACTATTGCTGCTACATTTTCCTTCCCTTACTGTTTAAGCAGTTAATTCAACTGCCAACTAGTCATTGAAGAGAGCATGAGGAGTCATGTCAAAGGTCAGATATTTGAGACCGTTTTCCCACATCAGCCCTATGCGAGTGATCCTTTACCGTGTTAAAAAAAAAAAAATAGAAGGGATTAAAAAGGATTAGCAAGAATGTTACCCTCCAGAGTGCAGGCCCAAGGCACGAAGAGAAGAACCTAGCCAGGCAGTAAATGTGCTTTATTTGGCTGGAGCACAACCTCTGCTACATTCCTTCAAGAATCTGAATGGGAAAAGTTAAGTCCCCAAACTGGATTAGTAAATAATCTCATAGTTTGTGGCATCTGCTGAAATAAATCGGTGAGTTGACTACATTCTTATACTTTCGGAGGGAGTTAAAGGAACTGCCAGCTACACTGATCAAAGATGAGGATTAACTTTGGCCATTACTGTGTGAGACACTATATACTATGAAAGGACAACTCATAAGCATATACTAGAAAAGTGGAACATTATTTAACATTTCTTAAAAAAAAAGTTGAGGATTAAAACAAATTGGTTTATCTTCCTCTCCTGCATTTTAAAAAAAGTAAATAAACTGAACATCACATAAGGTTTTAGAAAAATGTAAAATGTTTGTTCAGAAATTCTGCAATTTCCATAGTGTGTATGCTCAGTTTTATGCTCGCCACCTCCTGTTCTGAGCGTCTAAAATTGGGAGTTCACTGCCTGGAAACAAGTCATTGTGTTCTGCCTGTGTATTGGTGCACTTCTGCCTTCTCCCACCAGCTTGTAACAGCAGCTAGAGTTGTGCCAGCACAACACAGCTGTGAATTAAGGATGGGGTTTTCAAAGAAGTGCTCAGCAATGGTTTGACTCGCCTCCCATTGAAGTCAGTAGAATCAGAGTTAGATCCATGCTTGGTGCTTCTGAAATACTGTTCTATACTTTACAATCCAGGATGTACCTGGGAGGCTGGCAGTTAGTATCAGTTGGCACCTGACACTTGGGAGCTAACACATATTAAACCCTTTAGATTGAAAGTTTTCAGAAGCAAAGGTATCAAGGTGCAAATCACCCTAGACTTGCAGCAAGCACTTCAGTGTCATATCATTAGCATCGCTTTACATGGAGCTCTTAACAGATTTAATGGCTGACTTCTGGGGTACCTGTGCATGAAACCTTTGTGCTAAATCAATCCATTTTCCTTTGGTATTCATGGAGCACCACTGATGCAGCATAAAATGTGTGTATATGTGTGTGCATTTCCCCAGATAAATTACCTTATGTGTTATGATCCAGGAACTACACTCCAGCCATAGAAGTGTTTTGTATCTCTTCACTGAAGTAAAATACAAATCCATTTTGATAGCATATATACTTTTTAATATTCTGAGTGTCACATTCTGCTGAGTTTAGCAGCCCAACCTCCCAATTTTTCTGTATAAATAAGATCTGGCAAGAATTTATCAGGACTGGGCCCTAAATTGCAATGCCTCTCTAATTCTTGGAAGATCTCTGTATGCTATGCTCTGATAATTTTGAAAAATTTGGGGAAATCCTTTGGCAGTAACAAGGATTTGGGCATGGCCCCATAACTAAGCATGCTTTCTCTTTTTCCATTTTCTACTTCTAGTACTTACTAGAAATGAAAAGCTTAATTCTACCTCCAGAGCATATTCTGAAACGAGGGGACAGTGAGGCAGTAGCATATGCTTTCTTCCATCTTCAGCACTGGAAACGAATAGAAGGGGCCCTTAACCTGCTGCACTGTACATGGGAGGGCAGTAAGTATCTTTTTTTTCCCAGTGCAGCTAGCTAATCTCTCTACCTTTTTATTCACACAATTCATAATTGGCCTACTTTAACGAGTGTCTGAGCTTCCTTAAGGCAGCCTTGCTCAGTTCAGTTTCAAAGGGAACTCAGTGCTGCTGTTTGTTTTTTTGCTGGAGATGCTGAATTGATACCACATTACAGGAAAACAAAGGGATTTACCCAGGGGGATGTAGCAGACAACTACAATCAATAGATACAACTATTTGTATTCAGCAGCAGGGCTCCAATGATAGCTGTTTACAGCCATATATGGAACTGACATTCCTCCCCTTTCCCCCCCACCCCCAACGCTCCCCAGTGTGTCTGAGTCACTGGGCAATTGGAGCTAGCGTCACCAAGCAGCCAGGATATAAAAAGTCCCACTAAGACTGCAGACACCCTGACCTAGTAGTAGGAATTTATACTGTGGTAGGACCCAATCCAGACTGGGGCCTTTGAGTGCTAGCATCGTATGAATTCTTACTAGAGATATGACACCTTTCACCAAATTCACTTCTAAATGAAAATATAAAGTACATGATGCAGCTATTTCCAGGCTATTTCTAAATTTGCTTTCTTCGTGACTGAGATGTCCTTTGTGGTGGAATTTTGGGGGATTGATTTGTACATAGCTCTAGCATGTCTGACTGACTGTCTTGTCCTCAGCATTTAGAATGATCCCATACCCGTTAGAGAAGGGCCATCTTTTCTATCCCTATCCCAGTTGCACAGAGACCGCGGACAGAGAGCTATTGCCAAGTAAGTAGTTATTTTGTTTCTAAATAATAACTAGAATAATATATATGTGACAACATTCCAGTGTGTACTGTACTGTATTGCTATGTATTTACTCTCTTGTGTCCTTAGCTCATGAACTGCTTGTGACATGGATTCTGCTGTTTGTCTGGTGTACTTGGCCAGATGGAATGCACTGTGGGAATGCATCAGCCATATAAGTTGTAACCTTGCATCCCAAAGGATCCCAAGGCACTTCACAAATGTGTGTGTGTGTGCGCGATATATAAATATATAGTATTACATATTTTCCCACTGAAATGGAGCCACCTCTTGAATGAAATAAACTGTGTAATTGAATAGCACTGCTGCCCAACGGTTTAGTGGGCAGAGTGAGAAACGCCATACCAGCTGCAACAGCAAGGGGAATTTAAGCAGATGGACTATAACAACTCTTGGCATCCTTACCAAATTCCAGTTTAGTGTACACCTAGCCTGACGGCCATGGAATCTCTAATGACCACTGGCTATCAGAAATTAAGTTTTCAATCTCATTTGAATGGGGTCCCTGCCAACGGCAAGGCACACCTCTCTGCTGTCTCATTAGAACAGGACCAAATCCTAACAGAGGGTGCCACCAAGAGGTACTGAGTTGCCAGTGTGCATTACCCTATGCCACAAGGATTTTGTAATAACATCGTGTCTGGCGGAACGAGGCTTCCATACATGGTGCTTCCAAATTCTGTTCCTCCAGCTTGGAGAACAAGAAAACTGGGCTACTCCTCTGTGATCACTTTATTTTTTTTTTTAAAGTAATGGGTTCCCTGACTTGTAGTGGAGCTGCTTCCTTCATCATTATCTGCAAGTAGCAGGTAGATGATAATCATTCCAGACTCTTGCATTAGAGAACCCAGCAGAACCTTTATATTTATTATCCTTGGTTAACCTGTAGTTTGAGAGAACACTTTATTGTTCCATAATTTGCTTTGATTGATTGTACATTCCATGGAACACTTATTTGCATACATTGTTGTACATCAGCAATGAGACCTAAGATTTGACACTGAAAAATGAGTCTTCTCCCCTATTTCGTTATCCAGGTATTAGCCGACATGTATTCTGTCTGTAAAGCAACCTGAAAATAAACCATTAGGACTCTCACACAGCCTGTTGCACATTCACTTGGATGATGATGGGGGTCTTGTTTCGTTTTACCTACTGGTGGTATTCTAAATGTGGGTTTCTACATCTCTGGAAATCTGTTTCTTCATGGAATTGCAGGGGCTACTGCTAAAGTGTCAGAGGAATACAGCTGCAGAAGAGCAAACTTACATGTGTGTTTCTGTTACAGAAAGTAAAAAATTATATTTAAAATGTGTAACAGAAGTCTGCCCCCAGACTGCTTTAAATTATTCATTTCTCACTTAAGCAGGATATTGCACAAGGAGTTCCTGGTTAGTGATGAGCCCTAAGCTGTAGGCTTTCCAGCATAATTAAACACCAGCACATGCACATATTTCAACACAATCATTCACGCATTCCTGCTATGTTTAAATATAAGGCTATTCATAAATAAAGCCATCTTAACATTTTTTTATTGTGCAGCTTTCTCAAGAAGTCTTGGAATTTTAAAAAAATCAATACTTGTAATATATTTAAAATAGAAAGTAAACCAAATTGAGGCTTAAATTGATAAACTCAAATAGAAAGCTAATTGTTCTCATTGCCAGTGATGTACAAAGAGAGAGCTCTGACCATGCATAAATCTATTTAGCTCTCTTTACATACTTTGGGCCTGATCCTGCATTTCTTGTGTAGTGGCAGTTCTGGGAGCATAAGGAATTCTTGTATATTTCTGTGTTACTCTCCCCAGTTTTTCCCACCTTTCCTACTCGTGTTCAGGTTGCTTGCTAGTTTTCTGCTATTTGTTCCTCTCTTTAGTTCCTGTTTAAAAAGCACCGTCCTCCAACCCATATATGTCCTTACGATATGGTTACACACCATTTTAGGAGCTGCCCATGTCCCAGTTAAATTTTTATGAGGGTGGTTGATGGAAAACGGAGTGTATTGCATGTCATGCTTCATCATAGGCAGGCCACTGCTTTGTTTGTCCAGTAGAAGAACGGCATGGGTATCCTACTAGTCTGCTGAGTAGCAGGGATGACTAGATGTCAAAGAGGTGAAATGAGAGAGAATCTTGAGGGGGGCACCCTTAAGCATCTTTGATTAGGATTTATTTTATTTTATTTTGGGGTCTGGCCTCACAGAAAGCCTTATGCATGCCACACCATTGTACTTCAGAATCTCAGCTTTCATTCAACATTTTTTTTCTGGCCTTCCTGGGTTACAAAGGAAAAGTTGCATCACAGATCAGGTCGCATTTGCAGTTATCACTTCCTGAATTTACAGGCAACTTGAAATTTGGTGACATCTTGATTTTACACTGTCATCTTTAAATTTCCTTCTGCAGCCTACTGAAAGCTGAAAACGTGCACAGCCCAAAAGTGAATAACAAAATAATAAATAAATAATACTGGCTATTGCACTGACTATATCTATTTTCCATATTTAATTAAATCAAAAGTTACTTTTTGCTAGGGCTGCTCCAGAATTAAGTCTAGCTTACTGAACTTTCCATATTTAATTGCATGTACAGACCCTGCCTGTTCCTTTTATTTAAAAACATTGCAGAATTGTTGGATACAAAATCTAGAATTATCGCAGTCCCTAGATGGTAACTACTTTTAATATCTTGAGTTGTGTAAGCTCCATATTCCATTCCCAAGATCTCTGTAGTGAAATTATTTTGATTTCTTTGACCCCAAAGTGTAACTAACGATTGTGTACAAAATTTGTAAGCCAGACTTGATGCTGCTTTCTTTGAGATCTGCTTTGTGAATTGCTCTGAAATTTATTGTAGTTTACCAGCTTACAGTCTTTGGGATGTTTTAAGAGAATCTGACCATGTATATTATCTGATAGCTTTCAGAGTTACTCTACTTTTTAGACATGGGAATTCTTAAGATACAAAAACATTACATAAAAAATAGGAAAAAATATGATGCTTGCTTTTTAAAACATTGGCATATACTAAAATAACAGAGTTTAGCATTTGTAACTGTTAAAAATTCCTTGACTATTTAAATTGGGCCAACTGTTTTCATTGGAACCTTTGTCTTGATGACATCTTGTGAATTTTATGTTACTTTCTTCTCTTTCGTCGCAACAGTTGATTCCAAAAACTAGCCCTGCAATGTTCTTAAAAACAAAGGAGGGAAAAAATGTGGTGGGGGAAGGATAGCTTTAGTGATACCAATAAATAACTGAAGAGCAAAAACATGCAGCATATGAGAAAACATATCAGGACTAAGCCACTTAAATCTGTTTTGAGCAAATGTCAAGGGTTTAGTTTTGTATTGCACTTAAGCTTTGGGTCCACGTATATGCCCTTTGGTACGATACATCTGAATGTAAAACACTGGCTGCTCTGAAATAATAGTTCTCGTTGACGTCTTTGTATCACGTAAACTGGTATGTAATTGTGACATTTTGTAAAACAGTCAATGGACAGTAAAATGTCAAATAACTTTTCACTATTTCCCTTTCAGTGTTTCATGATGTCTCCGTTTACCCACAGAAGGAGCTTCCTTTTTTCATCCACTTCACAGCAGGGTTGTGTTCCTTTTCAGCAATGCTTGCTGTTCTCACACACCAATTCCCCGAACTCATGGTCATTTTTGCTAAAGCTGTAAGTATTGTCTCCAGTCCAGGACTTGCTTAGAGTATCAGAAGCTGAGGGCCCTGTCTGTGCAGATGTTTTGAGATGCAGTAAATACGCATTGTTGTGTGCTTCTGAAATTGCTTGTCATGCAACTATTAAACTTGATTCTTCACTTGGACTCAGAGTTCCTCATTTTGTAGTGAGTAATATTTTTATATTATAAAGCTGGTTTCTGCATATCAATCTTAGTAGATAATCAGTCCTGATTACCAACATAAGAACAACCCAGCCCTCTTTCTCCTTTGGCTGGAAGGGCTGTGGAGAAGAATTTGGTTTGCAGATTAGACCTATGTGTCACAGATACAGATTCTGATTTTTAGTTTAAATTGAATTTTTGGAAGCAAAAGCATCTGAATTTTGAGTTAAGGGCTCTTTGGTAACTAATGGATTAAAACCAAAGCCATGGGAACGTTTAGATTGTAAGCTCTCTGAGGCAAGGACTCTGTTTACAGCTGCATCTTGTACCATGCCGAGGACATTGTCTGTGCTAAATAAATAACATTTTGCACACTCCCCATCAAGCTGTTTAACCTCCTCCTACCCCATTGCTGCTTGATGCTGCTGCTTTTCACGCTGAAAAATGCTGGATAGTGACCGTCCAAAGATGCTTCAGTAGTGACATTAAGGGCTGAAAAACGTCACTTTCATTTCCTCAGATAAAGTTGGAAAGCAAATCAGTGAATCCCCAGAAAACCTGCTAATAAAATAGCCCTTTTTTCACATGCATCTCACTTCTCTTTTTGCCTTTAAAGATCTGGGAGGCCAAACTGCATGTGAAATGTATTATTTATTACTCAGTGTGCTTCTGGAAAGTGCTCTGGTACCATGGTGATGAGTGTGGTATAAAACCCTATGTAGACTAGAGGGAGAGTGGTCTAGTGGACAGGGCAGTTGCCTGGGACTCAGGAGACCTGGCTTTTATTCCAGCTCTTCCACTGATCACCTGGGTGACCGTGGGCAAGTCCCTTTATCTCACTGTGCCTCTGTTTTCCCTGCTGCTGTTTTTGTTAGTTTAGACTGTTAGGTCTTCAGGGTGGGGCTGTGTCTTACTATGCGTCTGCACTGTGCTCAGTGCGGAGGCACCACTGTTTCAGTTCAGACCTGTAGGCATCGCTGTTTTATAAATAAACAGGCAGTATTATAGTCACTCCCTAGTTTGTGGAGCTGATCTCCCTGGAGGGCCTCTTCATCAATTGCATTGTTAAGCCACTGGTACCGTGAGCCTGGGAGGCAAAACTTCCTGCTCAGAGAGAGTTCTTTCTAACATGCAACAGACGGTACAAGGGAATTTTACAAAAATACCAGATAGAGTATTACACTGGGCTATGACTTTCATGATGGTCATGCAGTCAGTCCCTAGTGGGAAACATCCCAGAGCACTGTGAACCCCTTGGCTAATGTGGAAGGATCCCTGCCAGGCTCCATGGGGAGCTGCACCGAAGATCCTGGTGACAGGGTGGAATGTAATGGGAGTATCCTACATAGATAACTTCCATACAGACTTCTAGTAGCCCACTATGGAGAAAATAGCCATGAGCTGGGATATGCACATTTGTATGGTGCCCACAGCAACCACTTGGATAGTTTGAAAAGAGCCTGTAAGGTCTGTATGGTAGACTGCAGGGACTGAGAACAAAACCCAGGTTCTCAGAGACCTTGGAGACGGATGGAAAAGCTTCTTGGCCATGCACAGCGATGAATCTAAATGCAGCAGTTTCATTTCCATAGTGGTAACAATGTTTTCTAAGATGTTGGACTGCAAAAGGAATCTTATACATTCAGACCTTCTTTTGTTAAACTCTTGTGACTTAAAAACACCCAAATTGATTTCTTCAAATTGCATTAAGCAAAAACAATCAGGACTTTCCACACTGTTCAGTTAGGACCTTTCATACTAAATTTAAGGCCAGAGATTTTTTGAACAGCTGAGTTGTTAATGCGTGAAATTAGGAGGTTCTAATGGAAATTGCAGTGGAACTGCGATTGCTGTCATAAGGCTAACGGTAAGTTGCTGAGCCAGGTATCCCAGAACATTCAAATGTTAGTAACTCAGCTACTACGATAAATTGACGACTTCTTTCATGCTAAGTTCCATTTGTTTTGTTACCTCATTTCCTTCCCTTACCCTGTGTGTCTGATCCACTTACTGCTTCTCATCTGACACTTAAATTGTAAGCTCTTTGCAAGGACTGTTGTCTTTGCTTCTTGACTGCAATACATGTACTGCAGTGCCCTGCCCCTGCAACCATTGGTTGAGTGGGTTTCCTAGGTTTTATATAATAGAAATAAATGAGATAAAGCCTAAAAACAGATTCCTTATTTATCTTTCTTTTGACTTAAAATTATTTTAACACCCATTCTGTGAACTTTGCTACTACATGGCCTGAGTGCTAAGACATTGTGGTGATATGTGGATAGATGTTAATTAAAGCTATGTAAACTGGGCACTTTCACAGTTGCTGTCTTCTAACATGTTGTTCATATTGCAGTATAGTGCAAAACTTTTGACTTGTCTTGGTGAAAGTGGAGTTCTAAACCCTTTCTCAGGAAGAGGCGCTGGTCATGAGTCACCTTGTCTTGCTTTCTAAGGAACTAATTTGTGAAAAATGCTTTTGAAGTTGGAGTAAAACCAATAGTCAACTTAGGCAAAGAAGTGGAGTGATTAAAACATATTGTGGTATTCACTTGTACTTTTAGAGAGGCAGTGGGGCGTTTTAGCCGCAGGGAAACTTCTTCACTAAGCTCTGCGTTGAAGATTTTATTTTCATAAAATTTTACAGTGCGTGAGCTGCAAAAAATAAGTTTGACACTGGAAACTCTGAAAAGTGAGAGTGAAAAGGTAGATTGGAAGCCAGAGAAATTGTTTAAGTTGCCAAGAGCAAGAGAGTCTCAGAATGGGACTGACAAGGACAGAGAGGTGAATTACTTGTTTGCTTCCAAACAAGCTCTTAATTAACTGCCATTGGCACGTTAGAAACTAAAGCAATTGGATATAAAGCATTCTCGTTCCAGTTCCTAGGTGGGAAGTTGAATGAACCTTACAACACGGTTAACTCATCCTGTTTTAAGGAAGCACTATGTTCTGCTAGTATGAGCTTCAGGATGGAATCTGGATGTAGGCTTTGATCCTGATGTACTGTACTCAGTCCCCTTACTCATGAAATGGGGATTTTTGCCTATCTTCTGTAAAGTGCTGCGAGGCACTTAGAAATGTGCTACATAATGATAGAGTATCTTGCATGTCTCACAGAGAACTGATTCTTCCCACCCACACCTTTTCTTTATCTTCATGGTTTCTCTCCCCTACCCCTGCCAGCCCCATATAAGGTTGCACATAGTGGTAACCTTCCTTCTGACTCTCAAAAATTGATTATGCTGCTCTAGAAAAGAGGGAAAGCTAAGGAGTCATACAAGCTGCTTGGCACCCTGCTTGTCCCTCAAATAAAAATATTCAGAATCCCCAAACCACACTGCAATGTGCTTGCCCTCACCCGGAGCATCTCTCTCATATGGTAGCCTGGAGCACTAACCACAGAGCCACTGAACACACATTCAGTCATCATTCTGGAACTAAAAAAACCTTGAATACCTTGAGAATGAGAGAGCATCAGGTTTCTTGCTGTTAAGCAGGTCAGGTAATGAGACAGATGGAATAAAAATGCTAACTTATTTTAAAAGTGCAAAGTTCTCATGAAATCCTTGTTTTGCTGACATTTCTGCTTGATGGTGTCCAAGCCACGCAGGTCTGAGAACAGGGCCCCATTTCCACACTGTGCTTTTAATCTTTATGTGGGAAAATGTAGTTGGGCATGCCAGTGACAGATTTCTGTGCTGCTCGTAATTTGCTGGCTTCATGGCAACCAGGGTCTAACTGTTTGCTTGATTAATTCTTTAAGGACTGCATTAGCAGAGTTGTATGATTTCCAAAGAGATATGAGGTCAAATGTTATACTAACAAAGAATTGCTTGGGGAAGTTCTCCCTGCCGAATTTCTTCCACCAAAAAAATATAATTTGTGTGTGTTACGTTCGCTTTGCACAACAGGCAATTTGCATGTCAAGTGGAGCGTTGGTGAATGTGGGCAAAAGCACTAGCCGGGTTTGTTTGTTAGGCAGTGCTTTAAATTGCATTTATTATCCTTTGGAAGGGATGGTTTTCTAGTCCCTGTTCAGTTGAAAAGATGGATGAGAAGTGTACTTGCCTCTGTGCTTCTCCCCGCATAATCCCCATGGATAACTTCCACAGAAAGTACAGAAATGGTTGTACTGACTTGCATTATCCCTGGATGTGTTCTTTTCCCTGGCTGGGTGCAACAGTAGTTCTTAAAGCGCCATTCAGAACAGGGGCTTCATATTCACACACTTTAAAAAAATTAAGCCAACTACTTATCCATATCCAGTATGTAGAAAAGCCTCCTTTTGAGGAAGAATTCCTAGTGGTTAGAGCATAAACTGGGAGTCTGAAAACCTGCCTTTGAATCCTGACTCTGCCATAGCTTTTCTCTTTGACCCTAGGAAAGTCCCTTCACCACTCTCTCATTTTCCTCATCGGTAAAGTGAGGTTTTGAGACTTTAGGAACATATGTAATTAATGATAAACTCTTACTGTTTTCTGTGATTTTTCTTGCATCGAAATGTAAAGAAAATGCTATTTTTTTGATGCACTCCAATGTTCTAGCTAGTGATGATACCAAGTTGTGCCTATCTAGACACAGGGCTTTCACCTTCCTCTGCAGCGTGAGGGATGGGTCCCATGCTGAGATGAACAAAAGTAAAATGGTGGATTCTCTGTAACTCGAAGCCTTTACATCGCAACTGGAGACTTCAGTAAGTCAGCCGGAGGCTATGGGCCTGTTTCAGAAGCGGGAGGGTGAGGTTCTGTGGCCTGCAGTCTGCAGGAGCTCAGACTAGATGACAAGTATGATCCCTTCTGGCTTTAAAGTCTGAGTCTATAATTGGGCCTTCAAAAGTATGAATGCACTTGTAGAAGCAAAGTTTCCCAACTCTCTAATGTGTGCAGTTTTACACATGCTTAGGCCTGGAATGGGATTACATTTTTATCGGAAAATATCAGTACACATTGATTTCACCATACACACACAAACCAACAAAAAAAAATTCCATCCATAATCAAAATTTACAGATAGTCAATGTAAGAAAAATGCTGCTTGAAAACTTCTTAGTTTGATTTAAGGGTATTTACTCGGTATATTTTGCTGGGATGTTGATAATTTATGTTTTAAAGGTTATAAACCTTTAACTTTTTTACTCTCTGTGCCTGCTGTCATTAAATGATTATCTGACCTCCCATAATTTCCTGCAACTGTGAAAATGTAAATAGATAAAAACTGTGTTTTAAAATAAACATTAATATTCTCCACTGAAATTATAAAAAATTGAAATTGAATTCTGCCAAACTGACACATACTCCAGAGTTCTACAATAGCTGCCATCAATCTGTATCAGATAGTGATTTTATTCAAGGTAAATTATTTTGTTTTCAAGGTAAAGCATCTTACCTGGAAGTCTGTTGTTTTAGTTAATCCCACTTTGTAAGTCATATTAACTGTATTCCAGGATATTCTGCTGGAATTTGCCCCTATTAATTTCTTAGCCATGATTAGCAATATAGCAGTAATGTTCAGAGTCTCCAGACAGAACATAGCTCCACTATGTGAAGTGTGGCATAAACCCATTGTCAGGCAGCCTCTGCCTTGCAGAGTTTGTAATAAAATAATTGCTCAATAATGTAAGGAAGAAAAAGACTCCCAAAAACAAAGGAAGGGTCTTTGGGGATTTGTTTTAAATATATCACCTAGCCAATCTCTGGGATTAGGAAGAAACTTTCTCTGTGGACAGGTTATTCCGGAGCTGCCTATTGGAGGGTTAGTTGCTGCTGTCTCTGAAGCAGCTGGTACTTCCGCTGTTGCAAACAGGATACTGGACCATTGCTCTGATCCAGTGTGGCATGTCCTATGTTTTTGTGACAATCTGCTTTACTCTCTGAACAAATCCCCTGCCATTTTCTGACGTCTCATTAAGTGAAATTGGAAAATTAAGTTTTTACCCAGCTGCTGAACTTTTCATATTTATAAACACTAGAGGCTTTTGCTTATCTAAGAGAAAATGTGCATAGTTAGGAGATGTGCAATTCCCTGCCAATATGTAATGATTATAGTTCTACACTTCATAGAAAAAATCCTAATGTTTCCTGTCACAAGTTGCATGTGTGGATGCCAAGGGCAAAGGTTTCTTGCCTTGCTTATTTACATCTTAATTCATGGACTTAATGTAAAGGTGCCACGTTAAAGGGGAAAAAGTCTTGGTGGTTTATAGAATATAAATTTGAACTATATTTGTGAGCACTGTCTATTTGTTAGACCATTGATTCAATAGTATAAATACAACCTAAGCACTTCTTGCCTGGAAAACTAAGGAAATGTGCTGCATTCCTCCCCCAGCCTCCCTGATCAACATCTAGGGCGTAGAACTTCATGAAGCAGCAGGAAGATTCAGAGCGAAGAGAAACTCCATCCTAACTCATCCTGTTGTGCCTAGGTGTTATGGCTCTTTTGGTGTGCAAGTTCCCCCAGTATTCTGCCATCCAGCTGATAGCAGACTGCACCATCTAAGCACAATGGGGTGAGTTAAATTGAGTTTCAGCTCCTCTGAGTTCTCTTGATTTTTGTAGATTTGTCAGACCCTCCAATATAGGATATTTTTTTGTAAAAAAAGTTAGTTACTCTTGGATGAGTTTATACACACTCATGCTGTACAGTGTTATCACATTCTTTCTTGGGACTATACTGTGGCCATGTGTGTCATACAAGCAAACGTTAAAATGTGATTAGAGCAAAGGATTGGAGGTTGGGATCTGCTGGGTTTTATCCCCAGCTCTGTCATTGTCCCAGCAACTTCAGACAAGTCACTTAACCACTGCCTCAGTTTCCCCATCTCTAAAATGGGAATCAGAAGTGTGGAGGGTTTAATGTTTTGATATGCACTGAGGTTCTGAGATAAGTGCCTGTGAGCGCAAACCAGTGTTAGTATTAAATTTCTACTTCTTGGGGGCAGTACAGCAGCAAGGATAGAGAAGCCTGGGTTTGATCTGAAGAAAGATGTGGGATTTCTCCAATCGTGCTCCAGTTATGTGAGATATCCCACTGCTTTTTTTAACTCAAGCACAAACTTTTTCTGTTTTGTTTCTTCTAGTTCTTTGGGATGCTTCTTTCACCCTTCAGTTTCATTATGGAAAAGATTAAGCACTTCATGCCATCCAGTCTCTGGCATCAGCTGACCCAAATTTGACAGGAATGTGTTTTGCACAGTAATGAGTCCCAGTGTTCTCAGGAACCTTACCACCAGCTCCTGTTTGGCAGTGGAGCCCTTACCTGGCAGCTAGAGGAGCGAAAGGAAGATAAGCTGCATTACTTACGCTGTTGTCTTCCATCTTGTTAATGGTGCTTAAAGTAACGAAATCCCTTGTTTGTCCTTCGGGTTTGTAATCATTTAAGAAAACATTTTTGTTGAACAATAACTTGTTTGCTTCCTGAACCAGATGTACAAGTTGAGGCTACTTCTTTCTCTGTACTAAACTTCAGAACACAATAAATCAGGTAGATGTTTTCAGTGGTGGCATTTCCTTCTGAACTGCAAATTGTGATACCTTTGCTAGCCAACCTCCCTTGTGTAAGTATTCCTCATCAACTGAGTACAGTTCTGCACTCTCTGTATTAGAAGGCCACTTCTGTAAGTAGCTGAATTTGTTGACCCTTTAAGTTGCAGTTTAAGATAGGTTACACTATGCAATAAGCAACACGAAGAGTCTGCTTATGTCATATCCCATAGGTTTACATTGCACAAGGAAATTAAGTGCAAACTTAGAAAAAGCTTCTGGATTCACTATTTGGATCGTTCCAGGTTAAATGCCAAACATTCTGCCTTTTTCTTTTCCAAGTGAAAGGATTTAAGAATTGCCCTTTAAAGGGCTACCAAAATGCTTGAGGTACCTGTGTACGAGTCATTTTGTGAGGCAGGGACTGCTAAAGGTAGGTCCAAGATACGGACTAGCATCCACTGATTCTGGGGTGTGAAAACAACTTAAACTTGGAGCACTCCGGAGAGGGAAGCACACTTACATAGGTTTCCACTGCTCAGTAATGAGAAGAATCTCCCAAAGGAGGCAGCTGGCAACAGCGTGGCTTGGGATAATTGCAGTGAGACATCCGGGGGAAAATTGCCTCTTTTGTGCTTACGGGGCTTGGGTCTCCTTATTGAGGAAACAAAACCACACTAACATTGACCCCTTGAAGTATGATGGTTGTAAAAATGTAACAGACATAAATGTAAAGATATCTGCTTTTGCATGGGGGAGGTGTCTATTCATAAATATCAGTGTTTATCTGCGTTCACTTCTGGAGCCCCAGGAAGACTGTACAAGGCTGCTATCCTCACATTTCAATAACTTCACAGAGGTCTCAGGAGGGCGGCATCCCGCGATGCTTTTCACTGCACTCTGGGCACATAGCTGAGATTGCGGTGGCCGATAGAGTCCTCTCACACCCTACTTCTTGTTACTACCAGCCAAATGCAGAATAACTAACTTCTGTGCTCTTAATGGAAGAAGCTGCTGCCTATCCTCATGTTACTGCTTGGCAACACATAAATCAAGATCAGTAAAGAGGAGTTTGACACTCAAGGGTTTTTCGACCATTTCTTTAAGCACGTCTGTGTTCATGGTGCTTAATGGAGTCAGGGCTCCTGAGGAGATGAGCGTATTCTAATTAGTGCAGATAATGGATAAATGGATAATTAGTCCATGTTTAGCCAAACCTTTGATCCGGTGGAAGCATCCCCTCCTGCCGCTCAGTCCAGTCTCAAGTCTCAGCCAAGGTGGGCAAGGTCAGGATCTGAACTCTGATCTCACACAGTGGCAATGCAATCTCAATATACTACATAAGGGATGTTTCCCCTCCCATTCAGATTTGCCCCGTGATTCCCTCTTGGTGCAGGAGAATGAATGAGCTTAGCCACCTCCTTCCTTAATTTGTCATTAAGGGACTGGGAAGCAGCCTGTCATTAGCCCATCCACCCTTAAGTATCTCTTATGCCACGATTGTGACTGAGAGAAAGACACCCCCTTAGGTAGAAGCCATGGCACAGAATTTTCATCTCCTACTGTACATTTGCATTAATGGGGCCTTCGCTGTAGGCAGTAGGTTAAATACTTCATTTCATTTAGGAGGAGTCGAGAGGGGAGATCGATAGAAAGATACTGACAAAGTTTTGGAGTTCTCCAACTACCGGTAGGTAATGTTCTCAACTTTTCCTTCCAGTTGACTATAAGCCAATGGGGCTATTTCTCACTGTGGAATCACTGCAGTGATTAATAGACATGTTGTGCTCATGTAATTTCACTTTGTAGCCCACAGGGGCCCAGAAGGTAACCAACCTAATGCTTTTTAAAGTTGAACATTTTCCAGCATTTGTTTGGGGTTATAAATGAAGCACTGCCTCCCATGTATCATCCCAAGCGCTGCTTTCTCTCACTGTCCTCCCCTGACATAACAGTAAGAGAAAGGGGATGGGCTTGTGCCGAGAGTAGTGCTAGCAACTTTCTCTGTCGTGCAAATCTGCTTGCCTTTCCAATGCTGTCAGTGATTCTTAATGAGGAAGCCGCTCTGCTTCACTTCTTAAGGGAGCCATGCATGGCCTACATAGCATCCCGTTGTCATTTGTGAGCAGTGTCCCTGCACCTGATCCATACATAGCAATGCCATTAATGGTATCCTGCAGTGGTGCGCACAGGTACATCTGTAAAAATGGGTAATGATGGCTGCTCAGGGAACATAGAAAAACCAACGATTGTTACCATATGTTCCATTTAAGAATATTGAAGCAAAGTGCAACACAATAACCTGAAACACACCCTGCTCCTCACAGCAGCACACACCCCATCATTTACCACCAACACAAATCTGCATAAAAGTAAACCAGCACACACAGAGCCACAAACATTATTCAAGCCTAGAAGTGTGTTGAATCAGTGATAAATGATGGAAACAGCTGCAAGCACAGTGGAGAGTTCTCTCTGTTTCAACTATCTCCAGGTTCGTTGTTCACCGGGCTCTGCAGTCTGGTGACCTCCAGTTCTTAAGTTCTCAGCCATTTTTGGCTTTTTACACATGACTTTGCAAATTATCCATGTGAGACAACACAGATTTTCGGCTGCTAACTTAGCTATAACTTTGTCATGACTGAGATTTCAAAGGAACTTGCGGGAGGTAAGTGCCCAGATTCCACGGGAAGTCAGGGAGCTAGGACACCAATTCCCTTGGGCCCGTTTAACACACTCAGCCAGGGAGCTGTGTGTGCTGTACCCTTTTTTATGCTCTTAAAGTGAGGCCTGGATAAATGAATGATTCAAAGAGAGAAACCTGTTTCTGCTAGAAATTCTCTCTATAACTTAGTCCCCTTTGTACAGGCAGGAGCATTTCTGGTTTCTGCAACATCTGTCAAATCCTGTAATTAAAACAATTTCCAATCGCTGACCTGCTGCAACAGATGTGGCATTTCGCAGGTTGCAATATGTTTCTGTGTAGCAGCATCTGTGTGACAACATCGCCTCCCTCGGGAAGGCCCTTGGTGAACTAGGATTCCTGGTGAATTATTTGCAACATGTAAGCCTTTTGTATAGGGGAGAGGAGACAGGGACATGTGCCACTGACTTCTCTGTTCTCCATCAGCGTGTGCGCAGCGGACGTGTGTGGGAATGCACTGGTAACCAAGGACATGGGGGCAAGCACCGTGTGAATGTCATTGCCCGATGAAAGCCCTGTGTGGGCCATGGCTGTTGAATGGAAGAGGTTCCCGGGGTAGTTTTGCTGCAGCCTAATTCCCACTTACTGCATCCAATTTATTTATTCCCCACCCCCTCATTTTGGAATTGGCTCGTAGATCCCTGATTCTGAGCGAGGCAGGGTTCAGGGGTCGCAGGCAAAACCATTAATAACAAGGTGCAAACGCCTGGTTTATATGTAATGTGAAGCTTTTTACTTATTTCTTTTTTGCACTTTGGGGGCTCTGGTTGCTTACGGAGCACTTGGTGTCTGGTACCTATTTTGGCTGAGAGCAGACAATTGGGTTCCTACAGAGCTTCGGAGGAATGCAGCAAATTGTTCTCTGGTGTTGTAATTCTGCAGCAGTAGCTGGAGCTTATTTGTCTTGCTGTTATTAAATACATGCTCATCCTTTTTCTGGGAAGCAATGGGTGAAAACCTCCAGAAATATAGACTGGAGAGGGGTCAGTGGGTGGGGGGCAGTGCAGGGGCCAGCCTCTCTCCTTCAGTTGGATCACAGGTCTCTGGGACCAGCAGGCTGAAGAGGTTAAAAAGTGAACTAGTTCCCCAGAAGGAGGTGGATGCTTTTATCAGATTCTCACGGTCGTAAATTAACAGAGCCTATCATTTCGGGGCTGGGGGGAGAGGACCAGCACTCCCCAGTTGGTGCTGGAGTGTGGGAGCCAAGTTGAATAACTCCCAGGATTTCAGGATAGGAAAGGCCAGGGGTTCCTCTCCCGAGGGAGCAGAGGACAGTGAATCTGCTGAAGGTGCACGGGGAGGGCGAGGGGGTGGAAGAGGTGCAGTATAAAGTCCGGCCCAGCAGCCGATGAGCAACGCCAGCTTTCCACGTATGTTGACTTCAAAAGAACGAACTGGCATCTCATTTGGGCACCTGGCTTCCACTGTCCTTTATCCAGGTTGCAGTGTAGGGCGAGCGGCCTTCCTGCCCATCGGACACAATCACCCCTGTGCCCTCCACTCTGGGGTTATATAGACAAGGGTGCAGCAGAAACCCACTCCCACCTTGAACCCTCTGCAGTCTCACTCCATCGGGCCTCCTGCTGCCCATTACTCTGCTTCCTTGTCTCTATTTTGCCCCTCTGGCCCCCAATTTCCCTCCTGCCCTCTCAGAGCATCATGTGCACTGCTGCCTGGGGCTTTGCAGCTGGAAGTTGCTGCCTTTAGTGCTGCCTGTCTCCTCTGGGCTCTGCCTCTTCTCTGAGCCACTTCTCCTTCAGTCTGGCCTTTTAAACCTAACCCTGGCTGAGCCGGTGCGCTAAGAATGCTGTGTAACACACGGTCTCTGCCACAATTCACTGTGTTAACAGACTCTTTCCCTGGGCTTAATGTCTCTCTCTGTAGGGGGTCTCTTCTCTTTAGTCTTTGGCTCCTTGTTTGTTTGGTGAATTCCTGGCTCTAGCCCTGGAGCATTGTCCAGTGATGCGTTCCTCTGCTCTCCATAGTTTCTGAATTATGCAATCACAGCTTGGGCTTCGAAACACCCTGCTGTCTAATCCTGCAGAAGGAGATCATCAGTCATACCGCGGACTCCGTGACTAGTCCTGAGTCATCAGCTGAGACTCCCCCTCTCCGGGGCAGCCTCCCATGTCTCATGTTCAGGAATAATGGACTTGGAGGCTGTAACAAAACAAAACAAAACCTCCTCCCACGTGGGTCACGACAGGTTATGCAACAAATGTCCCAAGAAATTGGACCCTGTGGCTTGGGGCTTGGGGCTGTGGTCCCTGCGGTGGGGGAGCATGTCTACATGGCTAGCACATGTGCGTACCCCTCAAGGTGGCTGCTGGCAGAACTCCTTGTGTCCATGCACACACACAGGAGAAGTGCAGAGCATGGGCCGCTGGGCAAGTGCACAAGTTATTGATGGGTCTATGGCAGCAAGGAGGCACTTTCAGGACTGGGGCACATTGGAGCAGCCCCCTGGCTTTCCTTAAGTGCCCGTTCCTGACTTTAACCATGTCTTGTAATGAGCATCACGCTATCTGCGCAACGTGGGTCACTGTGCATCAGGGCCTTCTGCGGAGGAGAATTCTGTACTCCATGTATGTCCATTTGGAAGTGGAGGATATATCCAACCGGCACCTCATCTGTAATGAAAGCGGTGCCCGAGCTCAAGCAATTTTTTCATATTCATAAGTGATGTAGTAGGTCCAAAGGTGCCAGGGCTCTGCCCTGGCACAAAATAAGCCCTGCACCGTACCTCTTCCCCAGCCCCACTCTGTGTCCTGTCTGAGATCTCAGCTTCACAACCGTCCATTCAGCAACCCAGAAAGCAATTAATTCTGCTCCTTGTCTTTTGGTTCAGACAGGCCTTGGTGAATTTCAGGATGATTAGCGCATGATCTTCCATGGTGGGCCTTCCATACACTTAGCTCAGATCACTTAAGAGAGGTTAGTGAGTGGAATCGAGTATCCCCTGACAAGACTGCAGCCTTAGTAAGCTCTCGCAGATAGAAAACATCTGCTTTCTAAGGAGGCTTGTGGTGAATGGAAGGGGAGTTTGTCGGTCCCATTTGTAGCAGAGCACAGAGAGGTCTGAATTTCATTAGACCTGCACATTAAACACGAGAAGGTAGTTCTAATTGCTAGATATTTAATTACTAATTCTTTGTCTGCTGATAGAACAAGGGGCAAACATTAGCTGCCTCACAGTGGCCTCTGTGTGGTCACAGACAGGTGGAGAGGCAAAGGAAGTTCTTCAAGACTGCGCAGCAAGTTGGTTGCAGAGCCAGGAGCGAGCCCTCTGCTAACTCCACTGGGCCACTGTCCTTCTCTGTGCTACTTTGGACATGTTTCAGTATTGTTGATACAAGCTCCTTTATTGATGCCAGCAACCCACTCAAACTCAGGGAAGTATTAGGGCATCACTGCCTGCCTGCGCCTTATCCCACGCATGTCTGGAAAAAACCCACATTTCTACATTGCTAGGTGTGAGATGTTCATGCAGTCCTGCTTGAACTCCCTCTAAGCAAACTGTTCAAGGGGTTAAGGTGTTAAGCACCTGCAGCTCCCATTGGCTTCAGCTGGGGTTTTGCTTGCTCAGCATTTCTGAAGAGCTGGCCCTTAACGTGTCTGCTTTGGTCCTGCTGTCTGCAAGAAAGGGATCATCCTTTTGCAGTGCTGTGCAGGTTGATGAATGTCTGTCACATGCTGAGGATCACCTTTGTGGGGAGAAGATAACTTTAACATTTCCTGCCTTGTGTGCAAGTCGCAAGCCCCCAACCTCAGTGATCACTGGGTCACACATCTGCCTGCAGACAAGTCCCTCCCTAGTTTTGCATAAAAATTCCCCTCCCCTTATCTCGAGTCTAACATGCATTGTAAGCTTATTGGAGCCAGAATTGAGACTTCTGACTGTAATGTCCTATAGAAATAATGATTATTTTGTCTCTGGCTGCTCATTCCCCTTCATCTGGCTCCAGTAAGGTCCCCAGGAGGAGCACACATGGGTAGTGGTGGATTATTTCATTTGCATCTATTTGAACTCTTGTGATTTTTGCTTCCTCTTCAAGGGCGCACCTAAAAAACTAATCAAAAAGGCAGGGTAGTCTTGTGATGCACTGCAGTGGGACTCAGGAGATCTGGCTTCAGTTCCTAACTCTGCCACAGACTCCCCTGTGTGACCCTAGGTAAGTCTCTTAGTCTCCATATGCCTCAGTTTTCCACCTGTGAAGTCTGGAGAATACTTCCTTTTCCCCATCCTTTGTCTACCTGGTTTATTTAAGACTATACATTCTCTGGGGGAAGAGACTCTCTCACACTAGATATGTGCAGCCCCCAGCACAATGGGGCCTTGATCTCACTTGGGGCCGGTAGCCATTTCTCTAATAATTGCTAACAGGCGTCCTTAAGCTACTGCCCTGTATCATTCTAATTCCCTATCAGGCAGGCCACCATTACCAGTGCTTGAGAGGTTTGCCCCTTCAGCCGCTGTCACACTGTGAAATGATGCTTTCCCAAGGCTAGCCTTGTAGAGTTGGTGTGCTTTGCAGCTAGGAAGGGAAAGCCAATAAACCCCAGTGGCTGAGGCAGCTTGCCAGCATTGCTGGATGGGGCTCAAGGCTTTTTTTCTCCATTGCTTTAAAATATTGAACACTTGCATTCAGGGAGAAGAAATATTCCAAGGCTTTAATGGCAATTAATGATGAAGATGCAGAACATGTCCTGTCATTCATCAGGTAGGCCTGTAAACCTGCAACATCGTATTTCTGCCAGAGGAGCACTCCCGAAAGGTCTGCAGGGAGAAAGAAACGTTTCTTCAGCTCTGAGGGCCCTGAGGTCCTTTCTGGCCCGTTCAGGTGCATTACCCAGCAGGAGGAGAGGCAGATGGCTTGCAAAGATTCTTTTTGTCTTAAATGGATGGCAGGTGGGGCCATAATGAAGATGAATGAGGGGCACTCTTCCTGGTAGATTCGATCTTGCACTGGTGAACACATCTGCTACTGCAAGTTTGAAATGCCCCAGGTGGAGTATGAGCCTTGTCCTCCCCTTCACCTGCAGGAATTCCACCAACACCCTTTGGAGAGGACACAAATCGCTGTGAAAATTGCAAACAGTCGGAAACCCAGAGGGATTTGGAGAGCCCAAGGGGAGGCACCTGAACCTCTGAGATGAACAAACCTGACCTTGAACCAAAGTCTTGCATCTGCTAAGAGAGGTTGGGAGCTGCTGGTGGGCCCTCTTGCGCTTAACATGAGCACCATTCAAAAGAGAAACCACCTCTGCTCCCCCTCAGCTGGCTGCGAGGCCCAGAGGTAAGTAAAAAGGAGATCCGGGGACAATGGCTCTGCACCATGGCCTTGCAGAAGTGAATGCCTCCACTCCAGTGCAGAGTGTGTACATTGCCGCGTGCCCCTGAACCTGCTGCTGGCATGTGCCTCTCAGGTAGGGAACTGCTGCTAGAATGGCTTGTTGTTAACTGGAATGAAATGTGCCAGTGAAGATCCCAAAGCAAAAGTGTTCTGGCGCCTCTGCCTGGCTTTTGGAAGAGGCGGGTTTAAAATCTAGACTTGATAAAGCGAGGTTGAGAGAAGACTTTGTCCTGCCGGTCTCAAGGACACATCAATGCCGGGAGGCACCAGACTTTTGGGCAGCAGAAACCCGACGCACGCAGTGAAAGCAATTTCATCCATCACCGGAGTTCAGCAGGGGCCAGCAACGCACTGCAGGAACAGACGTACTGTCTCGTAGTGCTGATGAAATGCCCCTCTAGTCCGTGTTCACACACAAACCCATCCAGTGCTGCACTGGCCCTGCCCTGGGCCTCCAGCCTGGCTTTTGCCACTGCATTTCATACAAGACTCTAGTTAAAGTTTCAGTTCATGTCTATATGAAAAGGGTTCAGCAAGGGGTGGGTGAGGAGCCCCTTCCACACCTGGGCAGACAACACCAACTTGCCAAGCGGAGGAAGGGATCACAGCTCAGCTCACCAGCAAACGGTTTGGAGTCCTGGGACATGTCTAGGTAAGCTGGTTCCCCCACTACTTCAGCCTAGTAACTCCTGAGGGTAAAATCACAGTCCAGGGCAGGAGCTTCATTCCGAACAGTGAAACAGCACAGGCATGGTTTAAAAATCCCTTTGCTTTAATCTCTCCCTGGCCGTCTTCTGATGGTGGCATTACCAGCTGCCTAGTGCTAGAGGAGACTAATCATCTGAGAGTTTTCCCAGCTCTCTTAGGCACGGTGGATATACAAAGAGGTACAGAAAACAAAAGGAACCCCCCCATTTTTTTTGGCAGCTGGAAAAAAATTTAAATGTTGAATTGGCCATTGTCATGGAAACCAGTGGGCCATGTTTCCACGGAACTTGGATTTCATTCTGGTTGCTTTAGGTTTATGACACCCTTGCAAACTTGCATGAAAACGTACAGGTTCAGGCATACCGTTTACACGCCTACCCTTCAGCAGGATGATTCATCGTGGAAAACCCGGTGGCACTTTACTCAGCCACCGAACAAGCATGACCCGTCCTGGGCAAATAGGGAAGCAAACTTCAGGGGGAGAGTTTCGAGGCATCTGTAACAATTTGATCCAGTATCATGACATTTCATATATGTTGCCTTTAAAGGACTTGTATAAACTGACACAAAAACTAACTCTACGTGTATCCCAGTAAATACACTACTGTAAACCCACCAGGCGGAAAGGAAATGTGCATCAGACACACTAAATTACAGTTAACACCTAAGGCACAATACTGTCCACCACAAACGATGGCCCAGTCTATATGCAAAAATTACATTGGGTTAGCTAAATCAGTTTCTGAACCAGTTTAATTGCACTGGTGTGACCTGCTTGGTAGGAAAGTCTTGAGTGGCTAACCTATCAGTGTAAAGCCCCTTAAACAAAACAAAGAGTCTCTGCACACCAAGGCTGCACCAACTGAGCTATCCTCATGCAGAAACGTCAGGAGTTGGTGCAATTTCTGGGTGCAGACCAGGCCTAATTTAGGACGTGCGGTGGTGGGGGATGAGGGTGGTGGGTGTGGAGTGGTAACAAATATGTTTTTCCTATCGCTTTCAATTCTGATCAATAATGTGGAAGTTTAAGCAACTCAGCAAAGATCTGTACCTAGTACTTGGTCTATTGCTGGGCAGTCAGGCGGCTTACCCAGAGACTGGGCTGCCTACGAGGCAGCCAGCAGTAGGGACAGGAGGCTGGAGTATATGAACCATTGGTCTGTTCTGCGGGGACATGTCTGGCATGCTGATGATCTTCAGAGAGAGCCAAGAATGACCGTTTCAGGGGGTTGTGGGGGAAATCTCACGGGAAGAGGGCACCATTTGCCAGCCTACAGGCTTTAAACAGAGTGGAGAAGCAGGTTGACTTCTGTACTGGAGACTGTGCAGAAGAGCTCTTGCTCCCAGTCACACGTGTAGTAATGCACAAAGCAAAGAGCATTGGTTTCTGATATACGTTTATAATGAATTTTATCTTAAAATAATAAAGCAGTATACACAACATACAAATGAATTTTACAAAGAGCCACTGTTATATTAGTTTACTTTAAAACCTACCAGTATCTTCACAGACTCTTTGCTCTCCTTCTCTCTCTGGGTATGAATTTGTGTTTTTCCTTTAGCAGTTATTCAGATTTTGGGTGATAATTTGCAACTCCGCCTGTCATCTTCGTTGAGGAGTGGAAGAAAAGTCCACTTACAAAAAGCTGCTCTTGTCAGCTCATGTCTATAGTGCAGCCATGCATTAACGTACTGGATCTGAGCCCATCCAGCTTCCTTGGGGCTTTGTAACATCCTTCCTTGGCCTTGCTAAAAACAAAGCAAAGAGAGAGAGCTTTCTGCAAGGATTTCATAGTTTGCTCACGGGTGTTTGGGGTTTTTTGTTGTTGTTTTCCTGGTGAAATTTAATTTATAGCAACAAAATTCTTTAGGGACACGCAGGAATCAGTCACTCACATTCCGATAATCAGTCTTAGGTTTGTAAGCAGCTGCACTGACCTTTTGCAAGATGACAATGGGCCAAGGAAGCTTCACAGTTTAAGCAATGATTGCAGACTCCTTCTAGGGAAGGGGATAGTTTTGCTGAGCAAGTTGGAAGGGTCCACGGTATCTCCTGGGAAATGTAGTCCTGTCGTTAGTGCTTTGCAGAATTAATTAAATAAAAGCCATGCAGCTGAACTACAGCTCCCGGAATGCCATGGCCCATGGGGCACGGGTCGTGCGTGAGTTTGTTTTTCTCTCTCTGGTTCCTGTCTCCTCAGGTCTGGTCTAACCACTCGGCCCGCTTCGGTGCTTTACACGTGTGCACGTCAACAGTGTCCTCGCACTCCTTGCAGCGCACGGCGCAGCACCAGTGGAACTTGCACTCGCACTTGGTGATCCGCGTGACACGGGTGGTGTCATAGCCCCGGCCACAGCACATGACCTCGCAGCCGTCGGTCCCACGGGACAGCTTATTGCATACGCGACCCGCCGTCCCCAGGGAACCTGTAGAAAGGAAGCAAGGGTTCATTCCACTGTCCCTGCTCAATTTCACCGCGAAGGAAAACGCGTGGTGTGACCCCTTGTGTAGTTCTCGGGGTGGGGGGAGGGGAGAGAGATGTCCCAGCCATTGCTTTCAGGGGCTTGCAGCAACCAACTACTGTCCATCTAGATGGTAAGGTCTGTGGGCCAGGGCGTGCCTGTTTTGTTCTCTGTCTGTACAGCACCTTGCATGATGGGACTGGGTCAGGATTGGGGGGACCACTAGGCCAAGGTATATAAAAGAGCAGGCTTGGGGGCTAGAGGACTGCTGGGTTCTCAGCTCTGCCATATCTGCCCCACCAGTACACGGGAACAGAGCAGGCCCCTGTGCGATGCAGGGCTTCGTGTGTTTAATGCTCTTTGGGTCCTTAGGGAGGAAGAAGCTACAGAGAGTTGAAGCTGATGAATAGCTCCTGCGCACGGACTCACCTGGCCCTGAGCTGGGACCAACTCACACTTCAAGGCAGCCGCTCCTGAGACAGCAGGCTCCGATGTGCTGGGTATGGTGGTGCCCCGTGGAGGGGACAGTCTGGCCAGGGGGGCTGGATGTGACTTTGTCCTCATTGCTACTCCCCCGTCATTGTATCATTGCTGCCCTGAGGACCTTCCTCTCTCTTCTACCCATACACGCTGTGTGCACAGCCAGGGATAGCCCAAGGCTCCGGCTCTCCACTGCTCCTTTGGAAAGCACTGCATGCCTAGGGTGACTTCCAAGCTGCCTTGCCTAGCCCAGAGCCTTCTGGCTGCACTGGGAAGCCAGACCCTCACGGCAACTCCTAGCGTGTGAGAGGTGGAGATTTGGCAGCAACCTCCTAAAATGACTGAAACTCTCCTATGAAACAGCCCCTCGGCTTTGCTGATCTTCCTCCCCACCCCACCCTCTAACCGGGCATTAATCTGTTTGTTTCCTACTGAGAATTACGTGTTTAATATTAACCTTTCAGAAATGTGTGTATCGGTCTGAGGGAGTAAGTCCGATCTGAATATGCCCTGGGCCTGGCTTGATAATTCTTTTGTTCCTCTTTGTAAGTTTAAATGCACAGGCACGTCAGAAGTGGCCCTGGCTGGCTCTGAAGGTTACACCAGGGTTGCAAAGTTTGTGGTTGGTTTATTGTTTGGAGCACGTCTTCACATCCGGAGGAGGGTGCATGGTATTTACTGAAACCATCCTGCTGCTCCATGGGGTTGCCTGGTGCCAAAGGCAGCAACGAACTGGTGGTGAGCTACTTCTGCCCTGTCACTTCATCCAATTTGCCGCTGGCGTACGCGCCCTCTGCTGGCCTGATTGCAACACGGCGGCAGCAATGGTTGGGCTCCCTCCACCTGGGGCAGAGGCCCGCCGTAGATGTGCCTGTGTGTGTAGGATGATGGTGAGGCTGAGGTGGAAGGGGACTAGTGGGACTAGAAGGCAGAAATACCTCTGTGCTGCGGATGTATAGAATTAAGGTGGGACGTATGGCTCATTAAAGTGCAGAAGCCATTTGTTCATTGCTATTTTCCTCCCACACAGATCACGGCTGCACTGCTGCATCCAGGGAGTTGTGCCTGTTGCCAGGGAAACCGATGGCAGTGCAGGGCTGTTTGACATGGTGGACAGAACCGTCACACAGAAGCCCGGTGCGTTCTCTGAGGACGCTGAGCAGCAGCAACTTGGGCTTCTCTGCATGTTGCCCCAAGCCTATGCGGTGTAGCTACAGCCACTCAGAAGCCTGCAGTAACAGCTCGTGCACACCCTGTGTGGCTGCGGGCTGTAGCTGTGTGTCCAAGGAAGCCCTAGGGTTCAGAGAGGAGTCTCCACTCACACACACCCAGAAGTGGGGCAGGTGACATTCTGGAGAAACAGCTCGCAATGCAAATCTCTACCCTAGCAGATTTTCTATCCCTTGCTCACTTCTAGTGCTGGCTGCTGCCCAGGGAACATGCTGATACCCAGGAGCGCAGGTGTGGGCGGCAGCAGGAGGGTAGCAGCTGCCTGGTAATACTGGCGGGATGGTTTCCTGATATTCCCAGGCCCTCAGTACACCGTCTTTCCTACCATTTGAGCATATGGGGTCAGGGCGTAACCAGATCAAACGCACCCTGCTTAGAGCTGTGCCCTGTGCTACGAAGGGCCGTGGTAGTGTCAGCATGGCACAACTTGGGGAAAGGCACTGGGACATTTGACAGGAGTCTCCTGAGGCCAGTAAGGCAAACTCCAGTGGGCTGGCTCCCCCTCCGGCTGTTGGGACCCCGAGCTGATCAGTATATTAGGCTGAAAGCCCCAGAGGAGGAGTAGCCACCAGCCCCTTGCTCAGTAGTAAGTGACACACAGCAACAACCAGGCTTACAAATGGCTGGGGTGTTTCCAGAGCCGGCTGCCTGCGTTGGGCTCTTCTGACTCCTTCCAGCAGCAGCCTGACAACTACCATTCACCATTTTCTCACACCTGGACGATTGTGCGCTTGGATGGTGGCAAGATTCACATCAGACTGAGCTGATATTTTGCTGACGCTCTCCCCGCCCCTGTTGCCTGAGTCACCTCTGATTCCCCTGCCACACAGCACAGAGCCAGCCACCTTCAAGTCCTTCATGCTACCTACTGCAGCTCCCATAATCCCTTGTTTCTCAGACTGCCCAAGTGTCAGCTGTCTGCAAGATACGCTTTCACAATCACAGACTTTGCTGGCTGGGAAGATGCTGTTTGGTTTTTTTATTTTAACTTTTTTCTTCTCATGAGAAATTCCACAGTAAACATCCCAGGGGCTGTTTTGCAACTCACTGGTTTTGTGAGGCCTTTGAGGGTGGGGAGAAGGGAATAAATATGGCTCTGAAACCTGGACCCCTCCCACAAAGAAATGGAACGGCAGAGAACACACCACGTATGCTGTAGGTTACCCTACATTCTGCCTTGCTGTTGCAGCCCCAGCCCCAGCCACGGGAGTTCAAACCTCACTCTTTGCTAGGCTGCCCTCTACATGTACAAGCTAAATGCCAAGCAGTGACAGCAGTGTGGCTGTAGCCATGTTGGTCCCAGGATGTTAGACACACAAGGTGGGAGGGGAGGTAATATCTCTGATTGGACCAACTTCTGCTGGGGAGAGACAGTTCTGGGCTACAGAAGAGCTCTCTGTGGCTCCAGCGTTTGTCTCCCTCAGAACAGAAGTTGGTCCAATAATAGACCTTGTCTCTCTAAGTGGTAACCAGGTGAGATAGGCCTGTGCTGCCTAAGTTTGACAATTGGGCTGAGAGGAAATAGTCCAAAGGGTGGGTTGCTCTTTAATATGGGTTAGGAGAGTTCTACTGTGGTTTAGTGGGAGGCTGCTGGCCTGACAAGGGGGTGTAAGAAGTTTTGCTAGGTTCCCCGCTGCACCGGCCATGCAGACAGCTGTTGGGGCAGGTTCTTACCTGCTGACTTGTCCATCAGACAGTAATCAGGAGAGTTCTCAAAGTACACCAGGTCTGTTTTGGTGGGTTTCCTGAAGTTCTTGTTGGCCACAGTGAAGCCGGTGCCATCCTGGTTCATTGTCACCTGGATGGCCCCATTGTATTTCTTCCTAAGGTAATCCCCAGTTTTCCGAAAATCTGACATTGCCAACCAACAAGTCCTTAGGGTGCAGGAGCCACTGACTCCATGGCATTTACACTCCAGCTTCAGGAATCGCTTTACAGCCTGTAAGAGACAAGAGGCCATGAGGAAAAGGTAGAATAAAATGCCAGCTAATATCTTATTTATTTTGTAACCAATCCTGACTTTGATGCATCATCACGTGTAATCACTTACTATCGATCTTTCTGTAGTTAATAAACTTTCTTATTGTTTGTGTGTTTGGATTAAAGTGTGTGGGAAACGCCATTTGGGATCCCGAGGGGGGTGCATATCACACTCCACAGATGAAATGAGGGGCTTTCTATGAGCTTGCATTGTTCAGTGCTGTGCTGAGCCGTACAAGATGCTCATTTCTGGGGGGCCAACGCTGGGACCAGGACTCTGCTGGTGGTCTTCTGCCATGTAATTCATGAATGGCCAGCTAGTAGCATGTGGTACTGTGAAGCTAGAAGCGAGTGACATGCTGGAGGCTGTGTGTAAACTGGCCAGGAGGGGCTGCTCACCAGTAAAGCAGGGTGACGGGCACCCCCGGGTGGAGAACTGAGGAGACACAGCTATTTGGCAGGCCAGATTATGCCCTGGGAAATGTCACATGGGGATCTGCCTTCCTGGAGACCATGGGGCTGCAGGTCCTGGTGGCCCACGGGGTCCATCTGGTCCCCTGAAACTGCAGGGACCCAGCGCTAGCTGCTCCTCTATGTTCCCAGCTGCCTGTAGGGGAGCCTGGGCAATTTGCGGCAGAGAAGGGCTTGGAAGCAAGCAGCTGTGCAATGGAGGGGGGCACTGCCAGTCTGGTTGCCCCCGAGAGAGTCCCAGTTAAATGGGGAATCACCTCAAACACAGGGAACCTGCAGTTCCCAGCCTCTTACCCGCCCCCACAAGCTAGCCCCGCTGTGCTGCAAACAGCCAGGGTGGGAAGTACAGGCAGGCGGGGGCGTTCCTACTGGTGGGGGAGGCTGTCAGCTGGACTGGGGTCCCCCCCGCCCCCGCCACTGGAGGGTTAGCACCTCGGACTGGGAATGAGCCAGCAGCTCTTGCCCCCGGGAGTGCCCAGCTGGGGAGGAGACGCCGCAGCTAGGCAGGGAAGCTGCTTTCCTGCCAAGCACCAATGGCCGACGGGCTGCAGCAAGTGGCCTGGGGCAGCGGCTGCTCAGTTTCCGCGCCCCATGCTCTCCCTATGGGGGTGTGAATAGTTGTGCCCATCACTCGGCAACAGCCCTAGCTGCTGGGCGCCAGGCCAGTCACGGGACGGGGCCCGCAGGGGAGGAACCCGGACTGCAAGCTGCCCCACGGTGTGGCCTAGGCTTTCGCCCAGGGGGCTGCCCTGGCTGGCTGCGCTCGCGGGCCGGCCTGGGCCCGGAGCCTAGTACTCACTGTCCTCCCGCAGCGGTTGTTGTGCAGGTTCATCAGCGCCCGGGCGTCCTTCACCTTCTTCTCCTTGGCATCCACAAAGGCCTTGGCGAACTTGATCCCGTAGTGGATGTTGTCGCTGCAGCCGCCCCAGTCGAACTCCCCCCGCTCGTCCTTGGAGCGGCCGTGCTTGAGGGGGTCGCAGCTGCAGGCTTTCAGCTCCCCTTGGCTGCAGGCCCGGGTGATGGCGTAGACGACCCCGGCCGAGGAGATGGCGTAGACGAAGGCTGCCTCTCTGCTGCCTGCCGGGGTGGGAGGGGGAGGGACAGGCGTGAAGGTGGGCACCATGCCCGGGAAGAGGCACCTCAGAGACACCCTTGGGTATAAAACGTGGCTATGCTTGGCCTGCCCCGAGGCCCCTCCAACAGGGCTCCGCAGCGCCTGCCCCCCCCCCGCCCCCCTTCTCCATGCGCTGAGCTCACAGGTGTCAAAGCAGCCAAGGCCACAGGCTGGGGAACAGGCACGGCCTCAACTGAACCCGGCTAAACAGACACACTGGGCTGGGGGCTACCAGTTCCTCCAGCTCCGCCCGTCTGCTCCTCCCACCGCCCGGTGGGCACGGCTTGGCCTCCATCTCCCTATTGCATGAGGCAGTCTCGCTCAGCAGGCGGCTGGCTGGCGCTTCTCAGGGCCTCCCCATCTGCTTCACGGCCACGCTTAGGCTCCAGGGGCTGACCTGGCGTTAGCCCGGCTTTGGACTGCTAGGCTCCCGGCTGGCGTGTGAGCCCAAACGGCATGAGCGGGGCACCTCACCCAGGGGGCTGGCTGGCAGCACTGCCCCGCCAGAGCAATGCATGAGCCAGGGCATGGGGCATGCAGGGCCAGGTAGTTGCCAATGAGGGGGTGACTCTGGAGCTGGCAGCACCCAACCTCCACTTCTCCCTCAAGGGCCATAACGCGTCCGCCCACACGCCCGACAAACAGCTGCAAAGCCGCTAGGCTAGTCCCCGAGGGTTACCAATTTAGGTTGACGTATTCAGCACACGGCATAATCGTTAATGAAAGATTCACCTTTAATTCCTGGAGTCTCCACCCCTGGAGGACTGGCAACTCTATAGCCCCCCTCGCCGCTCGCTCTGCCAGGACGCCTGCCCACCCCATGCCTGGCTGGGGTCTTGGCAGCTTAGTAACCTGAACCCCTGCCCCCCACCCATTATTATTTGTGGGACCCATCTGTTGACCCATGTCATGCTTCCTGAAAGGCCTGTGGGGTGGGGGGGGGCTGTCAGTGCCTGGCACAAAGGTCCCCCCACTATATGACTGGGCCCTGCAGTGGCTACTGAAAAACCAATAACCCCCGTGTGTTACCCCTCTGAGGGACTCTGCCTGCTGGCTGACAGGCCGGATTAGCGGAGCCACAGGCCGCTGTGCTCTGCAGGCCCAAAGACCCTGTCCTGGAGCCTGAGTGGTTGAGGAACTCCAGCAGCTCATTCTGCCTCCTGGTCATTTTATAACCATGTTAAAAAGCACCAAGGGGATTTGGGCCCAAAGGGCAGGCTGTTAACGGGGGCTGTGGGGGTGACCTAGTCCAGGAAGCAATGCACTGGTGCTGCACTGTGGGCGGGGGTGAGCACTGCTGAGTGTAATGGATCTTCCGCTGATGGCGGAAATGGGAGATGTCCCTGCCTCGCCAGGCTATCCAGCGGTCTTGCTGGTCAGTATTCAGCCTGTTCAGAGCTCCTTTGCTGGACAGTTCCCAGAGCCCCTGAGCAGGAGAGGAGCCGTGTAACTCGGCTCTGAGCAAGGGACCCACAGAGCTCCCGGGGATGACAGTGCATGGGGGCGGGGGGAGGGCAGCTCTGAGATGCAGAGAGCTTGAGTGGGGGGTCCTTTTTGGAAGGGGCTTGACTTAGAGCTACTGTCTGGGAAGGAAGGAATGGGGAGCTAAAGAGAGTGGCCTGTGGGCAGATAGGAGTTCCCTGGAAGAACAAAGCAGAGCAGAGCCCTGCACAGAGCTCTCCCCTCGGCAGGCCCCACACCTTACAATGCCGGGCTTGGGGAGCATGAGCTCAAAGAGGAACCTGGGGACACAGTCCAGCCCCCGAGAGTGATGCCACGGCCAGCGGGATGGAGAAGAGCCCTAAGGGCGTTATGGTGCTGAGAGGGGATCCGCCCTGGAGGCAGCAAACTGAAAGCACAAGGCCTACTGGGAAGGAGCAAAGGCCAGAGAGTAGAGCTGGTGGAAAGGGTGGGTATATAATGGCACCATGTGATGAACGATTGAGGTTTAGCTAGAAAAGACTCCGATTGACCTGCATTTCAGGGTAATTCCTCAGGCACGCCCGGTGTGCCTGCCCTGGCTGGAGAGCTTGGCGCTCTGTAGGACATTGGCTGTACATATATTCAAACCTCCATCTGGGTTCCCAGCTCCTCGCCTCTCCCTCTGCCCCGCCGTTCCCTCTCCCTCCCATTGCTGCAGCCAGCCTGAGCACAGGAGCCCTTCCATTTTGGGCCGTGACAGCAGCCCCCTTTTCATCTCCCCATCCTGTGCTGTGAAGCGCTTACGGTACCAGCCTGCTGGTGCTGTGAATGGCCAGGCTGCAGGACTCCCCAAAGCCGCACAGATGCCGCCTGGTATTTTATGGTTCTGGTTTGAGTTCACAGCTGGTTTTATATGTTGTAAAAGCAGCTGCAAATCAAAACCATGCAGCAGTGCACCGAGGAGGGATCCTTTCAAAGGCAGCCTCAAAGAACAGAGTTCTCTGGGGACCGGGCCAGAGCAGGGGGATAGACACCCAAGCCAAGTGCTCTCTGGTTGACACTCCAGCCTCACTGGCTGTCCTGACAAACATGGGTGCTCGGGGACACAGGGTCACAATCTTTCTGCTCTCAGCCTATGAACCAAAGCTCCTGGCTTCCCAGGGCCTCTACATCAGAGAGGTCCATCCAGCCCTACCCGACAGGGCCCCAGGCCTTCTGAACCCCTTGCTGGCTAGCAGAGAGCAGTCCACACCCCAGCACCAGCTGCTGGTGACATGTAGCAGGCAGAAAGCGGGCTGGTGTCCCAGGCAGGACTCCTGCTCTGTGGATGGGGATCAGAGGTGCTCAGGAAATGGTGAATGTCCCGTGCATGGTGACCTGGCACAGCAGGGGGTGTGGCCAGCCCAGTGTTACATGGAGAGCTCCCGCTACATCTGCAACATCCTGAGGGGTCCCCAGGGCTGCCAGGGCCGGAACTGCTGCTCGCTGTTTGCCAGCTTGGGGGTAGAGGTGGGACATGCCTGAGGGTGGGCGACTCCTCTCCCCACCGGGCTGTCATGGGAAGAGCACCACGAGGCTCTCTTCTGCCCCCCCCCACTCCTGCTCAATGAGTGTGCCAGGCTCCAGGAGTACTGGGGTAGGGAGGATGAAGTCCCAGGGTCTGCATTCTGCACATCTGGGTGGGCAGGGATGAAGGCCAGTGGTCCCTGGCCTCTATCGTATTCAGGGAGCAGGGGGGACTTAAAGCCATTGGATGCATGTGATTGTGGAGGGGCCATTACTCCAACAGATTTAACCCCAGCCTCTGCCCTTGGCGCCATAGGGACAGGAAGGCTCGGACCCAGCAGCAAGTGTGCCTCAGTCAGGGGCTAGGATAGGTCCCCAGACCCAACTCTCCTGCAGGCTGCGGCCGACAGTGCTCCTCCTCCCACCCTGCCAGCTTCCCTCCAGTGACCCGCACTGGGATCTTTCTGGGTCTAGCGAGCTCCTTTCTCTGCTCGCTCTTCTCCCTAGGCTGCCTTGCCTCCTAGCCAGTCCCTGATGTGCAGTGAGAGTGCCAGTACCTCTGCCTCCTACCCAGGGGTGCTCAGACATGCTCCAGATGAGTTATCTAGGGTGAAGGAATGCACCTTCCCAGCTGATCTTGGCCTCCAGAGCCTGTGGCTGAATGTGACCCAGTGTATCAAGGGGGAGGGCTGGTGGGTGGGCAGAGCGGGACAGGACAGGACCATCTATCTTGATGCTAGAGCATTCTGGTTCTAGCCTCATGCACAACTGATCACACGTGAATTAAAAACACTCCCTCCAGACAGCATTGGGTATCAGAACCCCTTGTGAAGGGGATGAAAGTTTTTCAGAACCAGGAGTGAGGAAAAGAGAGATGATTGGCTGGATGGATTGTCAGTCACCCAGATAAATGGGCAGAAGTCCCTTCCCTGCAAAGGGTTCTGGGTAAGGAAGCCCTCTATAAAACTGGCAACTGCAAACCACTGCCTCAGGGCTGCTGGAGGAAGAGTCACCTAGTAGAGCCTGGCTCTGCTTGAGGGACATTATTAAAGGTATTTATTGCTGTTATTGGTGTATATTTAAAATAAGTCTTGGTATTGTTTGCTTAAACTTTTCTGGGCTGAGTCTTGTTGCTTTGTTGGGCAGTTTTGTGGCTCCACTGTGCCTCACCCCCCTCCCTCCTGGTTCTTCCTTCTGCTTGGAGTAGCTGAGTGCTAGCCTGCCCTTCTGCCTGCATATTTCTGTTGCAAAGTGTATCCAACAGGCTGGGTACTCTTACCCTAAAAGAAATGAGCCTTTTGGGGTCCCCTGGACTTGATTGCTAATGCTGGTTGTCGCTTCCATGGATGTAGGTGCTACAGTATCAGATCAGTCTAGTGTGGTCTCTGGTCTGTAGGATGCAAATTGTTGCCTACTGTTTGAGTGCATGGTGTTCCTAACTCATGTAATGTCATCACAAGTCTCATGGGATTTGGTGTTTTTTAAAGCCCCAACTCCTTGAGTCATGTTCATATGTGAAAATCTGATTTGTTTTTTGAAAGGGAAGTTTGTAGTGTGTCTGGTAGCAGAGACCAGCCTGAAAACCTGGTCCCTATAGGCTCATGGGCCAGGTGGCAAACACCCCTCAGCACTCACTCTGTTTAATCTCCTGTGTTTTAAAGTAATCTCCTGCTATTTGGGGACCAGCGTCCTGATTTGTGTAAGCTCAGAGTTGGCTCTGCTACTTGCAGCCAGGGAGTGGAGACCAGAAGCGTGAGGTCAGAGGAGCACTCTGGGGAGTCAGAGGAGCACTCTGGGGAGTCAGGATCCTTCCTCCCTGGCTCACCCTCTATAGCAGTGGGCTGCTTTTGTGCTGTGAACTAACGGCTTGTCTAGTTCAGTAACCAATGCTAGAGGCTTCGGAGAAGGATGCAGTCCCCCTACTGCACTTATGGCAGTTCCCTTCTGATTTATGGTACAATGCACCCGTTGTTCCCCTTGTGCCTATATCAGGGCAGGGGGTGTCACTTCAGTGCCAGGTCTATGGCCCACTCCTCCAAAACCCAAAGCTGTGGTTGTTCTGGGATCTAATTTCTCTCCGTCTTGGCTTCCCTGTCATGTAGGGAGACAGCAAGTTCCCATGTAAGCAGCTGATTGCTGGCTAGCCCTACTCTCCAAATATTTATATATCCCATTACTGTTTACACACAAGCCTGTTCTTCAGAGGTGTCTCCTTCCCCCCACTCCCTCCTATCCCAGAGCAGTGATAGGCTCCTGTTACCGCTTGATTATCTTGGAGAATAGTCCTGCTTCTAAGGAAGTAACCCAGCCTACCACACATGGCAGTCTAGCCAGGGGGAAAGGAAGAGGTTCCTAAGCGATTGAGTGCTGGCACACTAGGAGCTGGTGGCTGTACCAGAGCATCCCTCTGACGGATAGAGGGGCAAGGGAGTCGGGCTGACTGCACTGCTGACTGTGGGGCTGGTGGGGAAGTATTGTCCGGAAAGGCCCTGAGGCTCTGCTTCTGCGGGGGGCTTTAGCCTCTGGGTATAGCTGATGTCTGGGAGTGTGAGGGTATGTAATGTACCCCTAGCTGGCTCAGTAGCAGTGGACACAGGGTATGTCTGCTAGACCCCAGAAGGGGGTTAATATGTCTTGTTCTAATTACACTCCAGCTGGGCATTGCTTCATGGGGTACAACCCCTCCCACGCTGCCCTGGAGGGGCCTGCTGGAACCCCAGAGCATGGCATGTTGGGTGCTGGCCATAAGTGTCCCTTTGGAAGCTGAGCACACGAAATCTGTTGGCTCTGACTTATGCTGGAGATCAGCCCTAAAACACAGGTAACTGCAAAGGTGTGTCTAAAGCTACCCAGCCTCTCTGTACCTGCTATGAGTGGGCTGTGGTGGAAATGCCAGCTGGGCCCTTGGCTTCCTGGGTTGTGGCATCATTGCTTTTCACAATGTGCCATGCAGCAGTGCTGTGCAGTCTGACTATGGCCTCTCTAGGATTACATCCTCCCCCTGCTTTGGATGGGGCAAAACCTAAATAGTAAAATGGCTAGGAGCATCATGGTCAGATCCTCTAGCAAACCTTTCCCCTCCCCGTGGGCTCAACTTCCAGCCTCGCCTTCAGATACTCGGTGACTCAGATATGAAAGAACTTAAATGCAGAATGCCTCATAAATCTAGCGGGAGGGAGTAGTTTCATTTCCTTCCAGAGTATTACACAAGGTCTTTATAGATCCTAGTTAATAATCTTCTCTGCAAATGCTCCTTTCCTCTAACAGAAATTGTCCACCTTCCTCCTGTAGATGGGACTATGCCCAGGTTTCTCTCTGATACTGTAGACAAAGTAAAGCCAGTCAGTCTTTCCAACAAAATTCAGTTTTGATGGAAAAACTCAATCTGGTTCTTGATGGAAAACTGCAAACACAACATCTGCAAATAGTTTTTGGTTAAACAGTGCTCTTCAGTTTCATATTTTGGTCAGAAAACCCAGAGAAATTGTAGAGAAGAAACATCTATTTAAGAGTTCTTCAAAATTTCCTGTTAAAAAAAGGTATTTTTCAATCAACTCTCCAAATTCCCCTCCCATAGACAAATGCCTCCATGTTGGAGTTGAGCAATAATGTACCCAAGGGTTGGATGGGAAAGGCAAAGCCAACAGCACTTACTGCGTAGCATGGCTCTCCCGAAGACAGTGTGGTCTCTATCCAGAGTGCTGCAGTTCCAGCGGTGGTGCTGGAACTGGTGTTGGCATTCCCGGATCCACTCTTTGGCTCCCTCCCCGACTGACTGCATAATATCGGGGTACCTCTGGCAGAGTTGTCGTTGCTTGTTGACTAATCCAGGGATGTTATCACAGATCACCCTTGCCCCCAGGGCCCCGATGTACCTGTAGAGAGAAAACACTCTGAAAAATCAGCACAGGGCAGGCACTTGATTGTGTTTGGGGAGTGAGGTCCCTTGGGTTCGAGCAGGGGGCACTGGGAGTCAGGACTCCTGGTTCTATTCTAAGCCTTGGGAGGTGAATGAGGTCTGGTGTGTTGGAAAAACCAGGAGTTTGGGCTCTTGCTTTAGCTTGGCCCTGGGCAGGGTGAGGGGTTGACTGGCAAAGCGGTTGGGGCAGAGATTGGGGTGGAAAGTTCTGTTCCTGGCACTGCTGTTCACTCTGACCCTGCTCACACCATGGTAAGCTTGATGTGCCTCAGTTCCTCTCCCTCTTGTGCTGGGTCTTGGATTACTCCACTGGGTGGGCCACCTGCTGCTTCAGCCTCCCGATCCTTCCTCTCCTCCCTGGATGCCAGAAGCTGTTCTGGGAGGGACTGTTCTGCCTCTACTGAAGTTGATTTAGTTGCTTGACTTATGATTGTTTTGGGAGAACATTGGCTGGGGCTAAGCCCTGGCTTACCCCATGAGCAGGATGGTAGAAAGTAATCATGACAGAGGGATGGTGGGTGGAATATGCTTCTGCAGTTAGGTGGGGATGTGAGCATAAAGAGGCTGATTCCCCCCATTTCATGCCTCTGCTGCACACTTGTCTCTTCCTACCTGGCTGCTTATTAAAGGCCTAATTTTTGCCCTTTGAGTGGTGCACTCAAAGAAGGGATTCAGTCTTTCTTTCCAATGGGGTGAGCTTAGCCCCACTGGAAAACAGCCTACGCAGATCTGGGTGTTGCTGGCAAGCAGACCCTTCTTCGGAGGAAGCGCTGCACCCATTACTTCATGGGGAGGCCTGGAGCCCTCCAATTCCCAGTGCCGTGATTAAACCAGGCTGGTGGCTTGTAGGGGATGTGGCAGTGATGATCCCTCAGGGACTGTGTCTAACAAAATAATCCTGAGGTGCACCAAGCCCAGAAGAGGAGGAGGGGAGCTGTGTGCTCTGCCTGAACTATTGCTGTAGGAAGCAGAGAACCCCTGGGAGCAGGTCCCTCTTCTGAGATGCTGCAACCAGCTTCGCAAGGGAGGCAGCTTCTTTCAAAAGTGGCATGTGTCTGTTAAAGCCTAGTGAGCTTTCGGCTCTGGGGATAAGTTACTGCGGCAGCAGCTGATGGAACAGGCTGATGTGCAAAACCCTCTAGCCCTGCCTGTCCCTCCTGCTGCATGTCTCCAGCTCTGCTGGCGGCAGCAGGGTTTCATCAGAGTTCTTTGCAGCTCAGAGCAGTGGGGGAACACATGAACCAGCATGGCCGGGACTTGATGATTCATTTCTACTCTGCAGCTCCTCGGGAGCCTCATCGAGGAGCAGGCCTTTCTTGTGCTTCGTGCTGTCCTGACAAGCTAGAAAGGTCAGTCTCTGCCCCAGAGATCATGACCCACAGGGCTGACTGGAAGCAGCAGCTGGCTGAAACAGACATGCAGGCAGTGGTGGGCTGGGAGGCAGTGACATCAGAACACCCAGCTTTCAGGGGTCTCCGCTGGCCCTGCTGCGTATCCCGGGAGTAACAGACTCTGGGCTCTAGAGATCCTGAGTTTTGCCCCATTCTTTTGAGACATATTAAGGGGGTGGAGGGATCTGCCCTCAATAGTCACTCCATCTCTCCCCCTCTTTCCCTGCACACAGAAGCACATCCCAGAAATCAGCAGGGCAGCCCAGTCCCTTAGTGCCAGTTGATAGAATAATGATCAGTGGGAAAGGACCCAAAAAGCATAAAACTGCTTTGCCTGCTCAGACTCAGGTCTATCTAGCCCACTCTCCTCTCTGCCAGGGGCCAGTACCAGCTGCCTCAGAGGAAGGGGAAGAATCCTGCACTAGCAGTGATGGGATAACCTGCCCCTGGGAATGTCTCTTTCCCCCACCCCCAATCAGCTAGAGGCTGACTCCTGGCCCAAAGCAGGGGTATGTTTGTCCCTTCCAAAACCACTTGGGTTTTTAAACCCTTACTGGTGTGGTTCTGGATGTTCTCCTGCCACTGGCATCCCAGGTGTGTCTGTAGTGGCAAATGTGCCTTAGTCAAACAAACATGGTGTCCTGGGTCTCCTGTACCAGCATCCTCCAGCTAGTAGAAGGGGTGAGTGGGGAAAGGACCATGAACAAACATCTACCATCCTGGGCGGGGGCAGGGGGGAGACGTCTCATCTCCCACTTCAGAGCCAGACATCTCTTCTGACTCTAAAGCAACAATGACAATGGAATTGGGTGTAGTATTTTCCAAATCATACAAAAGTCCTGCTGAGGTCCCTTGCTTACCCCAGCCAGAAAGCAACTGATCCTTTGTGCTTGGGAATGGGCTTTGCTACATCCCACTGAGCTGCAGTACTGGCTGGAAGAGGAGAGCTTGGGGAGGGAGTCAGGTTTTTTCAAGCCCTTAAACTGGAAATAAGACCCTCCCTTTAATAATAAAAGCAATAAATGGGGGTAATATTTCATTGTCTCTTGGGCTGTGTTCTAGCCGTCTCCGAGATAGCTGGCAGCCCCAGGAAAGCCCTGTGACTTCAGAGGGAAAAGGCCTCCCCTCCCACCACCTTTTAAAAATATTTTGTTTAAACGCTGGCAGCAGCACAAGGTCATCTCAGGCTGGAGCTGTGGATAATACACTTGGCTCGCCATGTGCTGGCCAAGGCACACGATTCTTGCAAGCCGGCTCATCAACCTTTCATTGGGCAGCAGCAGTGCAGGGGAGGCCGGGGAGCCATAGTGCCAACAGCAGCTCAAGTGATCGCTCCCAGGGGATGGAGGCCAGTAACTGCTCCCCGGTGCTTTCCTCTAAAGGGAGGATGGGGCGTGCTCTGGGTTCAGGCCAGCCAGCTCTGGGAGGGGTCCCAGCAAGGGCAGGGGCACATAGAGGAAGTGGGTTTTCCCCCTCCCACCTTTACTCAGCGGGCGAGGGCACTGCTGGAGACGCTGAGCTGAGTGGGGTGTGCTCTGCTCAGGTGCTGGCCTGTTGCTGCTGATAGACCTTTATGCCTTAGAGGATTTTCTGTGCGCTGCTGGCATGAGCCGGAGCTCAGTGGCAAGAAGCCATCACATGGATGTGCAGCAGCGGGGCTGGCTCCCGGAGCCTGGGCGGAGCTCCCTGCTCCTTAGGCCCCTTGTTCCCCAAAACTTCAAAGGGAACTGAGGCTCCTCCCCAAAGCAAGGGAATGGGGCAGGAGGAAGATAGTGACTGCAGCTCACCACAGTGCCTGCTAGCTTAGCCGGGGGCAGGGGACACGATGCTGAAGCTGTCTTGGCTCTAGGGTCAGGTAGGAGAGCCGTTCTCTATGGGCTAAGAACAGCTATTTGACCCTGAGCTGCTCTGATGGCTGGGGGTGGGTGTCTGCTAAGGGACCAAATTGCGGTCTTGTAAGTGAGGTTCTTCCTGCTTCTGGGCTGCAGTGGGGGTTGCTCTGATGGGTGATGTGATGAGTGCAGGCTGCTGGGGGCTCTGAGACGAGTAATACAGATGTCCCCAAGAGAGATGGGGAAGGATGGAGTGGTCAGGCCTGGTGTCACCATCTTAGCCTGGCTGGGACCCGTACTGGAGTCTCAGGAGGAAGACTTGGAGGGGGTTGGGTGTAGCAATTGGAGAACAGATGCTCAGTCGCAACAGGCATGGGAAGAGGTGCCCGGAGAGGGCTTGAGGACGACATCGTGAGCTGACAAAGGAGATGCTGTCAGAGCAGGAAGCCATATTGCTCATGGCGCCTGACTAACTTATCCCCACAGGAAGCTTTGGTCACGTAGAATCCTCTAAGCAAGATAAACACCGGGCACTCCCTTTCTCATGCTGTGAGCTAATTATTTCTGCTCTCCTCAGCTCTGCTGCCAAATAGCCAGATCCCAGCAAATATTATTGGAAGAAGAAAGTGGGATGAGAGCATGGAGCAAGGTCACTGATTCCTTCATTTTTCCATGCTGCACCTTGCCAACATATCTGGCTCCCAGAGCTCCCTTTCCCTGCTGTGTGCGAGAGCTATTTGCAGCTGTCTGCAATCTGGAAGAAAGGCAATGGTTGGATTTTTCTTTAGCATTATTGGCTTGATTCTTTGCTGTCCTGCACCTCATTTACACCTGTGTGAAGCAGGTGTATAATGCTACACAAGAAGAGGTTGGGTTTGGGTTTTTTGATGCACCTAATTTGCCCAGGTGCCAATGACTACACAAGGTGCCAGGGCAATGGAGAATCAAGCCCTGTATTCTGATGGCACCATGTGAAATTCTGATGCTGAAGGTTTTGGTTTTGGTCCATTTCAGAATGGAAACTCTTCAAAAGAAAACGTTGCTGGGGTGTGTGGGGATGAATTGTTTTGGGCTGATAAATCAAACTGTTCCACTCATAATTCCAGTTATTAAAAAAGAGAACCAAGTCATTTTGAAACAGAAAACTGAAGCCATCCTTTCTGAGAAGGTGGACCTGGGACACTGATCTTACCCAAATGCTCTGTTCTGTTTGTAAAAGAGAATTTTAGTCACGACAGCCTCATTTCCCTGCTGTTTGATAAATCTGTGTTTCTGATGGACCCCTGAGCCCCCAATGAACTGTCAGCCAGCTTGACTTGCAGTCACCATTGGGCAGCCATGGAATTGGGGGGTGGAAGGCAAAGGGAGGGAGGCAGAATGGTCAAAGCAAGTGGAGACAGCCAAGACAGGCTCTTCTGGCATGAGCGTCTTTGAATGGGGAAGGGAGTTGAGGAGGAGCAACGGGCATGGGAACGGGGGGACACAGCGAAGGTAAGACGGGGTATGTGTGTGTGAAGGAGAGCATGGATACCAGGTGGAGGAGAGATGTCATCCAGGTGACCAGAGCAGTGTCAGGCTATGGGGAGAGGTACATAGGGTGGGCTGATTAGGAGGGGTGAGACTGAGCAATTCCTAGCCCCCATGGAAAGAGCCAAGGGGACCAGTGACAAGCCATGGATGGAGGCAGGTGCCAGGAGAGGGAGGCTATTTTAGCTGCTGAATATTGGAGAGGGAGGGCATGCAGGAGGCCAGGTGAGAAGTGGGGTGAGCCAGTGGCGAGAGGAGTAGGGGGGCAAGGGAATTTAGAAACATTGCCTGTCTGCAAAATGGGCATAAGGATAGCTCTATACAGACTGGGGGGCAGGCAGTGATGTGGTGGTCTTTGGGGCAGGGAGGATATGAGAAGTCTGATTATGGTTTTTGCGGCCAGTGTCTAGTCTATCCCCAGGGACAGTGGAAAGGCAGCACAGCCATACCCAGACTCGCAGGCACTAATCTTGGGATGTTGCTCTTTCCCACGAGTTTTGCTAAAGAGACCTACTTTGTGTAATGTTAAGTCAGACTTCCATAAACATGTGTAGTTCGACATACTCATCAAGTCTCCTGTCCCTCTAGTGGTTGGTCTCATGGAGGATAAGAGCCAGCTGAAGGAATTCCTTGTTTAGCTCAAGGAGAGGTCAGACTTAACGCTCTGCATGTGCAACACCTGGTGATGACACATCTACTTTGTCCTCAATGCTACTCCTCACAAATAGCACACAGGAGACCTGTTAGAGCAGCATCCGAACCTCTCAATTCTCCAAAGAGCTCAGATCCCACTTCTGCCAGGAGATGGCTGTGAGCCTCTAGGAGGGTTGTGGGACATGCCAGGTTAATGTTGATTCCTACTCTCTGCTTCCATCTTCTGTTTGTTCCTCTTCCCTTGAGGAGCAGTTGGATAAGAGCATTGGCAATCTGAGTGCTGACTAGAGAGCTGAGGTTGCTCTACACGCAGGCAAGTGGCTTTGAGAGCCAGAAATGTCAAGGAGGTAAAGTGGTTCTGACCTCCTGCTACTATTTTTTTCCCAAGGGTAAATCTGTCTTACAAGCAAATTGAAATAGGCAGTTGACGTGGGCTCTTTCTCAATTGCTTCTGAGTGCAGGCTCCTCCAGTGGAGAGGGAGAGCAGAAGAGAACTGTCACATGTTGGCTTCCAGTTGTTTTTCTCGTTCTAAGAATCTGCTGACTTCTATCCTTATAAACAAGGAGAACCCTAAATTGCTTCTAAGATAAACACACACAAACTGGAGGCAGACGCATCTGTTTACTTGACAGGATAAGTTTCCTTTTAACCCCCTACCAGCGGGTGTTCCTGTGAAGTGCACTCTCCAGTCCTTGACAAATTCCCATGAGGGCTCCTGTTCTCAGAAAGCCGATGGCACTAGGTTGGGTCACCCAAGAGAGATGTGAATCCTGTGTCACATCCCTGCTCTCCTATTGCTCTGGCAATGAAATAGGGTCCTCATCACTTCTCTTGAGGTTCTACACTAATTCCCCTGGGGATTAAGGGAGGAAAGACCTGTGTATTGCATGCAGGAGTGACTGTTGCACAGTGGATAAAGGCTGTGCCTGCATCTACACCATGGAGTCTACATAGCCATGGCTAGACCTGTATATGTAGTGTAGATGCAGCCTACACAGATGAAAGAGGTTTTCTAGGAGATGCATCTCCCTGAATAAAGGTTAGCTACAATGATGGAATTATTCTTCTGTCAGCCTAGCTGTGTCTACCCTGGGCGTTAGGTCACCATAGCAATGTTAGTGGAGTGTAGGTTGTTTCACACCTTTGATGTAGTTACGTCAACCGAACTCTTAAGTGCAGACCAAGTGTCTGTCACTTGTCTGCTGGGACCACAGTCCCTGGTTCCTGTTCCACCTCCATGATGTAAGGGGATCTTGCTGTTCTTCAGCAAAATCTCTTGCAGACTTTCAGCATGCAGATAAGTTTTTGAAAATCCCTCTGCCTTGCTTCTGCCTCCCAAGCTCTGTAACAAGCAGCACCCTGAAAGCACTAGGGTGACACCAAGCAGCAGAGAGAAACTGGCTTATGGCTTCCTTCTCCAGCAAGAAGCATTCCTGTTATATGTCTCCACAGTCCACCATGACCAGTCCCCAGGCTGACTGGAATGTTCTGGGGCTGTCCCTCAGGAGAGGGTTTGGCACCATCATTCTACTTATTGGCCAGGTGGTCGTTTCCTGACAACTTCCTGCTGGGTTTCTCCTGCCCCATTTTTATTGTATTTCATGAACTGGGCTTTGCTCCAGGACAGAACTTGGCCCTGTGATCCTCTGATCCTTGTTTCTAACATGGGAACAAATTTGCTATGCCACCTGGGTTGCTGCAGTGCCAGAGCTGTGGGGAGGTCAGTACAGACAACACACTTGTATACAGGATTTAGAACAGGTTATAAACTGTCTCCAACCCCGACCATGCACTGAGCTCCCAGTGCAGACACCACAGAGGACTTGGCAAACACCCCATCAGCTTTTACCAGCTATCTAAGGCTCCATCCTGCCCCTTCTCTTCTGCATATCAGGCTGCAGCCAGCTCCCGGGGCTGTGCTGAATGTGAGACTGTCAAGTCCCAATCAAGGGAACAGCTGACACCATTTTTAGACCAGGCTCAGGTAAACTTCCTGTGTTTCAGTGCCACAGCCCTTGCTTCTCATTCCGCAAAGGCCAGCAGCAATGAGCTCGATGCTACCCTCAGCAGTACCAGACACGTCCCAGCCACCTTCTGTAGAGGCAGCACAAGGTCTCTGCATCTCTGGGACTTAAATGGTGCCGAGGTCATGGGGGAGCTGCTGCATTCGAGGGACCGGGTTTCAAGCAGACCCAGCATGCTGAGGCCACGAGCAAATGTACCGAATATTCCAAAGAACTGGGAATATTTCCTGTGGAATTTAATTTTTTGCTACATGAATGGATTTGAAAAGCCTGCCCCCATTAACTTGCCTCAGCCATATCTAGCAATAGGCATGTGGCCGGGAGGGTTATGAGACCGTGGTAAAGAATCACCATTTTCATTCTAACGCTGAACAAGGAACTTGGAAGCAATTGGGAGAATTGGAGACTCTTCCTTGCAGTAGTGCAGAATCTTTCCCTGCCTCCCCTGGCAATGGCTTTCTGATATAGGCACATGGCTTCCCAGGGAGTGTGCAGGTAAGTTAGCAAAGTCTGCCTGCTGGGGTTAAAAGAAACAATTCTATAAAACACTGACCAGTTAAAAATCTTCATGTCCCTTCTCCCTCCACTGCTCACTTTCACCTAAGTGCATGAACTGCTTCTGCATCATGCAGCCTGATTTATAGCCCTGCTTACACAGACAGACAAGAAGCCTTAAGATGGTCAATTGGGTTTGACCCTAGTTGCTCCCAATTAGAGCCCCAGGTCCTACTGCTCCCTAGGAAAGTGCCTCATTATCTAGATCTGTTTAAAGCCTCCCTGGGAGGAAAGCAGGTGTTACTGCACTAGTGTGTTTATAGCACCAGCGTGCAGCCTGGGAGGACGGCAGCCCTGGTGTGGTGGTGAGGGGATCCGCAAGGGGGAATGGAGGCACAGGCTCGGGAATACAAGGCTGGGGCTCCTGTTTGGGTTCTATAGGGGAAGGGGCAACTCAAATGGTCAGGAGTGGGGACAGCTGCCCAGGGAGAAGGGGGAGTTCAGCTTTTTCTCAGCTTAGACGTAACCCACAGGACGTCCCAGCTTTCACTGTTTAAAAATCAAATCAGCTCCCAGAATTCCACAACTTAGCAGTAGGGCCACGCTGAAAGTGGCTTGTAGCAATGGCCTGCAGATTCTGTGCCTGCCCCTCGTCTCCAGCTCAAGCCTGGGAGCACAGGGCTTGTTACAAGTGAAACAATTTCTGCACCAACAAAAAGCAAATCAATTTATTTTTGTTAGAGTAAAATAACCAAACCCAAAAACCTAAGCTGGGTCACAGTTTTCCTACAGATAACTCCAGCCCCAATAGTCTGGGTAAAGACAGCAAATTCTCTCTTCCCTGATGGCCGGTTCAGCTAGGCTGGGGGGGACTCATGGATTCCCCACTAGTGCTGAGCTCTTGCATAGCAGCATCCATGAGTAGTGCTTTCTACCACTTCTGCTTGGCTAGGAAACTCCACCTCATCCTAACAGACCTGGCCTCTGTTATTCTGGCCTTGGGTTACTTCTCGGATGGATTACAGCACTGGAGTACATCGCCATGAGGCCTTTGGCATGTAGGAAACTCCAGATTGTACAGAACACGGCCTTGCGTCTCAGGGATCACAGGCTTCCATGAGCACGTCACACCTACCTTCTGCCCTGCCCTGCCTTCACATGGAATACTGGGTCCAGTTCAAGATTTATCTTCAAAATACTCCACGGCCTCGGCCCGTGAGATTGAAGAACGATCTAAAGCTCTGGGACAGCCCATGGTCATCACCTACCGCTCCTCTGGGACAGTGGAACGCACAACAGGGGAGAAACTTGTCAGTGTGAAACGCACCTACTTGTGGCCTGGTCCAAGGCTGGGGAATAAAACTCCTCCAGGAGCTAAGGGCTATTGCCAACCTCAGCACTCCACGTGCCTTGGCACATTTCTTTCACCTTTCCCTCGCTAACAAATAGCAACAGGTGTGTAGATATGACACCCCCTACCAGAGCAAGCCACTCCATGGCCAATGCTTCTCCCCTTGGTGAGAACAGTGTGACAGATGTTAGGCACCAGGTGTAATGCACTGCTGGAAGGTGCTTAGGTGCTCTGAGTATAAAATCCTGACTAGAACAGCCCTGCAGAGGCTCCATCTATCGCTGCCCATTAGCAAAGCAAAGTGTCTCACTGTCTGAAAATAATTGTTTGTCCCTTGACACATCAAGGGAAACTTCTGCTTTTCTGGCACTCCGGCGCAAATGCTTGGGCTCTTGCTTTATGGTAATTGGAAAGGGCTTTAATGAAATCAAGGCGGCTCTGGGGTGAAAAGAACGGTCATGTTTATGGGACAGGCTGCTGGTTTTATAGCAAAAATATTTCCCCTTCCTAGTGTGGGGTGGGGATTGAATCACTGCTGGAATACCAACATGACACTAGCTGCTCCTCCGGAATATCAGAGATTCTCCTTCCCTAACACAAGCCATGTGCTCCGAGCATGCAGGGAAACTGTCCAGGCCTCCCCCTACTGACCTGGCAACAGTCAAGGTCATTATTCTGAGCTCAGAGTGAGCTGAGAGCTAGAATAATAGGAACCTCTCTGACTGGCTTCAGGGTATACACAGCTTAATGCTCAATAGCACAGGTTTCCACTGGGGTGGCGGGTGGGGAAATGCATTTTTGTCAAATTGAAACATTTTGTGGGAGTGTGATGTCTTTGATTTTAGACAGGAGAAAGTTGAAAGGAATCATTTTGGCTCCTACTTTATTTTGCTAATGTCTGTTTTATAGAGACTCGTATGATGAATATTCATTTGATATTATGAATGCATTTTACATATGCTTTGGCATTGCTGAAGTGAAACATGTTTACCTCAAATGTTTCAAAGTTTTCATTATTTCCAAATCATAATATTTTTGCAATTTGTTTCACAATAAATGTCAACATTTTGAAGGGGGATTTGCCATGGGAAGGTAATTCCATGTTCCAACCAGCATGATTCCATTCAGGGTTGCACCAGTTCAATGAAAGGTGCTGGTTTTGAACGGATTTAACTTGGTTTAAATTACTTAAATAAGATAAGCCAGATTTAAATCAAGAGTGCCCATATGGATTTACACTAGGAAAATTAAGCTGGCTTTTAAACTCTCTGCAGTTAACCAATGCACCTCTGACTAAGCAAGGCCTTAGACCCACTGACTTCAGCTCAGAGATGAAGGGTGCACAGCTCTGGCTCCACATGGACAGAGCCAAGGCAGGAGGTGCTAGCCCGAGCTCTCGGCAGAGCACGGGGAGGTCGTGACTGCAAACCAAGGCCAAAATATTATTTGCTCTTCCTGCGGCTTCTGTCATCCCGCAGGCTCCCCAGGCATCTTGCAGGCTACCCACTACCACCCCAATTGAACCCAGCTCAGGGAATACAGTGTGCACAGCAAGGCAGAGTCAGGAGGGGCTATTTTGACCAAGGAAAGCTGAGTAAATCCTAACTCTTAAAATATCTGTCGGAGCTGATCCAAAGCCGCCTGAAGTCTATAGGAGACTTTCGACTGGCTCCTTTGGAGCAGGCCATTAGGGAAAACTGGGCTTTAAGACCTGCTCTGAAAGGTCCAACACAGAACTATGGAGTGGGTGGTGCCTTCACACGGAAGTACCTGGCACTCAACTTTCCTATACTCCCTTAAGACAGTTTGGAAGCTTTGAATTCCCTTGTACCCCTTCAGTATAGTCACCTCTTAGTCACAAGCCGTAGCTTTGGCAGTGGCAGATAGACTGGATCAAGCAAAAACTGCTGTCAGCCTTGTCTTGTGGCTCTCTGCAGAGCAGCGTTCACAGGCTCCGTGCTTGACAAGGCTTTCTTAAAAGCAGCCAATCCATTGTTCTTGGCCCAGGCATCCGACACACTTCCCCCATTCAACACCCTCCTCTGGCTGTTGGATGCCTGTAATATTTCACGCTCCCACCTATTACTCAGGCTAGTAGGCCCAGCATCATTTGGAAGAAATGCTAAGCATGTAATCCCTCTGCAGCTAAGCAGGCGGTGCCATCAGACCCTCTTCAATTGAGTTATAACCTCAGTGCAACATGACTTGTGAGCACAGGATGTCTCTTAGCTGCTGGCCAATGGATCTGTGCTGGATTCTTTAAAGGTTTAATTCTGATCTCTGGCACGTGGGCTGCTGCCAGCTGTATGTGGGGCAATGTACAAGGGCACATTCTAGGATTCTATTCGGGAAGGGACAACACAGTGCTGTCTCTGGCAAGCAGTGCACACAGGAGCAAGGGAAGTTTTGCCTGGCCGTCCTCTCTTCTGTGGAGGGGAGAGACTGGGGTCTCTGGGCCCTCAACACAGCACAGACAGTAAAGTTGGCCACAAAAATCCATAAGTGACAGGATGATCCTGAAGCCTCCAAAGTCCTGACAGCTGTGTACTTAGCATCCAGAATTTGTTCTCGTTCTCTGCCTCTTCTCCAAGACTGGCAGTATAAATGATGGTTTTGTGAGGGTGACATTCTGTCCCTGTCCCCTGTGGTGGGGAGAGTGCAAGTACCCACTGGAGTGAAGGGCTCCAGACCCCACTTAGAGGGCACTCTGTACCTTGCAGAAACAGGCCATAGGAAGTAGTCTAGGGCCATGAACGTGCCTAGTGGCAGCTTGGGGTCTGCTATATAAAGCATCACTTCACTGGTGCTGGCCTTATCTGGGAAACGTTTGCTGGTGTGGAGGAGAAACCTCTGCATCTCACTTCGACCTTTCCAGCTCCCCTGTGGAATCCCCCTTACCTCCGTTGCTTTGATACTCGGTGCTCCCATGTCTGCCACAGTTAGATGGACCTGCAGCAGGGTTCCCCGGTTCTGCATCCACTTAGTTTAAACAGGAACAAGATGCTCAGCACAGTGGCATTTGCATTCACTAGTTCAATATTCCATTGATTTCACGCCGTCCCCGTGGCTTCCATTTTTGGTGTGCCACAGACTCCGCAACCTACCACGGAGAATTGCAGACTTGGAGGGCCAGTCCTCCTGTGCACTGACCCATGGCCTAGCGTGGTGCTGGTGGGGGCCTTCCCATTGAATCACTACTGAGCCAGTGCATGAGTGTGGTGATAGAAGACATGGGAGGTTGAAGAGGTCTGTTTAAAATGGAGATCCCGGCCACTGTTGGTTGCCAAAGAGCCCATGGTGGCTTTCTGTAAAGCGGGAGGGGGAATATTCCAAACAGGATGACTGTTCCCAGGGCCGGCTTCACATGGATACTGTGTTCTTCCTTTCCTGGCCCTGGCTCTTGGCCCTGGCTACTGTGGGTACACAATTTCTAGCTGACTGCAAAGTGCTTTAGGATTCATTCATGGAGTTAAGGCCAGAAGGGACCAGTACGATCAGCTGTCTGACCTCAAGGTGCTATATATGTGCGAGATATTACTTTGTTATTAATCCTTAATATTTTATTAAGCCATACTGGGAATGGAGCCATCCTGGCCTGTTAAAATTGTTAACACCTTGGAATGATTAACAGCCCTAATTTCCTTACTTAGAGCCACTGCTCTGTATATTGAAAATGCTGGTCTCACTTGAATAACTGCATAATATTATGCTGTTAAATCCCCCAACCCCACTGAATTTGTGCAGTTTTTTCCATTCTTTGCTCTGGTCACTTTCTGAAATTTTCTTACATTTCCCCAACCCCATGGCTGATTCCTGATCAAGACCCCCACTCCATGACCTCACAGCCCTAATGTCTATGGTCTCAAAACGTGGTTACTACAGAGAATTCTTTCATAAACCAGTGTCTTGGAACTATTGGTCTCCTCTGGATCTGAAGAATCAAAGAGCTTGCCCCCCAGAACTGGCCAGTGGCATAGTGACACCCCATGTTGGTTATGTGGGAATGTGTGGTGCCTGGAACTGCAACAGAGCTTGGGGCTCTGTGCTCAGTGCCGTACAAGCCCCTAGTAAGGGAGAATGTTGTCTCTAAAGAGGCCCAGAGATGAGATGGGCACAGAGGCAAAGGGACTTCTCCCAGCAGGTCAATGGCTAAGCTAGAAAATAGAAGCCAGGTCTCCTGAGTGTTGGGTCAAGGACTAGTCTTGTGTTGAAGACACACATGTGGTCGTAGAAAGCAGTCAGGCATGGAAACAACCTCCTGCATAATGAAATCTAGCTCCGTGCCGACTGAGTTGTTACAAAGGGGAGAGATGTGTCACTCCCCCATTTGATAGATGGGAAGCAAATACACGGAGGAACCTGATTTTTCTGAGGTGCTGAGCACCCGCATCTCCCGTCAACTTCCATTGGAGCTGAGGGTGCTCAGTACTCCTGAGCCCTGGCTTCAGGGTCACTCGGGCAAGTTCAGACATTGAACCAATGCTAGAAGCCAGGGCATGTGAGTTCCTAGCCACTACAGTGTTTACGCTGCTCAAGAGCTCTGATAAGAGCCTTTTAGAGCTACCAAAGAGAGGATGGTCTGTGGTTCCAGTACTGGGCTGGGACTTAGAGCCAGGAATCCAATCCAGATCCGTCACAGCCTCCTTGTGTGACCTTGGACAAGTCACTTGCTGCCTCAGTTCCCCATCTGTAAATGAGGATAATAGTTCTCCCATCCTGTCCTGTGAATCTGTAAACTCTTCAGGGCAGAGACCTTTTCCTGTGTCCGGACAGAACTAAGATCAGGACTCTGTTTTGCTAGGTTAGAGGCTTGAGGCACTGCTGCAGTGACTATTAATAATGACTAGTAGACTTGTAAGAGCAACAGATGAGTTCCCCCCACCCCCCATCCATTTTCTTCCTTGAAATACCATCAAGGTAAAAGTTCCTCTGAAAAATCAACCAGGAAATACAATTTGTACACAATAATGTGGTCTATGACAGAGAACCTATCTGTTGCAATAGGTTCCCACCAACACACACTGCAACTACTCCACTGGCCAGAGTTCATTTTTAGCTCTGTTTGACTTGACTTAAACAACAAACTCACGTTTTTCAAAGAGGCCATTGTTGGATAACTAGCATTAGAGCACTTCAGCGTAAAGACTTCCTAGCTTGTGACTCCCAATTACTGTCATTGGGCAGCAGTGTGTGTATACTTCCTTTTATATGGAGATTCCATTTCCTAGGAACCTGCCCATCACACCCTCCTTCCCCTGCTCAGCCATGTGGGATGAGATGGGGTAGAAAGGAATGGCTCTGTAGTTTGTGGCAGGTGTTGTGGTCGAGAGGAGCAAATCATAGTACTCTCTGCATAAGGCAGAGCTATGCAGAGAGCTGCTGTGACAGCTGCTATCTTGGCAGATGCACTGGGGATTGAACCAGGGACCTCCGGGCTGAAAGCATAAACTGCTCCAGGGTGGGCCAAAGCCATCTGGGTGGGGCTGTAACAGATCCTTTGCCAATCAGCATAGAGGGAACCATTGACTACACCCTTGCTAGAGAGCTACACACACTGTAAGAATCTGTTTTAAGGTTGACTTTATGCCAGTGATTTGTTTCTACTCAATGTCTGACTTGACCCCCTGTCTTGGGTACTGCCAGTCTGCCCCAGTAACGATCTTTGGGATGCATCTTCATGGGGATTTAAACAAAATCCCAGTGCAAATACAATCAGTGCTAGCACAGGATTACCAGGTCTGTGGTTTTAAAGGAACCCAAGTGGCCCCTAGTATCCCATGAGGTTCTGAGCCAGGGAATGAGCTTGCTTGTTTTATCTCTAAGGAGTTTGATGCCTCACATCTGTTCTGGTGCCAGACGAAATTAAATATTTGTAGTTTCCGAGGATTGTGGTTAGCATTAAACAAGTTAGCTAAGGAGGATTGTGTGGCCCTGAGTTTACAGGGGGCTGGGGCATGTGTCTGAAGAAGAGGGGCGCACATGTTTGTATACATTTTTCTTTAACCAAACCTTTTATTTTAAAATGACTTTCCACACTCCAGTAACCAAGCTCTCAACAGCGAGTAAACTCTACTAAGTTACTTACACCACATTTGTTTATTGCAGAGTTTATATTGACAAGCAACATTTGTCTAATCTGTCCCAAATCTTTCAAAAGAAATTTGAGGCCCGTTGTGGGGCCTGATCTTTTCCTTCATAAAATAGTCCCAGTATCACATACAGGATTAAGCACTAGAGTAAGGCTTTGTGAAGTGGGTTGTATCCTAGAGGAGAGACTGGGAACAACAGGGGATTCCCCAGGCCTGAATTCATTTTGTATATGAACAGGCTTCCTTACACCAGTATAAGCTCATGTGATTTAGAGATTTTCCCCTCCGTGCTCCTTTTTCAATTTCAGTGATCAGCTGGTATTGTGTTGCTAAGTAGCACTTTATAATTTGGAGGCTTTCTACATATATGCCGTCTTCATACAAGACTTTAATTCTTCCTGCTGTTGCTAGTTAACACAGTATACTGTGGTGCTTGAACTGCACTGTGTAATGCAAACCCAGATGTGATGGCACCACAAACTTTCACAGCTCTTTGAGAACTCCAAGTGAGCCCATGTCTTAATGGGAACTTGAGCTTCTGTGGTGGTGTCTGTAACAAATATTCAGAGCTACAAGCTTTGAAGAAACATTGTTTTTAACTAGCAAAGTTTGCTTCACCATAGCTCCAGGAATTGGCTGTGTGGCCTGCCTGATGTCACTGAAAAATCCATAACTTGCTATTTAGGTGAAGCATTTGGTTGATAATTTCCTTTCCACACACTGGCTGAACTGACCCAGCTCCTTCAATTAAACTCCTTTAAAAGTTGCTTGGGAGAAGAAGACACATTTCCTCTAGGGCACAAGTTTGTGTCAATCTCTAGAGGGATTTGGCAATAATAAAAATAATGAATGATGATGCACCACTGGGAATATTTACTGTAATATCAATGGCACAAAAGATGTGCTTGCAAACTAGCTAGATCACAAGGAAGATAGCATTCAAAGAAAAGCTGCCCAGAACACTTCCTATGAAGTCATTTCATCTAAATATGCTGAAATATTTCAAGGAGATATGATTTCAACACAGTTTTCATCAGGAATGTCTGAGGTCCAGGGCTCACAGGTCACATCTGATCCGAGACCCCTGAACTGTGAACACCTGAGCTTTTCAGACCCCAACCAGCTTTTCACATAACTGTGTTGCAAAAACATTTGAAAGGTTTTGTTTGTATTCCAGTGTGGAACAAAAACAAATGTCGAAACCTCAATGTTGTGCAACAGAATTCTTCCCTCAGCCAGCGTGGAGTTAGTGCCAATACCCACGCAGGATTTTATCACCTGAAGGCCATTTCAGTTCTGCAAAACCCCATCCTTAGAGCTATGTTCTGCCAGAAGAAAAACTGCCAGCCAAGAGGGGCCATCTTGTGTGGGGGAGATGGCTCTTAAGAACTAGATGCAGCTTCCCCAGTATGCATGCTACACAGGCTCTTAAATCTAATGACTTATTTACTCCTAGCAGTTGGAAAGGGGAAGAGACTTTTAATTGTAAACCTTGAGAGATGATCAGATACCATGGTGATGGGGTGGGGGTCCCTGTAAGGATATGGATAGACAGAACTTAACTGGTTCTCTGACACTAAAATGGGAAGGGTCACATCTGCCATCTCTTGGGAATCCCTTAGAATTCCTAGTATCAGAGACAGCTTTAAAAGGCCAACTTCTTAAATAGTGTATTTTTAATGTGAAGGTGGTGGTGGTAGAAGGGGCTGAGTTGTCAGAACAGGAGCCAGGAGATCTCTTTAGTCCCAGAACTGGGACTGCCAGGAGAGCAGCAGGCCAGTAACTATAATATCTGACTGTATGCTCTTGGGAGCAGGTATAGTATTTTCTCACTTTCTGTGAAGTGCTATATAAATAACTATGGCCACACCTCGCTTTGACTGAACACACTGGGAAATTCTCCCCCCTCCCCGCCCCTTAATCTAGCAAGGGAAGGGAGTCTGGGCACAAAGGCTAGACCTGCCTCTAAATCCATAGCTTCCAAGGGTGCAGCATTCAGTGTGCTAGTTGCTAGGCATATGCTTTAACTGCAGAGTTTACCTAGGTCTGGGCACCTGGATGTGGGTTCCTGAGTTACCCCTTGGTTGCCTGAGAGCATCCAACTACAATGCTGGGCTTGGATTTCTGGGGACTCATCCCAGGGATCAGCCCAAGTCTGGAAGCTGATCTGAATCCAAATTTGCCTGAAGCTGAGGGGGTTTGGATCAGGGACTCTCCTCCTGGGACATATAACTCCCTCCACTGCAGGAATCTAGGTGAAACTCTGACCTGTACTGTGCAGGTGGTCAGACTAATGATCCAGTCAGCCCTTATTAGGGTGACCAGATGTCCTAATTTTATAGGGACAGTCCTGATATTTGGGTCTTCTTATTATATAGGCTCCTATTATCCCTATCCTGTCTTGATTTTTTACATTTGCTGTATGGTCACCCTAGCACTTACTATCTATGGTTCTATAAGCAGAAGTTCAGGTCCATGCTGCAGAATGGTCTGGAATTCAGCATGGGGAGTTAGCTATGTTCATCCAGAACTGGTCCTACTCTTGCTATGTTCTCACTAGACACTGATGTCAGACCTCTGCTGTCTGCGAACGATTTGGAGATGTAAAAGATTTGTCAGCTCCCCAACACTGATCACCTCTCACTCCTTGTTCCCCTTGAGATCAAAATGTCAGTTACATTTACAGTGTGAGAGGAAGAGGGGTATAAACCCTCTGACCAAACATCATTTTCTAACCAGCAGAGTGGAGACAGGATTATATGGAGTGAGAGCAGGAATGGTAGAGTGAGCTCTGAGAGGCATGATCTGCTGCTTCTGCTACATTTGCAGAGAGCCTAGCAATCTTACCAACGTGAAGATTAGGTTTTGACCAGCTCTATCCATCAAATATTTTTAAACAAAATGGCCTTTTTCTTAAATGAAAACTTCCATAGAAAATATTTGTTCCCTTTGAAATGTCAGTGTTCAGTCATAAACCTAAGAAACAAATGGGTCATTTTTATTTCTCCGTTTCTTTGCCTGTTTCCTCCTTGGTCAGTCACAAAAAGGAAAAAGTAGGGGAAGGAGGAGGAAAAACCCAAATGTTTTTTGGTTGAAAAAGTAGAAGAAAAATTGCAGGATTTTTTTGTGGGGGGGGGGGGGGAGGAGAAAATAGGGAGGGGGGAACAAGTCTTTCAAAACTTCCCATGAAAAATAAATGGCCTTTTCCTACCAGCTCAGCTAATAAGAGGAAGTGCTTCAGCTGGGACTAGCCAGTACTCATGATGGCTTACTCCAAATGCTGTTAGCTGGCCCCTTTTCCTCAGACACACAATCCTTTAACCAGCCTTCCCTTCTCCCTCCTCCTTGGTAAGTAGCACAAATATTCCAGTTCCCCTTCTAGTCCCTGAGCCTTTTCCTTCCACAGCTCCTCATGTATCAGTAACACCCGGTTCCAAGAGGAGGAATCTCTTCTCACCTGCCCCAGAGACTGGGGCAGATGCCATAGCTAGCTGTGGCCCCAGGCCAGTGCCTGGATCAACCAGATACTCATGGCTGTGATGAACATTTGCTGTCCCAGTCACTTTAGTTCCACTGGGCTGAATGTGCTGTACAAGTCCACCTTTGGGTATTGCTGGGAACCGCACTGTTTCATTTATTTGAATTACAGTAGCAGGCAGAGCCTCATTTGTACTGGGCACTATATTTCATGCATTCCGCTTCTTGTGTCTAATGTCCCCACATCTTCCTCTTTACTAATCTCTGGGATAGGAGCTCAGTGCACACCATCCGTGGCCTCTCCCCTCTTACCAGGTGCTGAAAAAGTCCAGCTGCCATCAGCGTACCACTGTGGGATTGCTCTGAGATTATGCCAGTGAGAATGCAATTGTCATCCCCTCCACAGCAAGAACTATTGTCTTCCTGGCTGGAGACCACTTAGAGGGCACCTGCCACCCAAGAAGCTACTGCTGCAGAGTATGTATAAAGCAGAGTGAGAAGACCAGCTCCTCTTCTGTCAGGTTTGGTTCTTTCACCCCCACTTTCTGGCTTTGCTTAAAACTGGCAACTAAATCCATGTTGGTTAGGGCCCTTTGCAGGATGGACTGCACTGAGCTTCCCTGAACCTGAGAAGTAGCAGAAAGATGCAGTCTTAGCATCACTGTAATGTTAGAGCCACTAGTGCCTTCTGGAAAACCTCATTCTCCATTTTCCTGGTGACTCTCGCTCTGTTCCCCCACCCCTATTCCTGAGGGAACTAACAAGGAATGAGGCTAGCACTAAAAGGCTGAATGACTCCTGTCTCTTTGTCCCTATGAGAGTTCTCCCTGACATCATACTTGCTGTCATGAAGACTGAGGGAGGCTTACCTATTTCAATAAGGAATCATCAGGAACAAGTGACCTTTGAAAGAGCAAAGCTCCTGTCTTCATTCAAATGACCCAGGAAATAAATTAGCCCAGAGCCATTCAGGCAATATGACTTATGAACAGTGTGTTAATGAGTGGCCTTCCAGTTCTGTCTCATGGTATAAAATCTAACCTCCAGTGAGGTGACTGTCAGCTCATCAATTGCAAGATTAAAGCTGCTATTTTCAAAGGACCCTTTGAAAGGTAGTGTGTGCCTAAACCCATTGGGTTGCTTGAAAAGCCCCATCCAAGAATGTAGTGGGTTAAATTAGTTTTCCCCTTTCTTTGACAGACATCTCATACTGTAGTACCCCAGAACTGCCACTCTGCTTTTTTGGCTGCCAAAACAGATTGTGTTTTTGTCTAAGCTAAAAGGTTTTGCAAAAGCAGTGGGGTGTTGGCCAAAAAGACTTTCAAATGCTTTGGGGGCTTTGGGGCAGGGCGAGGACTTCATGGTAGAAATGCAGTTTTTAGAGGGTTTCATCTTGCATCACAGAATCTGCAGATGCTGAAGCCGTAGGGTGGTGGTGGGGCATTACAGCCCTCTATAATATACTGGGGGCCAGATGTTCAAGGGATCTCCCCAGTGGAGGTGGGGGGAGAATAAGGAACTTCCGCACCTTTCTCCAGGGGAGCAGAGATCCTGCCCAGAGCTGCAGTAGGAAAAGCTGTGACGCCATGTTTGCTTCACTTTGCTACAGAAGCAAATGCTTTTTAAAATCTTTTTCTGGTAACTCCAAAATGCACAGCAAACCCCCCCTCCCCCCAACAGGCCCTGATTCTTAATACCAGCTACCTGTCTGGCCCCAGGCTAGGGTCCTTGTATTCCCAGAGCTTTCAAGCCTTTTTGGCAGTTTTTTCTTGGAGCTGGGGATTAGCTCATTAGCTCCTAGAGGAGCTGAATGAATTCTGGCTCCCCCTGATTTCCCAACTGCTCCGGATCAGGCCCTAATATTGTCCTAAGCAAAGGGCTTCAGTCCCAGACATTGAGAGGAACAGACCTTCCCTGGAGTTCACTCAAGGTTGGTAGCAGCAAAAGCTGACGACTTCCAAAGGGGGCTTCTGAAGGGAAAACTGGGTTTGATCTCGTTCTGGCGAGGCTCTTGCTTGAAGCTGAACTTGAAAGGGGGTGTATTGAAAAGTAGAGAGACTGAAGCCCCGTAGATCTGTAGCGGAGGCAGAGTTTTCATCTTCCACAGGATGATCAGAAAGCTCCAAACCTTAAAGCCCACAGGTGAGCCGAGCTTTCTCCAGGGGCCGCCAGCCCCGCGGGCAGTGACGCGCCTCTTCCTAGTATATTGCCTGCTGCAGAATCCAGCACTAACCTCCCCGTCTGGATTTAGGTGGAGGATTGAGCTGTGGAAGTCGGACCTCCCCATTGTTTTCTTTGTATTTGTCAGCAATTTGGATTCCTAACAGCCCAAAAGCGAGCATGCAGTTAGGGCCTTCTCCTTCCTTAACTTGCAGCAGCATGAAGGAGGAAACCTGTAACCTCCCTTTCCTGCTCTGCAACGGCTGGAGCGGCTGAACACCGGTCACAGGACAGGAGAAAAGCGGCTGAAGGGGGAAGAAAAGGGGGATGAGGATCTACGGTGTGTCTGAAAGGAGATCTGCAGCTTTGCCCCCGTCCCTGCAGTGATTAAAGCCCTTCCCCCTGCACGCTACTGTTGTGGGGCGGGGGTCTCGCAGAGCTGTGCCGGTAGAAACAGGGACACATGAAAGCAGGCTCCCTGCTAGCCTGCGTAAAGGAGCGCTGGCACCGCTGTGAGCTGGGTGTGGGTAACTGCTCCCGTTCATATTTCCCGTCGGGAAACGACCTCTTTTCATGCTTCGATCCTCTCCGAGCCCCATCCTGGGGTTTTTATTCAGCTCCATGGCCCCGCGCAGCCTTGCCTGGGTCGAACCCTGCAGGAATCGGGCCCTTGCTGGTTTCCCGGTAGACGTGCTTGGGCTGAGATGTGAGTCGGTGATTGGGTGGGTTTGATGCCGCTCAGACGCGAGCGGGGAAGGGGAGAGCTGATTTCCTGGCAGACCAGACCAGAGCGGACCTTTAAACACCCTGCGCTAGGACTCAACCTACAACCTCCCCCAGCGTGGCTTCTGTTCGGGCCCCTCTTCCCTTGCCATCAAGCGCCCTGTGGCTGAGGGGCCAGCGGGGTCGGGCCGGGTTCTGAGCGCGGGGGCTTGAGCGTCCTCACACGGGAGAAGTCAAAGCCGAGATTTGTATGTGGAATAAAGGGGGTGCGGCCGGGATTTATAAAAGCCCCCTCGAGCTCGCGGCTGGTACGAACGCGCTCCCGGGTCCCCCACGCGCGGCACGATTGGTCTCGTTACCGTGATCGGTCAGGGGAGGCGCTTGGATTAAATTGCAGACTATGAACAGTAAAAACCTCCTTAAAGTAAAACGGGTCTGGCCGGCGGAGGCTCGAGCCCTGTTCAGTCCAAAGCTGCATTAACAAGACCCAGCGTAACCGTTCGCTGGCGCTAGGAGCCGGCACCTCCCCGCTTGGCCCAACGAGCCGGCTGCCCGCCGTGTGCCCCCGCCCCAGCCTCCGGGCTGCAGCTAATTGCAGAAGGGGGCTGTTAACAGGGGAAGGGGGCCGGGGGAATGAGGGGAAGGGTCCCCCGGCTCCGGAACGCAGCGCCTCTGCGGGGAGTCCCGGGGCGAGCACCCCCCGGCTCGCCCTGCGCCCGCGGGGCTGGAACTAAGGCGAGGGAAATGGGGGCGGGACCCCAGCACCCCGGGCCGGGATCCGGGGGTTCCCAGCGGCTCTAGCGTCACCGAGTGTCCGGCTGCCTTCGAGTGGCTGGAAACCCCCGGCCCTAGCCACCTCCCTGCTCCGGCAGCTCCCCTCCCTCGCAGGGATCCAGCCTGGGGGGGACCCCAAGGGCCCCGCTCGCTCTGGGCGCCCCCTCCCAGGTTCGTTACACACCCGGCCGGGGGGTAGCAGGGCGGTAACTTCTCTCCGCTCAGCCCCAGCCCTGTCCGCCCTGGGCTGTTCCCACACGCGCTGCGCCCCGCGGAAAGCGCCCGCTCCGCCGCCTGCCCCGCTCCCGCGGAAAGCCCGGGGCCCGGCCCGGGTCGCCCTCAATGCACTGGCTGCTGGCGCGAGCCCGTTCGCCCCGTCGGCTCCCGGGACTGGGTCGCGGTCCGGGCAGGGGGCCGATCCGGCCGCAGCGCGCGTTCCCGCCCGGCCCGGGGGGGTTGCGGGCTCCAGCCCCCACCATCACTTACCACCACGAGGAGCCCGCTCCGGGCGTGAGCGTCAGCAGCACCAGCAGCACCGCCCCGCAGAGCCGGGAGCCGGCATGGGCGCCCCCGGCGGGGGCCGCTGTCCGCGGGAGTTGGCTGCAGCCGGGGGGCCCGGGGGCCCAGGGGATCCTAGCAGCGCCTTCCCCGCGGCTTGAGCTCAGCATCGCTCCCCCAGGGCGGCTCTCGAGGCGGAGAAAGAACCGGGGCAAGTTTTATCCCGCTTCCCTCGGGGCGCGGGTCGGGGCCGGCCCCCCTCACTCCTCCCGGGGCGGCCAGGCTCCGCCTCGTCCGTGGGGCCGAGCGCGGCTCGGCGGGTCCCCCTCCCCGCGGCTGCGTGGGCAGCGGGACGCGGGCGAGGGCAGCAAGGCTGCTCCATGCGCCCGGGCGCACCGACTGGCTGTGGGGCGCGGCGAACCCCGCAGCGCGGGCCGGGGCAGCGGGCTCCCAGGCGGGACGGGACCGCTCCCCCTGGAGCTCCTGGCGCGGGGGCTGCGGACACACTGGAGCGGCGGACGCGGGGGCAGCCTAGAAATATGGACAGCCCCGTGCGCTCTGGGCTCTCGCGGGGCGGGGACACGGCGGGGCTGCAGCCGGCCCTGCGCGCCTTTCTCCCCAGGGGCGCCTTGGCTCCCCCGCCCCCGCAGGCTGCGGGGCCCGGGCGGGAGCGGGAGGGAGCCCTAGAGACACCGCTCCGAGCGCCCCCGGGAGCGGCCGGCTCCGGGTTGGGCACAGCTCTGCCAAAGGAGGCGTCACCTATCCCTGTCCCCGTCCCTGTTCCTTCCCTCAGCGAGCCGGGGATGGGTTTCCTTGTAATGGTCCCCCTCCGCAGCCCTTCGTGGGGCTCTCCCGCGGGCATGGTGCCGGCCCTGTCCCGGGCAGGGCGCCGGGGGGGGGGGGGGGGGACCGGCTGGTGACCCTGACAGCCAATAAGCCAGCACCTCCCGGAGTGGGGGTACCGCTGGAAGCACAGGTCCCTGGGGTTGCCTGGTCTCAGGCCAGGGATCCCCACCCCTGCCTGGCCGGACAGGGCTTCCAGCCACTCATTCCCCTTCCAGCCACTCATTCCCCTTCCAGCTCACTTCGGCTCCCTCCGCCGAAACACGGGCCCCGCGCGCCTTTAAAGACGAACTTCTTTTACTGCTTCCCTCTTGTGGACACGGTTGGATAAGGGTGACTGTGGTTTCCCCCGGGCTCAGAGACGCTACTGCCCAGGTATGGACACCCCCCACCCCCGCGGCTACTGGGGCGATCTGGGAGCGAGAGAAATCAGAGCAGCTGGGGGATGGTTCTGCCAACTCTCCCCCTGGTGCTGATGCACTAACCAGCGATGCCTGGATTCCCAAAAGCCAGGAGTGAGTTGGGGAGCCCAGGATGAGACTCTGACAATCAGGCTCCTTTAAGGCATATCACCCTCATCCCCAAATCACTTGTATCTTCTCGGTCCAAGTCCCAAAGTGTTTATTCCAGCCTGTAGCAAAAGCAGGTACAAATGCCGGCTTCTCTGTCGGCCATCTCAGGAGGCTTCCTGTGGGTCCTGGTTTTTTGTCCCAATTCTGGCTCTGCTCAGAGGGGAGAGGAGCAGTGTGTGTGCGCAGGTAACTCCAGGTGTTGGTTTGATGTGTGCGGGGCACTGAGAGAGTGGGAGATTCTGAACACACTGGCTGGGGAAAAAAGACCCCATTAGCCATTGGCTTACTAGGATTTCCTTTCAAGTTCTCAGGGAAGAATGTGTGTGGGAGGGGGAAAGGGCCGCGCCTTGGCCATTGGGATGGTTGTAGCAACATTGGTTTCAGGCAAAAATTCTGGGGTTCCGTGTATCTTTAAAACCTTCTCTGATAACTTGTTTCCTGACTCCCAGCTATAGAGTAATAAAAATGCTTCACACTTTGTTCCAGTGCCTTTCATCTTCAAAGCAACCCTTTGCAAACATTAACCAATTAATCCTTGCAGGGAGTTAAGCATTTGGCCCCAATCCTGGAAACACTGAAGGGCCTGCCTTAAGTCCCATTGACTTCACTGGAACTACTCAAAGGCTTAAAGTTAAGCATGTGCATAAATATTGGCAGGGTTAGCTGACCAGCTTTATTGGTTTAAGCAGCGCTGATCATTGTAGCAGAAATAGCCAGTTGCTGTGGGCAGGGTGACCCCTTTTATGGTAGGAGAAATCCCTCCTATCTTTTCTGAGAAGATGATGCCCTGAAGCATGAGATTAAGTTGCCCTTTTTATGCTGCATAACTAGGAGTTCACCCCGGCCAGGTTTCTATGCTGCAGAGACATGTTTTACAATTTCTGTCCCACCCCTGCTTGGATAAATTGCTGCTTTAGACAAAATGCTAGTAAATTGATGTATTTAAGGGGAGGCAGCATAACCTAATGGCTAGGTGACTGGGACTCGAGATGTGGGCTGTCTTCATGGCTCTGACTCTGGTGTGCTGTCTGACCTTGGGCAAGTCACCTGTCATCTCTCCCACCCTGTGTCTGAAGCGTGTGTGTGAGCTTTTCTGGACACTGCTGTCCATGTGTGCAGAACCCAGCCTCAAGGAGCCTTGCAGGGGCTACAGTCATGCAAATATTTGATCTGTTAATCCAACAAGAAATGCTGCGAATAGAACTTTCATGTTAAAATACTTCCAGTTGCCTGAAGCTGCAAGCCCCCCAAGTGGCAGCTCAGTCCAAAATATTAACCGGATGTCTAATATCTGCTTAATGCAAGTGCTGCACACCCAGTGAAATCTTCGCCCAGTATGTTTTGCTACAGCAGGGTTCAGACAGCCTCCTTCTGAAGTGCCTTGTTCTGCCACTTTCCCAGACAGGATGCTGGCCTCCCTGGGCCAGGGCTCTGACCCAGTCTGTGTTCCTGCTGAATGCCCTGGAGTGGCAAAGCTAGGAGGCAGAAGCAGGCCAACAGAAATCAGGGGCTGTTCTTGCGCTCACCATATGCTGAAATCCACCATGACTGCAGCACTTAACACTGACTGATGCTTAAGGTGACTTAAACACTTGTACTGCCAACAGAGACATGGCTTCTAGCTCAGATCCTGATTCCTCATGGCCCTTACTCACCTGAGTAATCCCTTGAGAAACTGTAGAACTGCTCATAGGAGTAAGGGCCTGAGCCTGCAGAATTTGTCTCTTCACTGTGGCCAGTGTATCCATGTAGGTGCCTGGGATTTGTTACGTTAGTTGGGTTCACCCAGCAGGTGTCACTGCAGGGTGAGAACTGTGAGGAGGAACCACAGGGCAGGAAAACATCTGAGTGAACTGCCTGTCTGAGCGGAGCGCTTGGGGGTCTGGCTTGTGATTTTTGAACACATTGGGGTTGATCTCCTCGGCTTTCCTGTGCAGGGATCAGGATCCGGGAAATCGGCTTCCTTTTTTTAATGGAAAGGATTTCAAGGAGAGTCCCCGTGGTCTGCAGTTTCCCCAGCATCACCTCCTTTCAGAACAGCACTGACCCCACTCCTTGTAATATAACCATAGAGGGAGAATTCCCCCAACTGGAACAGACAGACTGGGGGGGATGAGTCGCATGGTGTCAGGGGCTCTGTGATAAAGTTAACCCAACCCTCAAACTTCTGGGTCTTGTTTTTCATTCCTATTAAATATCTTGGCTATAAACTCCTGAGGGAGAGGGAATAAGGGGGTCTAAGCTGAGCACTTTGGAAGTCAGACCTCTTGGAGAGCAACCAAATGGGTGAAAACTATAATGAGGCAGCCATGTAAGGTGAGTGGTACCATTTGATGGTTTCAGTATTGCCATTCTGTGTGTTCAAAAATGACAAGTCAGGCCCCCAGATTCAATGGAATTTAAAGAATGACGAATGCTGGGTTCTTTTGATCTGCCTGCTGGGGTTTCGAGCTGTCAGGATTCACATTTCTCAAGCTTCTTTCTTGCACCAGGAGAAATGTACTTTCCCTGTTAAATGAAAGCTGAGATTGTCCTGTGACAACAGGACCAGAGGTCTTAAGGAAAACTCCAGCTATCTCGAGACCTATGATCGAGTTGTGAGAGTTGGTAGGACTTCACGAAGATGAGTCCTGCTTCTTTAAATCTGCAACAGAAATCCAGGCAGGAATTGGGGGCTGGAGTTGGTCCTGAAAGTAGAGACAGACAGAAGGCTTTAGGGATAACCCTGGTTTCTTTATTCCAATAAAGTTCCTTGTTCAGTGTTAGCAGAAAACAGCTTTTTATGTGACTCCTTAGCACTGTCACATGACAGCACCCAAAATCTGACAACCCAGAGACCATATACCCCCAGGACTGAGATGACATCCTAGCCCACTGGAGACGGCAGCAAAACTCCCTTTAACTTCAGTGGGGGCCAGAATTTCAGTGGGAACTGGAGCTGCCGTTTAGTGCAAGGAGGGCAGGCAGCCCAGTTCCCGCTGAAAGCCTCTGCAGAGATTGTCTTCTTCTAATCACGGGGCAGGTGGCTGTCAGGGGCTCACCCAGAGCCTCTCCCTTCCCAAAGCAGGGCAAGGAAATCGGAGAAACGCCCCTTTCCGAGGTTCAATGGGCAGAACTGCTCCATGCTTTGGAGCACAAGAGTAGTAACCTTACTCTTGACTGGGAACCCTTCACTCTCTCCACTCCGACAAGGCCTTGTTTGTCCCTGTACCTCTCTGCCTTGTGGTCCCTCCATCTCCCCAGTCACCACATCTCGCATTGCGACTTCCTTCCGCTCAATACAGTTGTGTTGGATTTACCCTCATGGCCTCAGTCCGACTTGCTGCTGTTGGCCCAAACACACCAGGGCATGGTGTTGGCTCAGTTGGCCGTGGCACTAGGACACTATCGCAGCTAGGGCCCTGCCCTTCTGCTGCACGCTGGTTCAGACTCACACAGCAGCCCACACAGACTGATCTTACCTGGAGAACTGGCTCTTTCTCGTGGGCCATTGCTGGCTTGTCCTTCCTTGGGGTTGGATGGCAGCAGGCGTCTGGACTAGCGTGGAGCAGGTTTCCTCTGAGTGGCTTTTCAGGCCCTTTCATTGGTGCCTACTTGCTTTCATGGAACTGCAGGCCGCAGTGTCTGCTGGAGTCCTGGGATCTTTTGCCGCCTTAGTTTTGCCAAAGTCACCAGCCAGAGCCACCCCCGTGCACTCGTTGCTCTTTCCTTCCTACTGCAATTGTTAGATTAAATAATGACTTCACTGGCCGAAGAGAAACTGAGACCAGAAACAGACGCCAGTTTTTAATCCAATTAGACTTCTCAAAATTACAGTGACAGAAAGCAAGTGCCAGCGGGACTTGGTCCTTTTGTCTGCGACCCAACAGCAATATTGCATTACATCTTATTTATAAAGCTATCCCGCTGGGAACAAAAGATTGAAATATCTATCTAGAGACTATCGTTGGAGCCTGTGGATTTGTTTAGAAGCCTCATCATAGTGTATAGTGTACTATGATCTCACGGCTGCTTCTGCCACCAGCAAACATTGAGGTCTGTGAGCAGAACACAGTTTTCCATTCTCTTCACCTAATACAATAGCCTGGGGCACATTCTCTCGTTGGTAATATTTCCCATGGGCCACGTTTCTGCTTTAGGCTGTTGCCATGAAGTGTAACTTTCTTCAGTGTCAGAACCTGGGTATTGAATTTTCATTCATGGCTCTGAATTTGTGTTTACTTTTTGCTGGAAGGGTTATACCAGCCAAGATGCAGGCCCCCTGAGTCTGTGCTTTCCCATCAGTAACTGATGGGAAATAACAACTAACCATTCCTATTTCATGATACTTTCTCCTTGTAAACAGACTGATACACAAATTATGAGATCAAAAAAAAAATGATCCCACTTCCAACCCCACCCCTCATCCCACACAGAGCTTTCTAAGACCCCCTACAAAAGAGAGAAGAGTCAGACACTCTAAGGGCATATCTATACTAGAAGTCCTACCACAACTCAGCTGGAGCGCTGAAGCTACGCCGCAGTAGTGTAGATGCTTACTACAGCAATGGCAGGCGTTTTCCATCTCTGTAATAAATTTATCCCCTTAAGAGGTGGTAGCTGGATTGACGAAGAAGTCTTCCACTGACTTAGCTGCATCTACAGCAGGGGTTATGTCAATGTGATGTCACATAGGGCATGGAAGTTTCTATCGTCCCATGGAATGTAGCTAGGTAGACCTAAGCTGTAGATGTAGACCAGGCTAAAGAAGGCCACAAGGGCTTGCATTATTGCCAGTCCACTGCATGCATCCGACAAAGTGGGTATTAGCCCACGAAAGCTTATGCTCTAATACTTTAGTTAGTCTTTAAGGTGCCACAGGACTCTTTGTCATTATTGCCAATGTAGTCTATGTGGAAGGAGCCCAGATACTATGGTGATGGGTGCCCCACTCTGGGATGGATGAAGAGCTGGGAGCAATGTTCTTTAGGTGGTGGTAGTAGTGCTGTCACAATGGACACCTCAGGCTCTGGTTTTTGTTCCTCTTCAGAAAAGGAAGAGAGGAAATGACAAGTATTGTGCTTTAAAGCACATTTGTTTCCAGTTGATAAGAATACAAGTGGGCAGCTCCGTCACTTGGGTCTATGGATGGGACCTCCACTGGGCAAATTTAGAACCTGCCTGAAAATTGCTGAGGATTGGGATGATGGAGGTTTTGGATTTGTAATGGAGTGACTGGCTGAGGCGCTGGGTGGACAGTGGAGACGAGAGTGCTCTTAGAGTGGGAAGGGGATGTTCCTTGTGCTTTGACTTCCATTTGGCTCTGATAAAAAGCAAGGTAAGGGTGTGTGTGTGTGTGTGTATGTGTGTGTGTGTGTGTGTGTGTGATTGAAATTAGTCCTTGAGAAAGACCTGGTGGATCCACAAGGCCAGATTTCACAGTGCACGGCACCCATAGTCAGTATCAGATTTTCTCAAGAGCTCAGCATCCAAATTGCACCTATTATACCGAAATCTTCTGGAAACATAGCTCCTTGTTTTGGTGACTGATGGAAATGGAGTCCTCTTGAAAATCTGTCCATAGGTTCTGATTTACACTACAGAGAGAGACTCCCATTGACTTCACGGGGGGTTGAATCAGGCTTGTATTTATTAGTCTGTGTTTAAGAATAAATCTTGGTGGGGATTAAGTGGCTCAAAGGTGGCTGAAGATTTCACAAGGAGAGGGAGCCCAAGTCTTGCTCTACAAACTGCTGCATGCCAGGGCCTGCTTGGCTCTGGCCAGAAGAGTGTGCATTTGATCTTTCATTCAAATTAGCAGTGTACACAGAATGTGTGTGTGTTTTATACACATGAGCTGCTGTGTGTAAATAAACAAGGCTCTGCTTTCAAAGGCTTTCATGGTTCATTAACTTCAAAGGAACAAACTATTTTCTTAACAGGTCAGTCACTCTGGGAACTCTCATTCCCTTGGTGTTGAAGGTGGCCATTGGCTCTCACTGGGTCTTGGCACTGGCTTTGTGTGGCTGCTGTTGTGTCTATTAGTAGTAACCCTTTGCGTTGCCAGTATGCCTCTGATCCAGGGGATGCAGTGCGTGCGCGCACACATACACACACGGTTGGCTTTATCATTCATTTTGATTTTTTCTGAGGTTTGTAAAAGGAGGAAAAAAGCATGAGCAAATTTTTAAAAAGAGTTTGTCGCAATTCATTGTTTCCAGAGAACTGATGGTGGGTGGCATTCAGCCTGCAGAGGAGCAGGCCTTGGAGTATACCGGTTTGGAGGGCTGGTTTGTGAAGGCTCAGACTTCTTAATAGCGTTGGAAACTAGTTTTCCCAATCTGTGAAAACTTTTGAGATTTCAAATCTGATTCTCATCCTGAGTTATGACAAAAGTCCATCTGACATTTCAATAAACCAAATATATATAAAATGTTTCATCAGTTTAAAAAAGTTTCCATTTTGGTCATTTTAATTTTTTTTAACTATAGTTAATTTCAATTCTAAATAAAGTTGTTCTGAATTGAAAAACTGACATTTTTTATTTTGAGAAGTTTCAGAATGGTTCCTTTAGATAACTTGCAGAAAAAAATTCAATTTTTTTTTTTAGTTGTGAAATTCATCAGAACTGATCCTGTCTTGCTAAAAGCTTTGGTCTTGATAAACTGCCATTTTCCAATGAATTTTTTTGCCAGAAAATTCCTGAACAGCTCTACTTGTTGGTGGAGTAGAGAGAGGGGTAGGACTTGCGGATAAGGCACTGCCAAAAGCTATGGGCTCTGCCCCTGGCTCTCACAGACTTCCTGGGCATGCCACTTAATTTCTCTAGGCTGCAATAAAATGGGGATAGCAATCCTTCATGCTTCTGTCCTGGACCTCTGGGACAGGGCCTGTCTCTTACTATGTATTTGTAGAGCGCCCAGCACAAGTGAGCTACAACCTGGACTGGGGCTGTAAGTGCTACTGTAATACACACAATAAGTGAGTGTAGGGTGAACCTGTGGTTTTAGTTAAATGTAAAACGTTCTGGTTTCAGCCCCCAGAATGAGAGACTCTTGTCACATTCAGTCCCCTGGCAAAGCAAAGCTGGAGGAAAACGTTCATGAACTCCTGTGAACGGGAACTCCCATGTTATCTGGAGCTATAATGCTAACCTTCGATGTAGACGCTTCTAACCCTGTAAGCTGTAATTCTAGGGTGTGTAGGGGCTCAGATTGGTTCCCTGAGCTAGATCAATAATGAAATAGGCAAAGAGAGCTCTTGGGGAGCCTGCTCACTGCGTTAAAATGTCTTTTTTAAAATAATTCTGAGCCTTGTGTGGTCACAGCTGCCTGGAAAATCTTTGTCCCAAGACAACCCCTCCCCCCACCCTGCATCAGTCCTGCTGACCTCACACGGAACCTGTTTTCTGAGGTGATGCAGCCCCTTATAAATAGACCATTTATTAACAGCTTATTGTGGGACAAGACGTTAAAGTGACACTAACAGGCAAGTCTGATCCTCTGCAGGCAACACGACCAGGGCACCCTGTCGCCAAGCGGGTGGGACGGGTAGTTCTCCTCAGAAAGCCTTGTGCGTGGCGCATCTGAGCAATGGAGGTTTGTCTCCAGGACCTGCCAAGGGTTTTGTGTAAGAAGCAGAACTGTTCTTGGTTAGGTGGGATTCCAGCAAGGCTCTAACGTTGGCATTTGTTGTTTTATGGGGACGAGGGAGTAGGCCTCAAACTTCCCCATGCTGGGATCTCCCACTGTGTACATGGGACCTAGCTAGAATCACCCCCGTCCCAGTTAGCAATAGGTGAAGGGCTGGGTGGTCACAACCCCCGAGGACTGTTCGTGATAACACAGTGGCTCACAGCCCCCTGGCTGACCACCCATCCCTCCAGGCCCTGATTCTGCACTTGGACCCACGCTAGCAGATTCCTGGCAACAGGGCTCCTTGTGGAGTTGATAGCAGGACTGAGGTCTTTCATGGTGTAGATGCTGCTTTCCCCTCAGTTCTAGGCTATTTTTCACCCGAGAGTGAATGGCAATAGCCCATTTGATGCCCCTGTTTTGGTTTTTATACAGCCCTTTCCCGCTGTAGCAGCTGACAGCCTCCATAACAGGGGTATGTATCTATGTGACAGGGGCCGTGGTGACCTATGCTGGATGTCTCTGGCACCTAAGATACTCAAACAACTTGAGAAAAGCCCACTGTTCTTGACAAGTGAATGCTCTGTGTTTGCAACAGGGCACAATTTATGCAAATGATCCAGAGTCAGAGTTGACCTTCCCCACACAGGACGGGAAGGGGTTAAGGTGGCAGGTCAGGCCAATTAATTCCACAGGCTGCAGCTGAAGCAAGAGCCAGGGAGCAGGCAGGGAACTAATTGAGAGCAGGCTCAGCTGTGTAGGAACAAGCCCGGGCCTAAGCCAGGTAGCTGGTGAAAGGCTGCAGGAAGGCAGGCAGCAGGCATTCCCTGGGAAGAGAGAAGGGTTTTGGAGCTGGGTACACCTACAGAAAGAAGGGAAACCAGGTGTGGTAAGAAGCAGTGAGGGCTGGGAGAGGAAAGCCCAGAACTGCTGAGCTATGGGTCCCTGAACTGGAGCACAGAGTGGAGTGGCACCATGAGGCAGTGAGATGGAAGATTGCCCAAGATTGCTAAGGAGAAGGAACTTTGCTACCCTGGAAAGGGGGAACACTGAGTTTGCTGACTTTAGGGCTGGGTTACACAGAAGGTGCTGCAGTTCCTGCACTGGGAGAAAAGCTGCAGACCTGTGTGTGTGAGAGAGAGAGAGAGAGAGACATTGTGCCCAGCCTGCGAATGGGGACGTCGACCTTGACAGCTAATCCCCAGGGTGACCAGCCAGAGGTGCCAGACCAGTGGTGAGTAGGGCGCTCCGTGAAACACCCTCTGAGGACACTGAAAAGTGTCTGACTCTGTAAGGAGTCCCACTGGTTTCAGTGCAGGACAGGTGCTAGCCAGTGGCCTGACTCTGACCCTATCTGGGGAAGGAGCACCCAGTTCTTCAGTGAAACCCAGGGCTGCTGCTTGGACACTCTGACTTTATGGTCTAATAAATTGAGGCCCAGGGTCATTAATGCTGAGTCACTGCCTGTTAGTGCAGTGAGCACCTGCTGCTCTACCTACATACATAATTGTAAGAAAGTTTCCTTCCAGCTGGAGAGGAATTAAACTTCCCAAAGTGTGAGGCAGTTTTAATTAAACCATTTGCTCTCTCTTTTAGGTAGGTTTTAATAACTTCAGGTGGCTAGGGAAAAATATAGCAATGAATTGGTCATTCCTAACCACTCACTCCAGCAGGGAAACAGGAGCCAAACAAACAGATAGTAGTGATACTCTTCAGAGGTGCTTTGTTAGTGCATTGCAGATGATACTAAACTGCTCAAGATAGTTAAGACCAAAGCAGACTGTGAAGAACTTCAAAAAGATCTCACAAAACTAAATGATTGGGCAACAAAATGGCAAATGAAATGTAATGTGGATAAATGTAAAGTAATGCACATTGGAAAAAATAACCCCAACTAGACATACAATATGAGGGGGGCTAATTTAGCTACAACTACTCAGGAAAAAGATCTTGGAGTCCTTGTGGATAGTTCTCTAAAGACATCCATAAAGTGTGCAGCAGCAGTCAAAAAAGCAAACAGGATGTTAGGAATTATTAACAAAGGGAATAAGAGGGAGAATATCTTATTGCCCTAATATAAATCTATGGTGTGCCCACATCTTGAATACTGTGTATAGATGTGGTCTTCTCATTTTAAAAAGGATACACTGGCATTAGAAAAGGTTCAGGGAAGGGCAACTGAAATGATTAGGAGTTTGGAACAGGTCCCATATGAAGAGAGATTAAAGAGGCTAGGACTTTTCAGCTTGGAAAAGAGGAGACTAAAGGAGGATATAATAGAGGTATATACAATTATGAGTGGTGTGGAGGAAGTGAATAAGGAAAAGTTATTTACTTTGTTCCCATAATAGAAGAACTAGGGGCCACCAAATGAAATTAATCGTCAGCAGGTTTAAAACAAATAAAAGGAAGTTCTTCTTCACACAGCGCCCAGTCAATCTGTGGAACTCCTTGCCTCAGGGGTTGTGAAGGCTAGAAGTATAACAGGGTTTAAAAGAGAACTAGATACATTCATGGAGATTAAGTCCATAAATGGCTGTTAGCCAGGATGGGGAAGGTATGGTGTCCCTAGCCTCTGTTTGTCAGAGGGGGGTGATGGATGGCAGGAGAGGGATCACTTGATCATTACCTGTTCGGTTCACTCACTCTGGGGCACCTGGCATTGGTCATTGTCTGTAGACTGGGTACTGGGCTGGATGGACCTTTGGTCTGACCTAATATGGCCATTCTTATGTTCTAGTGTCTCCTGCTAATTATCTTGATCCCCCCCTTAATTACATTGTTCTCTCACAAACTGCTTACAGAAGTGCCCCATGGATGGGGCTGGGAGACTGTAGGTCCCCTTATTTGCAGTTATAGGGTAGTGATGAGCTTTTGGGTTTCTCGTGTCATCTAGTCCTGTGTGAACGGCTTGTCAGTGTGGAAAAGTTTCAGGTGTCCTGCCAATGCCACCCATGGTGGGTGCACCAATCTAGCCAGGCAGGGGTGGGTTTGCCATGGTGTTGGCTAACCCTGCTGTGGAGTTTTGCAGACTGTTGCCTCTAAATAGAAGGATGGTGGGCATTTTCCGAAGGCTCTTTGAATTGGCTGTCAGCTGCAAGGGGCTGTTTTTCCCCTTTGCAACATTCCAAACCCTGGAAGGGCGCAGGGCAGTTTTGAACTGGGGACACAACTGATGCACCATGCCAGCTTCTCCAGCTCAGGGGGTGGACATCAGGGACTCTCGAGTGCTGGTTAGTTGTCAGCTGTGATGACCCTATGGGTACCTCTGTGCTGCAGTCGGAGGTGTGGATACAGCATGTGCAGACACACCCTACCTAGCTCTGATGGAGTGTGCATTTACTTCATAATCCTGGGTCTCTTGATAGGCGGAGGTCACCCCTCTGCTAGTCTACAGTAGTAGAAGAGTTGTCATAAGAGAAAACAGCGCAGCAGGGGAGCCTGGTTGTGTTTAGGTTTGTCCCAGGGACAGAAGGCTAATCCCCATGATGATCCCATCCAGATCTGACCCTGACGCTTCTCCAGAATATTTACCAGTCCAATTAGCCCTGTGTTCCCAGCTTCCCACTGATAACAAAGAATAGCCATTGCTTTGTGACAGGGTAAGGGTCACTGTGCTGCTTTGGGGTTTTTTAATGTCACCACAGTTACCATACAATGTGTTGGGAAGAGATGCAGGCAGTAGGATTGGCTGTCCAGCTTTTTGCTTTGAAGTATAAGCCATAGAGCAGCGTCCAGGCTACAACCCTGCTTCTCAGCCAGTAGTCTAACCAGGGGAATGAGTAGAGCTGCTTCATGTGCCAATATCTGCTATGCAAGTGGAGAACCAGCCTCTAATTCCCATGGAGTTGTGGATGTAGCTGTGGTTGATTGTGACTTCAGAGGCAGAGAAGTGCCTGGTTTTCTGTCCTGGGTAACTGTCCCCCAGCCTCCAAAGCTGCATGTATCATTTCTGCAGCCTGGAACTTTTGGCTTCTCTCTCCCTCTTTCCTGGCTCCCTTGCTGGAGGTCCTGCTTGTTTGTTTGCAACATAAAACTAAATCAGCCCGAGTTAAGTGCCTTCCCGACCTTTGCTGAGGTCTCAGTTTTGAGCAGAGCCCCAGAGGGCTCCTCTTCTTTGAGGTTTCCAGAGGGTGGACTGGCTGATGCTATGCTCCGTGTGCAGGACTGAGAAGATTCAGATTAATTGTGGCAAATTCAGCAGCATTAGTCGTAAAGCCCCCAAAGATCAGCAACTGCGCCACTACTAAAAATACTAGGGCTAGGCAGTGTAGCCCTTGTTTTATGTTGCTTGGTCTTCATCACCTAGAGGCACTCGGTATGTTGTATGCGGGGTGGTGTATAGAGAGAGTGAGTGTATTGCTGAGACAGTAAGGAGAGAATTGGTTATAAATCCTAGAACCCTGCCCTCTCTGGCTATCAGCCAGGCACAGCCTCTGTCTGTCATCGGCAGATCGGATGGGGCCGAATGTTGACAGGGGTGACATCACCCAGAGACAGGAGTCCACTGATTAATCTCCAAGGTCAGTGGCTGTTTTATTTATAACCAGGCAAGTGGTTGAATTGGATTTCTACAGTGATGCTCTTGTAACAAGTTGTCCACAAAATGTTTGAATCCTCAGTCAAGCAGTGTTTGAGAAGATACTGTGCAAATGAGTGATTTTTTTCCCCTCCGCCTTCTCTCCTGCATTCAGAGACCTCTGCTGGTCAATATACAGTCCTCTGCTTCCCCATAAGCACAGTGCACATCTCACCTGTGGGAATGTGCCAACTCTGAATATTTGCTGAGACTTGGGATTTAAACTATCTGAATTCATCCACATAATGAATCTCTAGCATCTGTCCAAACACAGATCAGATTCTGTTTCAGGGAAGAATAATTTTTGTGCTTCCCTTTTCCCCTGTTCCATTTTTATTTTGTGAAAATAAGATCTTTATTTCTAACAGCTTTCTTTTGCTCCTTGGTTTTGTTTTTCTTTACCTGACATCAGGATCCTCTGGTTGGGGCTTCAGAATTCTGTTATGTTTCAAATGTGTCCTGTAAACCTTTTGATTTTTCCTTTCAGAATGACTTTTCCTTTAAATCTTGTATTGTAGTATGTGCACAACATAGAATGTAAAAAGCCAAAATCAATACAAAACATTTAGATTCTGTAGAAACAAAACGTTTCACTTGATCTGAAATTAATATTATTGGAATTTTCTTTCACAGAGAATTTTTTGAAATCATAGGGTTTTTGAAATTGAAATGAAAACAAGTCTTGAAATCCCAACCCTCCTTGAAATGGAACGTCCATTCTCCAGCCATCACCTAGTACTTAGTCTGAAGGGAGGATCTGTCTCCTCTATCTGCAGAACTGTTTCTAAATGGAGAGTTTATCATGCAGTGATTAATCAACAGGAGGAGGTTGTCCCATTTCCTGCCCATGCTTGGCTGCAATACCTGAGTGTGTAAACAGGCCAGGGTTAATCCACTTGATGTGTTTAGGAGAATGAGTTGCTGTTTCACTAAATGTAGTTAAAGGTTTATAAACTTTTAGTTTCCTATTCTGCATGAATATTGTTGGCATGTAAATATTAGGAATAATTTCCTCAATGTGAAACAAATTTATTATATTGTATATACAATGCTTGCAGTGGACAGGAAAACAGGTTGTGGATGTCAGCATACAGACGAGTACACAATCCTCATAATACTTTATTTAGTGCCTTTTACCTGAGGTTATACTATGCATCATTAATCCAGATTCTACTTCACTTGCAGTAATGAAACTCACTGGAATTAAATGTACTTACTTCAGATTTACACTGATGTCCATGAGGTCCAGAATGTATGCACAGTTTGTGAAACTTATCAAGTAAACCTTAAAGTACATAACTTTTCTTCTAACATCACAGACCTGATTATTTACAATAAGGCCTCTTGACTGAACTCTGGCAGTGCAAAGGGGTATAAAATACTTTTCCACTGGCTTTTATGGCCCCTTACTCTGCCATTAATATAAATGAAGACCATGCCCACTATGTGCAAACCATCTGTATTCTCCAAAATCAAATCCATCCGCTGGGTTCTTTCTTTCAAGATCTTCATCTGTGAATTTAGGAGTCTACCGTAGGTCAGTGGTAGATTCACAGCTGGTCTGTCAAGATCAAAGTATCCCTTTTTTTAAAAAAATTTTTTTTTGGTTGGTTGGTTGTGCCTTTAGAAAGAGAATTTCTGACCTTCCCAGCTGGCAGGTATGAATCAATGCACAGTTTCCTTTTCCTTTGGTGGGGAGGGGACTGAGTTGCTGCTCCTCAGTTCTCTTTCCATAGTGATTTGCTAGGATTTCTCATAGCTTTGCTAATCTCAATTAATTGCCATGAACATTCGCACAGAGTTTTATCTGTTGTTTCTTCAGCACAATTGTTGTGAAATTGTTGTGCATGGGTTGGGTTCTGGTGATTTAAGGGATTTTCCTTGTTGAGTCTGGCCTGTCATACCTCTTGACTCTTGCTCCCTTGCTGGCCTTCAGACAACATGCTTTAGCAATACAATGCCTTTACACTCTGATCTCCAGAACATTTGTATCTGGTTTACATGAAGGATGCTCTGAAGCTGAATTATTTATTGACACCACGTTCAACTAGAAGAAGCAAGTTAGCTTTTTGTTTTGTTTTTTAAACTGGCAAAATGGAAAACAAGGGACCAGATTCTGATCTCAGTGTCCCTAGTGTAAATCTGGAAGTGCACAGTTAATTTGGATTTAACCTTGTGGTGCAGAGCGCAGAAACCAGCCCAAAGTCTCTAATCCAAGCTGTTTATATGCCCCTGCCTAGCAGATACCAGTGAATGGTCTAAGTCCTTGCCTTTAGTTTAGGCATCTTGCAAGGCTGGAGGAATCTGGATTATGTCTGCAAGCCTCCTGATGTCATGCTGTGCTGGATAACGAACTCCTGCTAAATTGGATCAGCTTTTCAGTTGGCAACCCCTCTGAAATCTGACAGAGGGTCAGGGCAACATGTGTTTATACTCTCAGCCCCAGTATGCCAAGAACTTAACTATTTACTCTGATGTGTAAAGAGCCTGAGCATTAGGGAGCTTTAATTACTGAAGCAATTCTAGTGCGAAGCAGGTGTACATTAGTGTTAACTGGAAGTTATACTGCGCCATTTTGCTTGTTGCTTGCTGATGCTTTAAAAATGTCTAGTCCAATGCAGATCTGTCTTAAAAGCCTAAAATGATCCTGAAGGAGGGATTAGGAAATTGGTCCTCCCCCAACAAAACAGTTCTATAAACTTAGCAGCAGAATCTCTACCCAAAGGGAAACCCCAGAACAAGATGGGCACCTAGGAAACAAGTGCACATTGGGGCACCCTGTACTTTGTGTTCACCACTTTTATAGAGCTGTGCTATATTATGGATCACTTGACAACTCCTAATCTGCCGAGTATTATCCTGTTGCAAAGTGTGTAACAACACTGCATATAAAATGAGATCTTGCTCTATGATTGTTACAGAAATATGTTGTAGTTCTGTGTAACGCCCACAAAGGCACACTGACACCTCCCCCCATCCCCGAGGCAACTATCAACAAAGTCAATTGGGCCGTTACCTGCTTAACCGGCCATTCTTAAGCAAGGGGAAGGTACCCTGTAAATCTCTTGTTTATATCACAGAAACATTTCAAATCTCACATACGCAGGGGACTGTTCATCTACACCTTGGCCGGGGGTGGGGGGAATCCTCAGAGAAAAGAAGGGGATGGGATAAAAATAAGAGATCTCCTCCTCCCGTCTCTCTGCTTGCAGCATCGACAAATACCTGAAGAATATTGAACTGGAGGAGGGATCCCTGGCTTGGGGTGGGGGGTGAATCCAACTTGTGAACTGGTACAGCTCAGTGTGAGGAAGACATTTTGCTTTTAATTTCATTTAGGTATTCGCTTGCGTTTCTATCTTCCTATTTCTTTTCTAGCCAATTCTGCCTTCTATGCCTTATCACTTGTAATCACTTAAACCTATCTTTCTGTAGTTAGTAAACAGATTTTACTGTGTTTATCTTAACCAGAGTGTACCTGGGCTAGTGTGTGTGGGAATCCATTGCGGGGTAACAAGACTGCTGCATTATCATTCCCCGGGTTGGAATGACAGGTTGACTATGAGTATGCACTGTCCAGAAGAATACTGAGCAGTGCAAGACACACATTTCTGGGGAACACGGCCGGTGCTAAGAATTTGTAGGTATTTCCCTGTATGTGGTTCATGAGTGGCTGTGAGAGTATTCATGTATTTAGCTGGGGGGGTGTTTACATGCTGAAGGCTGCGTGAGCAAACCAAGATAGTCTCTTTTGGCAGTAGAGCTGTGAGGAAGCATTGCAGGCACTGCTGTTCAACAGTCCAGGCTGTCCCCTGAGGAATGTCACACACGATGTTGTACCATGAATCTGACAATTTAGCCACCAAGGGACATGTCAGAGGGGAGAAGAGTGTGCCTGGAAAGAATAAGATGGCCGAAGCCTCACCTCAGGAACAAGTCAGAGTCCAATCTGATTAGACTTTGGGGGGGTTCACATAGTCATGGGAATTAGGCGCTTGATCCAAAATCCACTGACAATGGAAAGACCTCGTTTGTCTCTATCAGGCTCTGGAAGGGGTTAGATTCCCTCAACTCTGCAACCCTCCAAGGAGACCACTGCGTCTTTGTTCTCTACAGTAGGCTTTTTAGAACTGCGCCCAGTCTAATTTTGCAGGACTCAGCGACGTTTACAGTGTGTTTCCCTTTCCCATGAAGCATTTTGGAAAGAAACCCTATCTGTGCACTGTGCAGGGACCCCCTGCCAGCACAATGACATGCAGATATCCTAGAGGAGCATCCAGCAAATTCCAGCTCCGCTCTACTCCAGCTGACACAGCTGTGTAGTGCCTCCTTCACAGCTTGCATGACTGAGCCATGGGCCACAGGGATCTGGTAAGAATCTGGGTATTGTGCCTGACGTGAACAGAATGAGCCTGGCTGCTGGGGAAGAAACACTACTAAAGGATTAAATCCCACTCTAGTGTGAGATTGCCACTAGCCGATAGAACTTACCTGGATATACAAATCCTTTTTGCTGAGAATTACTTCGTAAGACTGATTGTGTTGCTGCAAAAACCCAGACGGGTGGTCGTTTTCCTAATGAATGCAAGTGGATCATGGTGGAGGGCAGTAATAGAGCCTCTGTGTGTGACAGTGCACCAGGAAATCTCTGTGATGGGGCACACTTCTTCATTCGTCTGCAATACTTAAAATCCTGTCATTGAATCACCTCTTTCAGGAAGAGAGAGCCTTAGACGAGACGAATTAAGTGTCGTTATTATCAAAAGTGTATTATAAAGGCTCACGGATAATGTACGTACTTTATGCAGCAGCCTCCAATGAAGGCGCTTGAACTGCTTTGCAGATATTAATTAAGCCTAACAACCGTCCATGAGGTAGGTCCTCATTTGACACTATTTTGTTATGACCATTGTTATGTGGATTGTACAGATGGCAAACTGAGTCACCGAAAGGATAAAATGGGGATTGAGCCCTGCAAGAGTGTGTGTGAGATGCAAGGTGGAGATGAAGAGGGGATCTCCTAAGTGAAAGAGAGAGAGGGAGTGAGAAGAGGAATGCAGTAGAGTGTTTCAGAGAAATCCATCACTGGACAGCACATCCAGAACTGCAGAGCTTGGCATCTGGGAACGTCTTTGCTTTAGATCGTCTCTAAGGTATGAAGGTCTCTATTAAGGGTTTAGGGCAGTCCAAGTAATTTCCCTGGTGGAAGACAGGAGCCGTTTATTTTTCTGTGTTAACATGTTCCAAAAGGCCCCTTATTTCACGGAGGGGCTCCATGGAGGCCTGTCCTACCCGCACAGGCCTGTGCCTGTCTGAATCCTGGGGTTTTGACACATTGTCTGTCTGTCTGGAGAGGAGATGCAGTTGTGAGAAGGACAAATCCTGTGGCGTGAGCTCATAAATGTCACCACCGGCCATTTCTAGCGAACTGCTGTTTGAATCCTTCCATAGGAGGTTCCTTTTAAAAGCCTGGGGACAGATTCTCACCCGGCGTCAGTCAGCCTAGCTCTGTTTACTTAAGTGACAATCCCTGTGTAAGAGAAAGTTAGCAGAGAAGCTGTTGCTGAAGTCAATTGCAGAACTTCCAGAGGCTTCAGTGCAACTGGGCTGTATCTGGGCTTGTATGCAAACACACTGGGGAGCAGCTGGGCCCTGGCATTCATCGGAAACACATTGGAGGGGACTAGATCCCACACAGCAAATCCTAAACCTCACAGGTCAGATCTGCAGCGGTGCTGAGCTGCAGGCCCAGCTGGAGTCGAGGGGAGCTGCAGGTGCTCAGCACCTCCGAAGGGCAGAGTCCAGACACACCCCGAATTTGTAGGAGTGTGGAAGCTCTGCTGTTGCATTGAGTGAGATGTTGCTGTGGTGACTGGCGCACCAGGATGAGATCCGACTGTCTGTCTAAGCCCTCTGTATAGAATGGAAACCCCCCACCCACATCAATGCCAAGAGTTCAGCAAAACCCTTTTGTTATGATATTTTGAACAAAACCTGGATGTGTCTCATGGCCTGAAGACACTGAAGGGACCCTCTGCAGGCAGAGACAGAGTCCAGAGCAAAGCCTGCCTGGCTAGGTGGTGTTTTATTGGCGTTCCCAAGTGAGTAATCCTATTAAGTGCTGAGCATATGATTCAGCTGTCCTGCGGCATGGCTAATCCTGCCAGCCGCAGTGTGCATTCTCCTATTTTCAAGGGAGATTTCCCTGGGTCCCTCCAGGCGCAGACCCATCCATGGAGTGCATTGTTGTTGGTCTCTGTCACCTTTCACCTTATTAGTTGAGAGCCGAAGGGACCCCCCACCTCTCTTGTAATGAAATGGGAAGCAAACTCCTAAGAACCCTGGAAGTTGTTTAGTGTCCCTATAAAAATATAAGACCATGTGGGCTTTTTTCATCTTTCCAGGATAGCTAATTAGCCAGATCTCTGGGTTAGCTCTGCCTGTTGCAGCTGGCCATGCATTTGTTGTGACCGGACAGTGTTTTATATGTAGCACAGGGAAACCCTGCACACTGATTCCACTTTCTGCACTTTGGCCTGCAGTGTTTAATAGCTTCCCAGCCAGGGAATGTCTTTCCTCTTCCCAGCTGTGGATTTCCTAGGCTTTAAGTGCTCTTTACCTTGATCCTTAGCTTCGCTGCTGTGATCTTCCTCTCACCGCTAGGAATTTCACACCCCCTCAGTGCAGATGGAGGAGGCCTCTCCAAACAAGAAAGTGGATAGGTTTATTTCACAGTTTGATCACTGTTTTTTGTGGAGGGGGTTATGAGACAGCACGTTGGGTATTCATTCTACGAAGGAAATTTTAATCTGAATATTTGTGTAGAGAGAGGTGGCAGCTGGGAACTGTAATACATCTGTGTATTCACTCAACAAATGCTTCATCAGAAAAGCTGGAATAGCAAAAATGTTGCCCAATATTTTTAGTTGCCTACTTTTTATAAAAAGTAAAGTTATGACCAAATCGTAATATTCTGACCGAAATGCAAATTCTCTGTTGTCTAACTGTGATGAATGTGTCAAGAGGAAGTTGGGAGCAGAATACATAATAACATGTTCTGCTTGACTTGCATCCCCTTGCAACTGTGAAATCCAAAGTTAGAAATGGGTAAGGATTTATCAGGGCTCTACTCCATCTGCCTATTAACGTAGTAGACTCTCTACAGCATGTTTTCTGTTGCTTTGTCCAGTCTTGCTTTAAATGTCCATGTGATGAGGCCTTGCCATTGTCCCAACCAAGACTGTCCTGCAGCTAATAAATCTTTACTGTTAGGAAGATTTTTCTTGTAGTCAGCCTAAATATTCCCTTTCTTAACTCCTTTTCTTTATTCCACCCTTCTCATTTTTGAAAATGGTCATCTACATACAAGGAGTTCCAACCTAATCATCAGATGCCAGAGTTAATCCTGAAGAATACCTGTTTCAAAACCTACTGATGCAGCCTGAGACAGCAAATCTGGGGTTAGAAGATTGATGCAAGACTCGTGTGTGTAACATAAACTATTTCAAGTGTGAAAATTCTGAAAATACTGGAGAAAGTAAATGCAATAAATGACCCAGGACGCACATTAATGGTCGTGCTGGAAAAGCCAAACACGTGAGCACTTCTGAAAATCTCACCCATTGTGGAAAGGGACCGATGAGGGTTGATGTTGTTTGTGGTTCCCTTGAACCAATTCCTGTGGTCTCTAGCCTTGCTTTGTGTTGTGCTCCTCCCTCGGGGATTCTATCTGTCCGCTTCCGCACCGGTTTATTGGGTTTTAGGAATCGGAGCTTTGGGTTGCCAGTTAGATTTATTCTTCATAAATTGAAATCTTAATATTTACAAAACTGGCCCAATTTCTTGTTTTAATTTTTTTCTCTTTTTCTTATCACTGAAATCTGAGGCAGTCCTATTGGGTTGCATGAGTGGGTGATAACAGAGATTCCACGCTGTCATTTAATGTCAAGACTATAGCTTTAATTAAGAAGAGAGACATTACTGGGGGTCTTTTGTTTTGATTTGAACACTGATTCGTGGGTTCGTTCTGATGGAGAAATTGAATCTGACCCTTAATTCTGTATCCACTCAGTCTCAATAGCGGATGCAGAAATCTTGCCTGCATAGGCCAATGATAAGTGCATGGGGGCAAATCTAACACATGGGGACTGAGCAACAACCGTGTGCAGGGGTTAAATTGGAGCTGAGCGGCAAATACTGCACTGGATGATTTTAGATTCCATTTTTCAGAGAATTGTGCTGTATGTCAGACAGTGTTGTCATGTGATTAGAGGAGAGACTTTGTTCTATTCCTGAACCTGCCCTGACTTCATGTGAGACCGTGGGCCTAAATTTTCAGACGTGACTAATAATTTTGGGCACCAACACGAGACACTTGAAGGGACCTTGCTTTTAGGGAGTGGAGGTTCAGCACTTCCTGAAAATCAGTGTCCCACCCTAAATCACTAGTCACGTCTGGAAAAACCAGGCTCTAATCTCTCTGAACCTCCGTTTCTTCCCCTGGTCCGTCTTATCTGTTTAGACAGTTAAGCTCTTCAGGGTAGGGACTGACTCTACTATGGGTGTGTAGAGCGTCCAGCGCAATGGTGCCATGATCCGACTTGGTGCCTCTAGATACTACTGTAATATATATAACATGAGACTATCTGATCTTGGAGATGTACGATATTGATTTGCTCAAATCAGTGGTACTTTTCAGATTGCCGACTTCACTAATTCTGGGCTTAGCTGGACGTGTGAAAGGCTACAGCACCTGAAGGGTTAATATTCAGTGTATCTCTGTGCATTCCAACACCGACTACGGGAAGATGAACAGGGAGTTTATATTTAGGGAAATGATGCCATTTAATTCTCCTCCTTTTTCCCAGTGCTGAAATAACCACGATGCCTGGACAGCTGAAAACATCAATGAAGCTGTTACCGGGATGTGAGGGGGGCGTGGGGCTCAGCCCACTGCAATCTGCAAATAACTCTCAGGTCAGAAATAAATCCACAGGGAAAATCTTGCATTGCTCAGTCAGCCAGCTAGGGAAAAGAAGGTCTTAATGCCGAGGTGGTGACATCTGGATAAGCCCTTCTATGCAAGAAGCCGTTTGTCTTTTCTGCAGTTACTGTGTTTTACGATGGGAGAAAACCTTTCCCACATCGAGCTCAAGCAAGTGACTGCCTGACTCCCACGGGCCTCGATGACTGTGGCTCTTCTAATACAAACTAGGAAAAATGCTAATGGAAAAAAGTCATTTGTATAAACTGCCTGTCTCTTGGGGGAGCTTATGCCTCCCTTAAGGGGGACACGGGACCAGTGGTGTGATGAGAGCTGGCTGCAGGCCATTGCACTGGTTAGTTTGTAATATTCTTTGTGATGATGCTGCTTATTGCAAAGGGATAAACGTGGGCTGAGTGAGACACGGACCACAATACGCTCGCCATATGCCCAAGGTTCCTCATCCCCACACTAGGCTCAGAGGCTCTCTTAGCAGAGAGCAAACTAGGCTTGATATGTAGACGCTGGCCCAGAAGCTTCAGTGTTCAGCACAATTCCGTTCCTCCGACGGTTCCAGAGTGTGTGAGCCCTTAATGAGTCTGAGAAGTTATGATGTGTTTGATTCCTAATGGGGACGCTGTCTCCAGTCGTGCGGCATCTGGGCTATCGCTGCCTGGGGTTGGGTCTGGACGGATCTGAGCTATGGATGGCTGGAGGAGCACCCGGAGCAGCCGAGATGAGTGTGTCTGGTCACCAGGAGTCAGGTCTTGGCTCCCTGCCAGCTCACCTCCTAATAATTTATCCCAAACATTTTGCAAATTGGCCAGCAACCCACTTATCCCTGCGGTACGTTGGAGATGTCACTCTGAGAATGTTAATGGTGCCAGCATGCTGAGCGGTGTGGCAGGCTCATGCAGGAAAACGATTAGAGCAACGTACGGGGGGCGGGGGGAGGCAGTGGTTTATTAGTGCCAGCTCATCTCTCTCCTTCAAGCCCTGCAGCCAAACGTTCCTGTAGCAGAGTGCAGCTCATTGTTCGTTGAGGAAGAGAACCAGAGCCATGAGATTGGCAGGGAATATCAAAACTTGTTTCTGGGTAATGTTTCCACCTCCCTTCCCTCAGTACTGTATTAATTGGGGTTGACAGTGGAAACACAAGCACTTGTCAGTCTCCTCTGCAAAGGTGCTGTCTGCTGATGATGGGGGGAACATGACAGAGCTGATGAGTAATGGTGCTTGGAATCTGATATGCATCTAGCTGACCAGTCCAGTACTTTCTCTGGCTGCAGCCTACAGAGGAAGTGAGGCTCTCCACAGGCTGGCATGCTGCAGCTGGCTCTGCGGGGTGATGGGCCTCTGAGAAAGGGTCTCCATAGCAATAGGAAAGCCTAAAAAGTCCCAAGGTTTTGTTCAGAGATGCTTGGATGTGGATTCTAACTTGTCAGAACCTTCGAGGGATCTGAAAGCCTCCCAGTAAGAACAGGGTGTCTTGCGAGGACTTGGATGTGTTGCAGACATGAGGTGATCTCTCTAACTCGGTGCCTGGGCAGCTTTCGGCTGAATCTAGAACCTAGTTCGATACCCATGGAGCCATGTAACTTCCACTGAAGCTCATGGGAGTGAGTCCTTCTGTCCCGACACTGTGGTATCTGAGTGCCCCCCAAGAGTGAAAACAGCCTTGATGGTTTCTCTTTTCCTCTCACTGGCGGGACACATCCTGAAGGTAGCTTGAATGAATTTCTAACTGGCTATGGAAGTGTGGGTGAGGATGTTGGGGGAATTGTTTGGTGAAACGGGGTGGAAGACTCTTTGCCTTCAGCTTTGTGTTGCAGGGTAGCAGGTCCCTGTGAGCAGACCAGGCCTTGTGTCCCATGTCAGAGCAACTGGGTCTAATTGAGCAAGTTAAAGGAGGCAGGGCTAGACTTGAGATTTGGGAGGGAGGGAGCTATGGGGGCAGGCTGTGGCTGGGGAGAGGATAGTACAAAGTCTTCCTGAGCTAATCAAGAGCTGGCCCCACCTTTTCATATTTGCAAATATTCTCAATTATTTCTAGGTGGTTGTTTTTTTAAATAAAAAAAAGTCTCCTGGAAACAGCTGTCTCAGATGGAGCCTGGTGCAGATTCTGAAATTGCTGAACAAGGAATGGGGTGAATCCATTTCCAATTCACAGTACTTGGCATTTGAGGCTGTTTGGAGTAATTATTGGGAAAATTAAAAATCTGTTTCCCTTCCTGTTTTGACGGAAACAATGAACAATAACCTCCCCTTGCTAAAGACACCTTTCTGCCATCAGTGCAGAGTTTCTTTCGTCTCGCTCTCTGTGGCTCCGTTCCCACCCTGGCCCTTTGTCTGTCTTGCCTGTTTAGACTGTAGGCTCTTTCAGGGCAGGGACTGTCAGTCTCTGCATGCTTCAGACAATGGGGCCCCTGGCTAGTCCAGTAGTGCAAATAAATGCAGCTGAGTGCTGCCTCAGCATGGGATGTGTGTGGGGGCTATGCTCTAAAGTGACGGGCAGTGGGAGTAACTCTTTACTCAGGGAGGAGTTCGGGATCCTAATTGATGGGCTATAAACTGCAGTGCGTGCCAGCGCATGACACATGGTTTCCTGGTGACCTACATGCCGAATCCTGGACCGAGCTGTGCCCAGCACTGGTTATCCGCGTCCTGGGGATTTCCAACTGCTGCCCTCTGTCATGTGCTCAGACTCCAGAAGCATCCTGAGCACAAGGGTGAGGATGTCGATGGGCTCTGAAGTCGAACGTGAGCGTGTCTGTGCTAAGCACAGGCGGAGCGTGGCAGATCGCGAGGTAGCTTGTTGCAGAGCTCGGCCCTGCCTGCCTGGCAGGTGACCGTGAGGACGCCGACCTTGGCCGTTGTGGTGATGCAGGTTCTAGTCTCATGCTGGAAAGACCCTTTATTTAACCAATGCCAGGGGGCCTCACGTGCCAGGACCGGTGCAGTCCGGGTGCCCTGACACTACCTCTTCTGCACTCGCCTAGCAGAGGTGGGTGCTGGAGACGGACTTTTGGAGAGTGAGGTGGGATGCCTGGGTCCTTTCACCCACCTCTGTTGCCCAGCCTCTGTCACAGTATGATGCATTCATTCCCCTCTAGGGATGAGAAGGGAATTCAGTGTCCTCGGCCCCTTCAGTCCTTGATCTCTCTGCTACTGCTGCCAACGGTGCTAATTAGTTTGCAGAGAAAGGGTCTTCTAGGCGGTGGGGTGAGGTCATTCCCAAATGGGCTTTATTGCCACCACTTGCCCATCCTGCAATGGTCTCTTCCATAATAATGCACCTCGGGCCAAATTCAGCTCATGGTTATCCCTGTGTACTTGACTCACACTAGTGTCCATGCACCTTTGCCGCCAAAAGCAGGGTTTTGTGCCACTGAACTTCTCGACTGGCATAATTAAGCCCATTGCTGGTTCTTAGCAGAGGTCTGTGACCATGTCACTTCCAGCAGGCGCAGTGCCATCCTGGCTCTGCTGTCCTTCCCCGTTAGTGTAGCCAGCGAGTTCACATCTGTTGTTTTTCTCACTTGATTTATCCCCCCAATAAATTCCTGGTATAAACAGTGTATTATCAGGACTTTGACTCAGCCCCTTGCCTCCCTTCCAGTGTATTGCACTTTCGCTACAGCAGCTCTTCAGCAAAAACAAACAGTCTGTGGCAAGTCAGTGGGGGCAGCCTGAGTTAGTCCCTGGGAAAAGCTGCTGGTGTGTGAGCTTACAGGGATCAGCTGTTTGAAGCTCAGCTGGGAGGCAGCGTGTGCATTATTGTCTACTGTGGGAGATGGAGATGGCCTGGAACGCACTGAGGAAAGAATCACTGCGGGCATGTAAGCTGCATGTTCCTCTGTTCCCGGTAGAGAGAGATGTTCCCATCAGTCAGTCGGTTAGTGCACATGCTGTAACCGGCGGATAATGCACCATAGACACAGGCGCCCTTCTGGCTAGGGAGGGGACATTTTGTTGGTTGGCTCAGTAGAGAGCTGATAGAGAAGTGAATGCATCTAACATCCCAGCCAGTTGTGGGTGTTGTACTGTGGGCTACACAGTAGCATATACTGTTACATAAAGAGACAGAAAACCTTTGAGGCTGTTTGGAGTAATTATTGGGAAAATTAAAAATCTGTTTGTGTCCATCAAAACAGGAAGGGATTGAACAGTAACCTCCCTTTGCTAAAGACATCTTTCTACCACTCTTAAGGCTGCTCTTAACATTTGGGGAACTTTACTAGCTTGGCAGAACAAGATGCTGTAACTAAAACTCAAGGTGAAGGTAATTTCGGCTCTGTCTTGAATGTAAACATTGCATTATGGCATCTCTCCTCGCCCGAGGCTCCATTAATCTCCTGGCCATTTGATATCCTCCTGACTGACAGAAACTAGATAGGACTGTTTTGAAGTTTGCGGTTAACCCTTTCTAGGTAATGAATTGTCTGGGATGGGCAGCACTGCTCTTTGTATATATGGTTCCCCTCCCCGCCATTCCTTTGTGGCTAATGAAAATCAAGTCTGCTCACTGAAATGAATTACATCCTGCCACCAGTGGAAGACCGCTCTTGTGCTGCTATTAGTGTGCTAAAGAATTTCACAACACCGATTGTTTTTGCAGTCCACCTGGTACAGCAGAACTTTCTTCTAGGAAAGACCCTGCTCTTACTCTGCATTTCACCCTGGAGCATGTTTCTTGGAGTGTGCCCAGAACTACCACCTGGCAGCTCCACAGAGGCTTTTGTTTCACGAACAAAAGAGGTTATCCTCGCACTGGGGTAATATTACCATTCATTTGTATGAGGGTAGAGCCTAACAGAGATTGGGGCCTCAAAGTGGTAGGCACTGCACAGACACCTAGAAAGAGCCAACCCTGGCCCCAAACAGCTTATACTCTAAAAGGACAAGTGTGGAAAGAGGATTATAATTATGTCCATTTTACAGATGGGGTACTGAGGCACAGATACTTGCCCAAGGTCACTCAGGGAGCTAGGGATTGAACTTAGATTTCCTGAGACTTTGCCTAATGCCTTGAACACTAAAATCCTTGCTGCCCAGATAATAAGTATCTGGCTTTGCCCTTATTAAAGGGACTGTAAATACTCCCACCAACATTGGTGGGGCAGCAAGTCTAAATGATGCTAATACGTCCTCAATAGCGGGGAGGGTTGGATTCTAAACTCTCTGGATTTTCATTCTGAACTTCAATGCATGGTTCCTGACCACTTTGGTCTAGAAAGTAGGCTGGAAAATTGTCTACTGGTGCAATCTCTTGTGTAGAGAGCACTGGTCATAGGTAGTATCTGGAGTGACTCTGACATTTACTGAGAGCATAAGAAAGGCCGTACTGGGTCAGACCAAAGGTCCATCTAGCCCAGTATCCTGTCTACCGACAGTGACCAATGCCAGGTGCCCCGGAGTGAGTGAACCTAACAGGTGAAGATCAAGTGATCTCTCCTGCCATCCATCACCCCCCTCTGACTGACAGAGGCTAGGGACACCATTCCTTACCCATCCTGGCTAATAGCCATTAATGGACTTAACCTTCATGAATTTATCCAGTTCTGCTTTAAACACTGTTATAGTCCTAGCCTTCACAACCTCCTCAGACAAGGAGTTCCACAGGTTGACTGTGCGCTGGGTGAAGAAGAACTTCCTTTTATTTGTTTTAAACCTGCTGCCCACTAATTTCAATGGGTGGCCTCTAGTTCTTCTGTTATGGGAACAAGTAAATAACTTTTCCTTATTCACTTTCTCCATACCACTCATAATTTTATATACCTCTATCGTATCCCCACTTAGTTTCCTCTTAGCAAAACTGATTGCTGATGCATCCTTATTTCAGTCCTGATGGAGACTCCCTGTGAACAGCCCCAGTCGTGAATCTGGGCAGTAAATTCAGAGATGCACCAAACGAGGGGAGAAAACAGCTAAACAAACTCTTGTGAAACCCATTCTAGGTTTGTGTTGGGGTGGGAGTGCCTGCACAAAGACTGAGGACTGGACTGTTTCCCAGTATTGAAAGATAATGAAGCTCCCGAGATCAGTTTGGTCAGGCATACTGGAAGGCCTGCAGTGAAGGAGGTGAACAGCTCACCTGTGTGTGTCGGGGGGGATGCACTTAGGAATGTAGGCCGTCATCCCTGAAAAGAACTAGAATTTCTACTGGGGGTAAATAACAAGATAATTCATGTCAAAATCAGCTGGGTTTCAGTGGCGAGAGACTGTGCACATGTTGTGAAATTATTTAGCAGCATGTTTATGGTGTGTTCAGCATAAGGGCAGTGAGGACTAAAGACTAGAGATAGACTTACAGCGCTACCTACTGGTAAAACTATTTTGTGCCTCTGTTTTCCAATCAGCCTGATAAGAGCCACTAGAGTCAATAATTAGGAAGTCAATAAGAAAAAAAGGGGCAATTAATATCAGAGATGCCTAATAATCGCTAGCTCTCATCTTATTGATTTTTCTATGCTAACAACGTTGGAGCACTGCTGGTGTCTATGTGTCACTTGTATGCTGGGCTGGCCAGCCATAGGTTCCATGGAGCGAGACCAAAGCAGGCTCACCCAGTGAGTAATGCTGGTGTCCCTGTCCTGTGCTGTCTGTGTGCTTAGGTCTTCGCAGGATCCCAAGTGGAGTAAGCCCTATGAAATTGGGAATGGAAACATCATGGTTTCATTAAGTGGGAAGCCCTGCGAGAGCCTACTAAGGCTTTGTGGGAATTTTATAGATGTGCCAGCAATTATTCCCTTGCTCTGTGACTGAAGAAACACATTTCCTTTCTAATTTCCTACTTGTTAGCTTAACTTCCCGAGCAATGTTAAAAGCTTATGGGGAAACCCCAGAAACCTTCATTTACAGTCACAATAACTGGTGTCTGCTTTGAATTTCCCCTTTGGGATCATTACTAATGCTGGCAAAACCCAATGAGCTCTCTACAAGCTTGTGAGAAAGGTTCTCAGGAAAGGGGGCAAGGTTATCTTGGCTTATGGCTCTGTCCATCCAACTGGATTTGCTCTAACTGGGAGGTCTGACATTTTTCACAGCCCTGCATGAAGGGACCAGTTTATCTTGGCTATGGGCACAGTTTGATGGGGGAGACCAACATCCTGAACTAGCACCTTGGATGGCAGTGAAGGCAAGTTTGGGCCAAACTGTCTTTTCTCTAAGTCAGTGGTGAGTGCTGCCTTAGAATTTCAATGGTGGCAGCTGGAATATGATGTGGGTCACTCCTGACGCTGGGCCTTCTTTCTTCAGTCCCAGTTTGGAAGCTCAGCCTACCAGAATAACACAGGCCTCTCTGCGTGCTTAGTAAAACTCTCCTTCCTGTAGTTCTGCTCACCAGCTGCATCATGCATTGCTAATGATGCAGTAGTGAAGCATGCTTGCATTTTTGATATGATGTTGCGGTGTCCGCAGTTTACTCATGAAGGGATTTGACTAGTCAGGCAACTGTGCACTTCGGTGGGGTGGAATTCATTTCCACACAAAAGCCATAGAGCTGAAGTGGTACCTAGGCCTTGCATGGGGCCTTTGCAGAGTTTAATTTCACTCCTTAATGAGCTGCTTTTACCTCCCACAGTATTTACTGATAATAAAAATAATCCCCAGAGCCCCGCGCGTGTGTACACACACACACACACACACACATATTTTATATATATAATATAATATACACACACACACACATACCCCTTTCAGCCTTCCCACTTCACCATAGCCTAAGTCAGATAATTGTTCGACCCAATACATGGTAAGTCCATGCTAGGTTACTAGGCTTTATTCTCCACCTGGGATGAATATGCTCATAGGACCTCTTTTCATCTGAAACTTTTTTCAGTGGAAAATTGCTTCCTTCCTTCCCCCCCCCCCCCCACAAAACAGCAATCTCCATGGGAAAAGATCAGTTTCCCCCAAAATGTTTGAGTTTTTTTTTTTAAAAAAAAGAACCTTTAAAGAAAATTTTCCATTCAAACTTTTTTGTCAGCATTTTTGGTGGGAACAAAAACCATTTCCATCTCCGTTCCCTGCACAGGCTTCCCAGCTGGGTCTGGTCTCCCACACCCAATTTCATCCCTGCCGATGTGGTGTCCTTTGCATGATCTTCTCAGAGCCCTTCATAAGCTGCAACATTTGTTTACACTGCAGTGGACCTTAACTATTTTTCTTACTGGTAGCCTGACATCTGTATGGTGGGTGGAGGGAGAGAGGCTGTCTTGCCGTATGCGTGCTCACACAGGCATGAGGCTTTTCCTGTAAAACCATTCTGATGCAATGGCCGTTATCGATGAAGGAAGAAAATAGGAAATAAATCATGAGAAAGGAAAAGTCCCAAAACAAATCGCTTCAAACCACTCCTTGTCCTATCTCGCACTCTGACAGCCTGAAGCCATTTTCTCTAGCTAGAAATATGCCAGCACTTGTTTCAGTAGCATCTTGTGATTTGGACCGTGGCCTGTGGAGTGTTTTGGGTGATCTGGTTTCGTTCTTTCTGTCCAGGTAGCCCATCCACCCACGTTCACCTTGGCACTATACACATGCCTAAGAGAATCGGGATTTCAAAACAGAGCATTGTGAGAAGTGGGCATGTACCCCATTTTCTCTGCTCCTCATTCTTCTCCCTGTTCCCCAGCAGCACTAGCATCTTTTGCTGCAGGAAAGTCACGCCCAAAAGTAACCAAACAGCAAAGATAGGTGATGCTGTTAAGATGGGATGGGCTTCCTTAGATGAGTGGGTTGTGCACTCACTAGTGGTGTTGGTGGGAAGAAACTGGGGAGGGGGTGGTGATACATGATTTGTGAAGATGGAAGGGTTTATCTGGCAACCTGTAGCTATGACTCAGGAAGGGGGAGCTCTGTCTGTTTAATCCCTTAAATTTTTTTTAATGTGAATTTAGTGGTGGCAAAAGATGCTGGATTGACAGACTATAGAGGCAGGAAGCCTTTCTGCCTCTATACAGTTTAAATTTTCAAAGGACACCCAGAATAAATAGAAGACACTGTTTAGGATCCTCTGTAGACACTTTAGACTTGCTTATAATTCTGAAGGAGCTCCATCACCTCTGACATGATGGATGCTCTCTCTGAAGTCTTATATATTGGGGGGAAATACATGTGTTTACGTTTTCTGGAAAGAGTAGGATTTTTACTAAGATGAAGGCTGAGTCCCTCCCCATCCTTAAGGCAAAAATAAGCAGCAGTGCTTTTAAAAAACCAAACCAAACGAAAATCAATCTGCATTGGGTGCTGAGACTTTACCTGGCCATGCTGTGTAGTTATCTCTGGAGGCTACACAAACGGCTACTCAAACAGCCAAACCAATTTTTGATGGAAGACTGGGTGTTTTGACTAAATGAATTTTTTCATGAGATGTGTCTGATTGCCACAGGATGCATCTGGGTTTTTTTGGTCAGAAAAACAAAAAACAACTGAAATATTTCATCTGGAAAGAGTTTTCTGCTGAGCAATGATGACTTTTGGACAAAATGTTTCAGTGTTCACATTTCTGCTGAAAAATATAAAATTTTTCAGGGAAATAGGAAAAGTGATTTTTCTTTTTTCTGAAAACTTTCTGCGGGAAAAACCTTCCATTTTTTTGGAACCATTTCTAGTACTAGTTCAAAATGGACATAGCACAATCTCTGGTTTCACCACTGTATATATTGGGGTTTGGGGGATTTTTTGTATACAACATCTGAAAACAGTTCACAGATTTTTTTCACCCCTGAAATGATACCAGTTCAGTCGACCCTTCCAGGAGTATGACAGGAGAAGTGTCAAAATTAATGAAGAAAGATAGTGGAGTGCATAGAGCTTGTCTGAAGAAATAAATCTTCTTGCCTTAATCCCTGCCTGTTGTTTGTTTCGGGGAAAGGACTTGACAAATGGAGAGCCAATACAATGTGCATTTCTTCCAATCCCATCTGATCTTCATTTCGAAAGACAATACAAACCATGTTCAGAATGTTATTGGGATTGCAAAGACTGCAAGGAAACTGTTATCTCAACCTTCCCCTCTCATCCTGGAGTCCAGTTCCCTCAGGATTCCCCTCCCAGGGTGTGCTGCTCCACACTGCCTCCTAGAAACCCTGTGCCTTCTGCCAGGCTTTTGGGATGCTCCTTGTTAACATTCCACCACCCAAAAGGAGGAGTTTGGAGTCATCCCCACCAGGTTGGCGTATTCCCTAAGGCTCATAAAAATCCTTCAAAGCAGCAAATTATTTTGACTTTGGGATGGACCAGATTGGAGAACCATCAGGTGGTTGGTTTGTTGTTTTTTTAGAAGTTTCCCAACAACAGACACCTCCAGATACGCTGTGGATTACACAAGTGCTGCACTCCCAGGGTATATCCCAGGAATCAGCATTTTCAGTAAGTGCACTCCTGGGTTTCTTTGCAGACTGGTTTCGCCTCCCTTGTTATGTTTACTCTCTAGTTACAACGAAGGGCATTTGTTTTAAATGGAGAGAAACAAATGGAAAGATTCCCTGTTTTCTCCTGGGGGCAGTATGGGACTCCTGGCATTTACCCTGGCATGTAAGCTTTGCACAGCGAATCTGCTGATAAAAGCCCTTTGTTACAGTATTGGCAGCACAATCGTGCTTGCAGGAGTTCCGTCCTTTCCTTTAAGCATCTCAAGGTCAGTCTCTTTGGTTTTAATTTCCTCAGATTAGATGCCCCCTGAGAAACATTTAGTGCAGGAAAAACTTAAGACATCAAACAGTCTTTGCACGGATCCCCTTTGATCTGCACAGCAGATCTCTCTCCTCCACCCTGAGGCTGTGCTCTGATCCATAGCCCAAGAGTCTTTGCATGGATTGCAGCGGGCTTTGCATCAGGCCCCTGATCACCTGTCTGGAGCAAAGTCCGCTGTGAAGGATGCCCAGCAGTCCTCTAGAACAACACAGATGAATCTGGTCCAGAACAAAACATGCCAAAGCTGGGGATAGAAAACCCTCTCAGCTAGAATGATGCAGCTGTGGAACAATCTTCCAGCGGAGGTGAGATAAATCCAGTCTCTTCAGGAAATGCTGCCAAACCAATCACAGCACCAGGCACCGACCTCTGAACCTCCCCCAGGCAGATCTTTGTCTCTTTGAAAAGGGGAAAGAGACAGAGACTTGAGAAGTCTCTTAGGGGCTGCTTTATTGCCAGCATATTTTATTGCAGAAGATGTCTGGGAACTGTGGCGATGGGTTGGCAGTACAACGCTCCAGGAGGAAGAGTGTGACCACCTGCAGGTGCTGTAGCCAATTTATTGAAGGTGGAAGGTGACTAGATACTAAGGTGATGGGTGGTAATGCCAAACCCTAAGATAACACCAACCAAGTTTCTCCACCTGGATTAGTGTGAACTTCCATGTCTTCTGATGTATTTTTGGTCCTGAGAACTTGAACCAGGCTCCTCCATCACTTTCCTTCTATGGGTCCAGAGCTAGGAACCTGCCTCTGAAGAATTTTTAAACTAAAAGCAAGTGAATTGAGATCGGTTCAAGTTTTAACTCTGTTCTGTCGGTCTCTGACTCTGAAGCTGGGAATGGATGATGGGCTGGATCACTTGATGATTACCTATTCTATTCATTCCCTCTGGGGCACCTGGCATTGGCCACTGTCAGAGGACAGGATACTGGGCTAGATGGACCTTTGGTCTGATGCAGTGTGGCCGTTCTTATGGCTCCTCTCAGGAATGTTCAGGCTGGAGCTGCAGCCAAGTGAACCGATACAGGCAAAAGCATACCTCCCAGCCTTGAGATGCCCTCACTGGGGCTGAGTTGGCTTTGTTAGTGTTCTGGTTTTTTAATCTGCTTTTTATTTGCCAGCATCAAGGAAGCTCCATTTGGCTGTGCGAAGCCAGGAAATGGGCCGCTGCACGCTTTGGAATCTTAGAACAAGTTGTGCCTTCTTTTGAAACGAAGGGAGGCGAAGCATGAGAAGCAAACACCGATGGGGCTTTGGACAATGAAACAACGTGGAGGGATGGTCCTGAGATGGAGACACCCCATGAGATGTTGACAATGGAACTTTGTTGCATTTTGCTCAGGGATAACCATCACCAAAGCTTTTCTATAGCCAGGGGTTAGTCCAACCTCATGAAATTGGGTGTTACTTAGTGGTTGTCCTTTAAACAAAAATAATGTTATGCTCCGTGATGACACTGTTCATCTGGGGATGGAAAAAGCATGGACTGAAATCCAGGTGTTCTCCCCAAGGGGATCCTTTTGTTTCTATTCTGCAGAGAGGTAACCTGCACTGCCACCAGCACTTTAGCAGTAGTCTAGGTTGGAAGTGGCCACGCCGTTCCTTTCAGCTGGGATCTTCATGGGAGGAGGATTGGACTTTGGAGTCTGCTGCAGAGAAATGTCCTGGCAAGATGGAAGGAGACAACAGCGTTGGGAAGAGAAATTTTGTCCACAGGCCAGGTATTAATGTGCGTGCAGTAATGGAAACAAAAGCAAGTAAGCAAGCACTAGTTGCAATGAAAGAAGCAGGATCCTCTGGCTAGGGTTTGGCAAATCACTCCAGTGAACAGACCGAAGATGACTTCATACAAAAGCATCTGTTATCCTAGCAACGTGGATGGGCTTTCCTTGGCATACGGCAACAGTGAACTGACCCTTAAGAGTAAACGTGACTGGACTAGGAAAATTAAAGGGAACTCGATCATTCTTAGAGGCCATTGCGGCTCTGGCTCCAGTCCAAGTTCCTTCCATTGGTTCAGGCACAGCCTGTCTTTGAGCTGTCTGTGCACGTGCCTAAAGAGAGCAACTTAATTGGGATGGGTGGGGGGGCATGGTAGGTCTTGGAGTGGCAAGAACACTGATGGGGGAGAGAGGGTGACAAAGAATCAGAACCTAGGGTAAGAAAAGTTGATGCTGACCAGAAACAGCTGCTAAATCGTAAGCTTTGGTCATCTAAGGTACAGAGCCCACATCACCACAGTACCTGAGCGTCTCTTAACTGCTGTGAGGCAGGGCAGGGCTGTTTTCCCCTTTGTACTGATGGGGAACATTTCCGTTCCCGAGTCCCGTCAGGCCCAAGGGACACAGGATCTGCGCTGGGAGTGTACACCCAGCTCTGGTGGACAGACTCGCACTAGCTCTGCTCAGAACAGCAGTGTGGCCCTGGTAACATGAGCAGCAGCTCAGGCTAGCAACCTGACTACATAGCCAGGGGTTGGGGATGGTTTGTACTGTACTCGGGGGACAAACCCAACTGGCTTCCTGTGCTACCCTGGCTATGGTGCTATCTTTAGCCTGAGCTAGGCAGCACTCTCCCAGTTGCAGTGTGAATGTCGCCATTGTGGTGAAGCAGGGAATTGAATCCTAGGCGAATGCCCTGACTATTTTGGGCCATCCTTCCTTTCCTTTAGATTCAAGAACAGCTTCCCAAGGGAAGTAGTGGAAGATCCACTGTTAGTCATGGGCAGCTACGATAGAGAATACAGAGTGGGAAGCCATCCTGCACCCACCAGAAGGAATGCACTGAATGTTTCCAATCTCTGCTTCTGATCTTAGCTGTTAACATGGGCAGCAGTAAGGGAAAAAATTCAGAAATAGCCTGTTGTTGGAGTTTACTTTTCTAGACATTCCCACACACTCTCCTCCATGACTAACATTGCTAATGAGTGAGTGGCCTGAAGTTTTCAACATTAATTTGCTGTTTCATTAGCTACAACATTGAGAAGTACTTAGAGGAATTGCTTAACAAAAGCATCTCCTCTGAAGTCAACCCGCCTTTAAAACCAACACAGGCACCCACTTTGCTGCTGGCTCTGGAAATAAATAACAGATGTTTTAATCATCTTTTTTTTTTTTTTTTTTTTTTTTTTAAATGTCGCACAGTTGGATTATCCAAAATAACACATTAGCAGGCTGTTGTGTGTTTGCTGTGGAATCTTTCTCACAAAGTCTCACTAATTGCTGTGTTGGTGAAATTCATTAGCTTTACTCTCCAGGCAACTGCTCCTTGCCTGGTGCTCTTAAAAGAACGCAGAAAGTTTGAAAGGGCAGCTGCATTAAGGCTCAGTCAGTGTCTAATCCTGCCATTGCTGTGAGTGGCAGCTTTCTCACTGGCTTCAACGGGATCAAGAACAAGCCTTTTTATTTGGAGGTTGTGTTCCTGTGTGCTCCCCCTAACACTTTACAATTTATGGAAATGCCCTGGCAGGGATTTACCATTGGCCCCACTAGCAAAACTTAAGCAGAATCTAGCTTAATTTGATCCTAGTTTTAACCTTGCAAGGAGAATTTGATGACAGTTCAGCTAATTGTATGCTACAGTTTGAGTTCTTTCCTTGAGTTCATGCTGGATTCACTTTTTTCCCCCCTCAAATGTCCTCAGGTAAGAGACAAATTGCAACATACAAAAAACAACCCTAGTCATGTAATTTGAACCAGAAGAAGATGTTAATGGCCAGGATTGGAAACTGAATTTATGTTTTTCTCCCTGGGGGGAAAAAGAAAAGAAAATCCACAGATAAATTGGTTTTCAAATGGCAAGAGTACCATCTGTACCAAATTTAAGGGTAACCTTTTCTACTGCGCTAACCTTCCAAAAGGGTTTGCTTTTCTCAGGGACATCTGCAGGCCGCATGCTGGATTTTGGCAGAAATTGAACTTGTTGTCAGCTAGTTCCATTTCATTAGCTGGTAATGGATATAAATCCATTTGCCAAGTGGCCCTGTGTACACACATCAGCTAGCAGACTGGGAGCAACCAGACACTATTACATTGTTGGTCATTAGTGGAGCAAGAAGGTGAGGTGCTAGTGGTCCCCCGTTTCCCATGTATTGCACGGAAAGTTAGCAGATGCCGTGAGAATTTGGGTTAATGTTAGATGCTAATTCGCAGCTCTGAGTGACTTCTGTAGGACTGTGTGTCAAGGGGAAAGCTGTCACGCTATTGACGCAATAGCAAGACTTGCACAATGAGGAAGGCTTCTTAAATCTAGTGCTGCTGCACATGAGCAGGCAAAATCTAGTGATGGGTAAGCTTAAAAATGTTCAGTGCTTCTTTGATGTACCTTAGTGTTTTGGCTGCTTTCCCAATGTTTAGACAGGCTTCTGGGGTCTGTAACTCTGAGGCTTGTGACGCAGGGAGGAGGCTGGATACTGGTGTGAAGGGGATAGATCAGGGGTCGGCAACCTTTCAGAAGTGGTGTGCCGAGTCTTCATTTATTCACTCTAATTTAAGGTTTCGCGTGCCGGTAATACATTTTAACATTTTTAGAAGTTCTCTTTCTAGAAGTCTATAATATAGAACTAAACTATTGTTGTAGATAAAGTAAATAAGGTTTTTAAAATGTTTAAGCTTCATTTAAAATTAAATTAAAATGCAGAGCCCCCCAGACCGGTGGCCAGGACCCAGGCAGTGTGAGTGCCACTGAAAATCAGCTTGTGTGCCACCTTTGGCATGCATGTCATAGGTTGCCTATCCCTGGGACAGATACTCCTGGATTCATGAGATGTGAATACAGGAGTGGGGGAATTACAAAGGCTGGTGCTGACGTGGTCCATGGATGACATGGTATTGGAACCAGAAACTCTGCAGGGGAAACAGTCCTACAGACTTATCTGGTGCTGGACCTGGTGATTCCAAACACGCTTTCAGAAGAAGGAAAGCCACCTCATAACTTATGAACACATCTCAAATTGATTTCTTTTTAACAATAGTTTATGGGCCAGATGAAGTACCCATGGATGCACTGATCCACATTCCTCCAAAGTAATTGCAAAGTGGGAGACAACTGTAACAAGGACCCAGACAATTTTTGTCTGATTATTTTTCATGCATAGTTACTCTCCCCAAGATCTATGGGTTGGACATAGCTTGTCCATCTCCTCTAAAGCTATGGGGCAGAGAAGGGGAAAGGTGCAGTTCTGGGGTCGGCAACCTTTCAGAAGTGATGTTCCGAGTCTTCATTTATTCACTCTAATTTAAGATTTTGTGTGCCAGTAATACATTTTAACATTTTTAGAAGATCTCTTTTTATTATATAGAACTAAAATATTGTTGTATGAAAAGTTAATAAGGTTTTTAAAATGTGTAAGAAGCTTCATTTAAATTAAAATGCAGAGCCCCCTGGACTGGTGGCCAGGACCTGGGCAGTGTGAGTGCCACTGAAAATCAGCTCGTGTGCCGCCTTTGGCACATTTGCCATAGGTTGCCTACCACTAGTGTAGTTAGTCTGCAAAGGCTAATCTTGTTGTAGCTCCTGCAAAGCATAGTATACTGGTAAAGTGTGAGCTGCATCTGTTTTTAGTGCCTTACCCAATGGAGGCATTGGCCTATTACTCCTCTCAGCTAATGAAGTCACTCCTTAGCTCACGTGGTAAAGGTCTATGCCAGGGTGCTGAAAGTCCTGGGTTGTGGGTGTTACATCATTGTGGAGCCATTCTACAGTCACTGGCGCTGGGCTCTGATGAAGCCAATGGCACGAAGGGAGCCAGTTTTTTTAGCCAGTTGATTGCCACAGCTTGGACATGCATTGGCAGTTGTGACCACTTGAACTCTCACATTTTCACATACATTTTTCAGGACATGAGCCTTGTGAACTGAAGTCCTTTCTTACCCTTTTGAACTGTAAGGCTGAGCAAAATGGGTGCGGTTCTGTTTCCAGTGATCCAGAGTTGACCCTGGGAGTAGCTGGGAAAGCGATTAGTGTCTCTCCACCCTGATAATTCAGAGATTTTTTTGATTTGTGTCTGACAACATGGAAATAATGTGATAGAGGCAGATCAAAAAGAGGAACTGGAGAGCTTAACCTTTGACCTCTGTATGAGCTGTTAGACCACCATCCTATGGATAAAAAGCCAAATGTCAGACACATGATGCTGGGGCTGTGCTTTTCATTTTGTACTTACTGGAGTTTTACAGGCAGGGGAAAAAACTCTCAAACCTTCCCCTAGCTGGGCTCTGTCCATGTGTTAAATAGTAGATTTTTTTTTTTTCCGCAGAACCTGCATGTCACTGCTGCAAATGTGATTCACCGCATTTAATGTGGGCCGAGAAACAGGCCAGATGTACACTGGCTGCAATTGGCACACTTACGTATCCTTGTTGTTGATACTTATTATTCATATTCTGGTAACCTCTAGAGGCTGCAGCTGACCTCAGGGCCCCGTTCTAGTAGGTAGGGCACAGGACTGGGAATTTGGGGACCTGGGACCTATTCCCCATTCCGACCTACTGCGTGACCCTGGACAAGTTTTCCCTATTCTGGGTTGTGCTTCCCCTCCCTTGGTTTGACTTTTCTGTTTAGGCTATAAACTGTTTGAGGTGAATGCTGTCTCTTACTACCTGTCTGGGCAGTGCCTGACACCGTGTGGCCCTGATCAGTGTTGGCGATTTACCTGAGCTCTGCTTTTCCTGCGTGGGTGTCAAGTGGTTTATGACCAACTGGGTGGGTGGCAAATGAGTGTGGTGAAGATGGTGATTTTGCATTGATCCCCACGGGCGCCCCTCTGTTTCTCTGCCAGAGTTACTTAGCACCCAGCACTACTTTTTTACCCACATGGATCCTCAGTGCTGTTAAAAACAGACAAGCCAAATTGTAGGTAAAACCCTTACCTACATTTTTACCACTTGGGGAAATGCTGCAGCTCCCTGTGGGGTGAAATATGGAATCTGCTAGGACTTGAGTGCGAAGAATCCCGTTCTTGTTACAGCTGCCATGGCACTTTGAAGGACCCCCTAGATTTTGCCTCATAATATCTATGAATGTTTGATCAGGGTAGGGGAGGGAGAGTCTGAGATCTTGGGGGACAAATACTTGGAATTAAATTGTGGCTCTTTTGTGCAGTTCTGTCCACTATGTCCCGTCTCTTCTATTGTTGTCAAATGCCAGCAACAGCGTAGAGTGGATCAGGATTAAACCAACGTGAGGTGCGATCTTGCCTTTCTCTCTGGACTTTTCAGAGTTGCCATGCTAGCTAGGACCTTGCATAGGACCAGAAGTCAGCTGGTGGTCACAACTGAATCCACCAGACAAGCCCTTCCTAACTCAGATGCTGAGTTCCTGAGGCAGAAATGAGGTTTGTCGGCTTCACTGACCAATGCTGCTGAGCTGTAATTTCCTAGTAGCTGAGCTGGGTTTCTGGGGTTGACGTGGAAGGAAATACTTAGAAGTTGAAGGTGCCTTTGCCCAGCATCCTTCTCTTTCAGACCCGACCGTTTGAAGTTCAGAGGGCACATTTCAGAGTGTTGTCACTAGCTCTTGGCCTGCCCTGTGGGCGGTTGTGCTGGCCACCGTGTTTACCTAGGAGAGGAGTCCTCCAAGCAGCGCAGCTCACTTGTGTGAGGGAGGGTCCTGCAGTCTTAAAATCAATCCATAAATCAGGAAGGTCAATGTGGTTTCATTTTTATCCCCTGGTGTTCTTTTCTCTTCCCTGGCCAACATTTCCCACCCTACCCTGCGTCGCCCGCGTGCTGAGCGGCCAGGTTCACTCATTTGTCAAACCTGCAAGACTTCAGCCACAAGCGGGGCATCAACCCCTATATCCGCTGAGGCGGATGAAAGCTTTTGGGTTGAATGCATTCTGATGGCTTTCTTCGCCTCCCTTTGGGATGCTGCTGGGCTTCACCTGGTGCTGCAGAGGTACCCAGAGCTGGCTGAGTCTTGGGGAGCTGTTTGCGGGGGTTAAAAGAGCATGATGCCTTCCTTCGCTCTGTGTGTGCCTCCCTTGTTTCCCTCCCCACATAATTTGCATATAATCAAACCATGTGAAGAATTAAACAGCCGCCCCGACAGGGTGAGGTATAGTACCGAAACAGGGAACTAATTTTAAGACCCATGTTCTGCAAGGGAATAAGTACAAGTGGTGTGCAGTACAAATAGAGGGTTGGGAGAGGTGGGATCCATTGCGAAATGAGACCATTTCCATAAGGAAACATTGAGGCTTTCTCTACTGTGGGGGAATTCATCTGCTGTCTAATGGGTGCAGCTGGAAATGGCTTGATTGGAAGCACATCCAGAAGCAGCCAGGCCATGCTTTTGGAAGCACAGCTTGGTCTGACTTTCTTGACATAAAGCTGTTTTCAGCCCCAATGCAGCTGCCAGGGGTAGATTTGAGAGCAGCTTAGTGAATGGGGAGCATGGGCTCTTTTAAGGCACAGATATCAAGAGCTTTCAGTCTAGAAAACAGACTTGGAAAGAGCCCAAATGCAGGGTGGGGAAAGAACTGTGCCCAGTCACCACCATCCCACTCCTCCTTCCTTCCTTCACGTCTCCCAAGTCTCCTGCTTCCTTCCTGGCCCCTCTCTCTAGCTCATTTCTGATTTATGAACTGAATTATCCAACGCTGAACATTGCAATGAGGACACTTTATATAACATTTTTCCATTTTTTAACCTCATTCCATAAATCATCTGTAGCCTCCTTACCAACTTCCCCAAAATTCCACTCGTTTCCTAATTCTTGCAGCCAGAGTCCTGGCAGAATTACTTACTCTGGGGTGGTCTTTAGAGAACCTCAGGAGATCTGGGGCTTGGGTCAATCCTCAGGGACATTCAATTTGTTCTTCTCAGCTCCACCACAAAGCCAGCAGGGGCCTTGCTTGGGTAGAAAAGGGGGAAATGGGACATGGTCACTTGCATAAAATATAACATCCTCCCCAAACTCCCAGTTTCCAAAGATATTGAACAGATGAAATACCTCTCAGTTACAGCAAAGCCATCTGATCTAGAACAGCCTGGAGAGCTGAGAGGTTACCGTAAGGGGAAAGTATAAGGTGTATACCTAGGGCACTTCAGGTGAATAGGGCCAGGTAGGCAATTCGCAGGAAAAAATAAAAGCTGCACAGTTTTTTATCAAGTGAAAACTAACTCCATGATACTGACCTTTCTGTCTCGGTTCTTAAGGATAAGTTCTATAGAAAGTAATAGTCTTTCTGTAGGGTTTTTTGACAATCCTATATAACAAAATATAGAATTTTATCCCTGTTCTAGAATTCTAGAGGTTGGTTTCAAAAGAGCCTATATAAAGGGCATCATTCGCTATTAAACTCTGTGCTTTTACAGTAATTTTGATAGTATTCTGTTCAATTTCTATAGAACCCTGGTGGGTTCTATGAGAGAGGGGATGGGGATATAGAGATTTTCACTGCCAAGTCACTGTTTCCAATAATAGCAACTGAAAGTAATGACCCAGAAGCTCTTTACTGATGTATAAAAAGTGTATATAGGGGGAGGGGGCTCGGTCCAGTTCTTGGTCTGTATGGCAGAGAATCTTTACAGCTGGCTCACTCACTCCTAGGGGTGGTCAGTCTTGGTCATACTGAGGATTATTGCTGGCATCCCAGTGGGAGAAGTCTGAGGCACTTTGCCCATGTTATACCTGTTCAGTGGCTGCAGCGAAGATGCTAGCACCACTTCTCAGCACTGATTTCATTTTAATCCTATCCCAAACTCCATCCCTCCATCCTTGGGTTTTGTATTTCCAAGGTTTGCAGGTTGTTATAATAAGATCCCTTGCAGACTTCACAGTGAGTTGAAGACTTCACAGTGGCTCCCTTCCCACCTCGAAGCAGTTTTTCTTTTCTCTGGGTGGGAGGGAGAGAAGGTGAAGGCAAAATGTTGGCCAATAAAGCACCATCCGTAGCCCACCAGAGACTAGCTTCCCATTCCAAACCCTGAAGTTCCTGAGCAAAGCTCAGGATCCTAGGAGCAAAGACTGGAGTAACTACCCTAGATGCATCCAGAGAAGTCATATAGTGTCCCAGACTCTTCACACATTTTTGTTACATGATGTTAATATCTAGTCATTGTTCCCTTGCTCTGTAACCGCTTTGTTGTTTTTGGTTTACTTGATATAAGCAACTCCATGATCACTAAGTCGTCAGTGAAGTGCTAACTCTGTGTGTATAGGTTGTTTCCAGTAGAAGATTTCCTCCCCCAGGGATCTGAAATGTACACAGAGAAGTGGTTTTATCCAGAAGGTCAACAACTTTTAACTTTCAATGTTTTTAATCCAAGCAGCTTTCCCAGAAAGTTCAACTTTTTGTCAGTTGAGAACCATTAAAGCCTCCACTGAGATCCAGCTTTTAGAAGTGAGTTTACTGTGGCTAGACTATAAACTATTACACACAAGACATTTGGTAATTCATCTTTTACCAAACCAGCCCATATATGCAGGGTCCTTGGCTAAAATGAGTTGGGTCTCCGTAGCACTCTGTGTCGATTCCTTGATGTGAAACTTTGGGTGATGCTTTAAAATCTGAAAATGTCATTTTTTTTCTTTAAAAGCAACATTTTGTAGCATTGATACATTTTGTAGAACAGTCTGGCGGGGAAGGAGAAATGAAGAACAGATCAATGGCCTTATTTTACAGGTGAACAAATGATCTGTGCTTTCCTCCCACCTTCCTGGAAGGAGCTTGATGTCTGTTTCAAAACAAAAGTCTGAAAGTGACTGCAAACGCCTTTGAATTACGTCATCATGCAGCCCAGCACTGGGGGGTAGGGATGTAAATATTGTTTTAAAAAGTTAACTATTTAAATGATTAAAATTATATTATTTAACTCGTTTACTGCTGGGGGTGGGGTTGCTCCAGCAGGCATGGCTGGGGCTGCTTCAGCCAGCACAGCTGGGGTTAACAGGACAGGTTAACCCGTAAGACTAATGCTTACTGGTTAACCATTATTTGACATCCCTAGTGGGGTGCAGTATAATGACTTCACACTAGACTCTTCTCATGAGCAGCATGACAAGTTACGGTAGAGGGGAGAAATGAACTGTACAACAGATTTTGCCCAAAGGGCTGATATCTTCCTCATCTGCCCCTTATGAAAAGTCCCCTAGAATTTAATGGAAAATGATAACCTTTCTGTAGGCTTGGGTAGAGTTCTGCAGGCAGGTTCTAAACACCTGTGCAAAGGAAGTCAAGAGTAATTTCTTTAGAACTCTTTCAGTTCCACCTGTATTACATTCTATATGGCTTGTCCCTCAGGGGCTGATATGATACCTCTCTTCTGCTGCTCCAGCACTGGCTTCCTCACTTCTTCTCCTCAACATATCATTGTTTTCCCATTTACAATGGAAAATGAATCCCTTTCTCTCCTCCTGCTCCCTGTATTTCATCCAGCTCAGATCCTGGCTTACTTCTTTCTTCTCACTTTGCAGCTCCGTACAAGTGATCCTTAGATTTCCTAGAGCTGCTCAGTCGTGCACCAAAGATCCCCCTACCAAACGTCTGCCTGTCCCAGGCTTTCCCATTTCCCCTTTAACCTCACCATATTTCTCTTGTGCTATTATATATATGGTGGTAATGCACAGGCACCCAAGCCCATGGTGCTAGGTGAAGCACAAACACGTAAGAAGATGGCGTCTAGCGTGAAATTCTTAGATTGTAAGTATAAGTTGAGATGGGCAGGGTGTGGGGGTGTGTGTGTGTAAATGCACCAAACAGATGGTCCTTGGGAAGCCAATGGTCTTACTGAAGTGATTGTGATAAGCAGCGGTCTCAGTGCATGAGCTGCCTAATCACTGTAGTCAGATTGCAAGCTGCCCAGGGTAGGGTTTTGTTCTTGGGGTTAGTTTAATAATATCTTACCTGTTTTCAGTCCCTGCACACAGCACTCTGGGAACAATAGGTCATTTATCAATAAATGCGCTGGAGAGAGGACAACACAGACAAGGGGGGAGGAATCATTTTTCTAGAACTTGCTATTTTGTAACTTCATCTTATTTTAAAAACAAATCAAGTAAATTTTCCCCGCCAGATAATTATCATCATGCAACAGCACTTAAGAATATTATAAACAGTTGTTTCAGTTTATAAGGCTCAAGAGAGGCTCATACACCCTTCCTGTGCGAAGCATATTCTTCTCATCAGCCAGTTATGAAACAAGAGGGGATCGCCTGCCAGAGTGCGTTGCTTTGTTCAGAAGAGCTTCTCAGCTTCAGCTGACACATTCACCCAGGGCATCTAAGCTGTATAGCTCAGAATCTTGGAGGCTTTTGCTCATCTGTCCATGTTTCAGGTCTGTGCATTAGTTCCCGGCACAGATTTTTGCAATCAGTCCAGCTCCAGGAACCACTGCTGACCCCTCAGACTTCCCATAACGTAAACCCACAGACCTCCAGCTATGGGGGTGCTCTGGCCTTGCAGCTTAACTCTTCAAGGTTCTGTGATAGTGAAAGCCAACAGACAGGTGTGTATTTTTTGTTTAGATCTAAGTAAAGATCAGTGTGCAAAGTCTGTCTGCATTTCCTTGCCTCAGTTTCCTCATTGCTCTGCAGGTTTCTTTGGGCTTGGACAGAGTCCTCGGGGGTAGGGCGGGAGTGGGGGTGTCTCCAGGTTACTTCTCCAGCAGTGTGTTGGTTCTCTTCAGCATCATGGAGACTTTTCTGCTCAGTTTGCTTTCTCTGACCTTGACTGGTGCTACAATTAAACTGGAGTTCTCTATGACAACATGCCGGTCTCTTCTCTTCTCCTGCCCAACGTTTCCCATGTCCTACTGCCTGCGTCTCTGCAGTTTGTCTCTCTCCATCACTACCTGGTTTCTTTATTCTACTGCTTGTGATCTTCCGCTCTCCCCTTCACCTGCCCCTCACAGAGAAACCTGGTTTCCCTGCTCAGGCAGCCTCTTTAGCATAGCCATTGTTCAGTCAGAGTGCAGTTGTTAAAGTTAATGACTCTTCCTTGACCCCAGGCTGGTGAGCACCTGCTACAGTTCCCATCAGTAACTAGATTTCACATCCATGAAGGAGGCATCTCCTGGAACAGCAATACTATAAAAATGTCCTAACATCAACCAGAATTCACCCTCTGTACATCGATAGTGTTTCCCCCTTTTCTGTAGTATTCTCCTCTTGATAATGCACAGCAGTTCGGAGCTGCTCGAGCCCCCTTTGGAAGTGGGAGTAGGATTGTTGGCCTCTCTAGGTGTGATGGCCAATTAGACCACTGCTTAATTTCACATTAGGGGACCAGACAGGGTGTACTGCCCGACCTGGGCAGATTGGAACAAAAACTAGAGGTAAAATCTGGGTTCTGTGCCTGAGACATTCCCAAGGGCTGGGATAGCTTAGGTGTAGCAAGGCTTCTTCTAAAAATAAAGCCTCCCTCTTTAAAAATTAAAATGAGAAGTCCTGTGAGCTAAATATATTTTTAATGTACAGTTAGAGCCTGCAAATAAGCTAGATTCTCCTCTGTTACAGCCCTGTAAATCCCCAGTAACCTGTCCTGCATGCTGCCGGATTTGCATCCATGTCACTGAAAGTAGGGCCTGGTCCGACGTCTGCCTTTAGGATTTGAACACAATGAGCTATGACTTTGGATATGGGGCTTGGTGTCAGACTCAAAGGAAGCTGAGTTTAGCTGCCTTTGAATTTCGATTTTGTTCAAAGAGCTGTAAGACATTGATAGGAGCTCTTGATTCAGGAAAGTGCAGATAGGCCCCATTCAGAACAGAACTTTTTTCAGGATTGTCAAAATCTGAATTGAAATGTCACCAGTAGCTTATAGCCAGGTTCCCAGTGCTGTCCTGTTGGGCAAGATACAACAGAATGAACTAAACCTACCTATGACATCTGAATGCCACCATAACGAGGATTGGCTAAATTGTTGCAGCTTGGATTTCTCCATGGAATAGCAGTCACCGAATCAACCTTCTCCCTCTAACCTGTTCTTTGTTTTCTTCTAGAGTAGCATTTTCTCTGGTTCTAGCTCTTTGACGTGTCAGTCTGTAAATCAACTGCTAGGCCCCATGGCCTGGCTCAGTGCAGCCTGACAGGCAAGCCAAGAAATTGCTAGAAAAATAAAAATAGAAGATTAGAGAAAACATCTGTTTACAAATTGCTGCTCTTTCATCCTCCCTGACTTGTGGTGTACATTCCTGGCTCCCTAAACAGACACAGTTGCGTTCTCAGGTTGAAGTCATTCTTCCCACCACAGAACATCAGCACTGTGGGCCTGCTTCTGACTTTTAGATCCTCTATCCATAAGGGTGATCTCGTGGCTGATTCACTGGTCTGGGGATCAGGAGAGCTGGGTTTAGTTTCTGGCTCTGCCACAGACTCTCTCTGAGCTGGGCAAGTCACTTAGGCCCAGATGGTCAAAAGCATTTAGGCGTCTAACTCCCATTGAAAGCAATCCTAACTACCTTTGAGAATCTGGCTTAACCTCTCTGTGCCTCAGCTTCCCATCTATAAAATGTATTTATTAAAAATACTGATAATGCTGTTTTCCCTACCTCACAGTTATATGCTGGGACCAGCATATAAAATCATTATTAATTAATGGAATATCTACTGTTCTTAAACTGGTGTAAACGAGAGCTGAGTTTGGGCTTGTAGCCATTTGACAGGTGTAAAATGGAGGTTCAGAGCGGTTAAGTGACTTTCTCCAGATGACCCCAAGTCAGCGGCAGAACCCAGGAGTCCTGACTCTTTGTATCCTGTTCCAAGTACTAAATGTAATGTTCCCCCTAACTTCATTCCTGTTTTGTGAGGAAATGGATGATTCTTCTTCTGAAGAGGCCTGTTGTACAGGGCATAAAACTGCTTTATACTGAAGGTCCAAGCCTTCTGGAAGCACGTGATAACTGAATTATGGGGCTTTCCCTTGCCTTTGCAGTTCTTTACCTGACAGATGGAGCATGCATGACACACCCTTTAATTCTATTACATACACTGCCAGGAGATTTATAAGCCCATTACGTGACTGACAGATAAGGAACTCCCACAGAGCGAAAGTGAAGAGCATGGGAACCAGGAATCCGGATGTTTGGCCTTGATTCAAGGAATTTGGAGCCCCTCTTGTTCAAGCAGGTTCTAAGAGAAAGATTGCCAAATCAAAGTAACACCATAAAAATCTCCCTTGAAAGAGGGTTAGGGTAAGAAGGGTCTTTAAAACCTAATCATAAGTTCTACATCCCGGCCTGGTATTTGACATGTACAGCGGGGACAAGACCTTTTTGCAAGTCAATAAAATCGAAAGAGATTCCACTTAGTTAAGAGGCGTGATGCCTGTGAATAAATTGAGAGCAATAAACAGGATCATTCCATTGTTCTAATATTTCTGTAACTCATTGTGTTTAATCACAAATAAACTGACAATAAAATCTGGGCAAATTTTGACAATGTCCCAAAAATCATTTTTTTTTATTTTTCAGTTTTTCTTTCATTGTTTTTAAAGGCAAATAATGGTTTCTCTCTGTTCCTGTGATTGGAAAAACAGCTTGTTCAGAGATCTTGTTCAGATTTTAATTTCTTAATCTACAGCAAGTGGGCCTGGCTTCTGCAGTTTCATGTTTATTTATTTTCTGAATGTTTACTCACAAGTACACACTTTTCTCAACAAATCTGTTTAATGTTCCCACTGGGTAAATGAGTAGCTGAACCCAGAAATGTTACCTGGCTGCCCGAGTTCCAGGCAGGATGGGGAACTAAAGATGATAGTATCTTTTAGTTCTGCCCCCGCTTCCCCTGAGTGCACCTGTCTAGTTTTAATTGATTTGTATCACCTCATGAGGGGAAGATTTCTAAGAGTCGAGGGACCTTTAGTCGAGCAGACAAAGGCAGAATAAGCTCCAATGGCTGGAAGCAGAAGCTAGAGAAATTCACATTGTTAAAATCTTGTACATTATTTCCAGTGGAACAGCTCACCATGAATTCTTTCTTATTTGAAGTCTTTAAATCAAGATGAGATGTCTTTCAGAAAGATACTGTCCTTTCTCCTTGAAGTATTGCAGTGCCAGCGTCCCTGGGTGAAATTGTATTGCCATTGTCAGGCAGGATATCAGAGGATAAGATCATAATGGTCCCTACCTGAGCTTAAAATCTGAGGGAAATCTTGGCTTTAATGAGGTCAGTGGCAAAACTTACCATTCCCTAGAATGGAGGCAGGATTTCATCACACTGAGGATTGTTTAGAAGGATATCCAGGGGCTGATTTGCCTTTACCCTAAGGTCACTTTGCTCCACTCTCGCAGTGTAAAGGGGCAGTAAAATGGGGGTAAGAAGTATCTTTTTCACCATGCAACCAAACCTTTGCACAACATGACCTGTGGGGAGTTAGGTTCCATTGAGCATTTGCTACTGAGGAAGTATATTGTCTGTGAAGTCTTATAAACCCTGAGCTTTTTCCAATGGAGAAATCCTTCCATTCTTTTTCTGACTAGGCATGTCATATGCTGAATAAACTCTTTTATCAGCGTTGTGCAAGATGACTGGAGGTGTGCTGTCACCGTTTGTGATGGAGACAATGACAGACAAAGCATGCATGACACATTCTTGAATTCTATTACATGTATCTCCTGAGGTCCCTTCCAACCCTGATATTCTATGATTCTGTCTATCCTGTTCTCTCTGGGTGAAATGCAGAAAGCCAGTACAATGCCTATGCAGCTCCAAAACACGATGAGATGCTAGAACTAATCATGACTGACATTACAAGAATCAGATGATAGTACAGCCAGGAATGCATTCACCCATTAGTCACTTCAGATAAATAGATTCATCTGTTTTAGTGCTCGGAGGGCTTCAGAGATTAGCAAAGACCAACAAATGCAGTGAGAATTTATACTACCCGATGGCAAACCCCAGGAGGGCAGAGAGGAGATTGAGGGTGGATAGTCCTGTGGTGTCATTGCTAACGTATCCCGCACAGAGCAGCCAACCTATATGAGGGAGACAGAAGAGCAACTAACCATGGGCTCCTGACTTGCCTTTTGACTTTGCAGGCACGATTAATAACTAGGCAAGTGTTTCCAAACAGACCTTCTTAACCCAGGCAGATCGCCCATCTGAGGTGCTGACGAGAAATCTACCTCTTGGGCCGTAGACTTTGAGTATCTCTTCAGAGCAACAAGCAAACGGAAAAATCTGTGTGCTCAAAGTGTACCCTTAGGCCTTTTCTGACAGCACGGATGTCTCTGGCTGCTAATGGCATGTGGTAGTGGTAATGAGGAGCCAAAGTTCTCCTGATACTTCATATCTAAGGCATGCAGTATTCCCAATTCACCCGCTTTGCTTGACAAAAACAAAATGTGAGGTTTTGGTTGTCTTGGATGGGCCTGGCAAAATCTCCCCCTGCCTTGGAAACCATTAGCTGCTCCCAGACCTACAGTGCAGCCTGGGGTGGAACGAAGAAGTCTACAGTATGGAACAATCGTCCGGCATGAATGCACAGGCCTTCTGTGTCAGCAGGAACAATTCATCCTTCACGTTCTCATTAAGCATAGGGGATGAAAGCATGCGTCTCTGGGCTCATCCCTTCCTCCTTCCCCTCCTCCCCAGCCCTAGATCCCTCTGCTCAGACCTCATGCTCCCAGTATATCCTCCCTTCCCACCACATCTCTCCCTGCATCACAGTGCTCCTGGCACCACACTCTCCTCTTTGCAATCCCTCCTGCAAACACACATCTTCCATGGAGTGAGTGAGTAAGAGTGTGTGTGTGTGTGTATAGTATATATTACAATAAGCCCCGGCTCTCTGCTGTCAGGGATCTTCATCTCCCCCAGTATTGTGGGGCTGCCTGCTTGTTTAGAATGTGTAGTCTGTGGAGAGGGAGCTGTGCACATAGGCAGCCTATAGGGTGCAAATCACAAAGAATATCCGTGCAGTTCTCCATTCACCAGCTGGCTCCGGCACTAGAGATGAGGCTTTCCCACCATTAAGTCCCGTGACTGCTGGTCACTCAATGAGCTTGTGGTAAATTCTCTGTCCTCACCCAATGCTTCTCACTTCTCAGGTGGCAACCGTAGGTCCCACGGAGATGAGTGAGGATGGTAGGAAGGACAGAGCTACGCCTTATTCTTAGAGCTTAACTGGAATGTCCTGATGACTGCTGTCTCGTGCAGCTTTCATTTTTCAGCAGCAAAGGCAGGAGAGTTGGAGGTTCGTCCCTCTGCTACTCAGTGAATCGGCTCTCTGGCGGCTATTGCAGCTGGGCATTCCCCCTAACAGCGTTTGCCTCTGGGTGTTGGCGCCTATGTTGCTGTGGCTGTTCAGATGGGGGCATTGAGGCCCAGAGCGTGGTTGAAAACCAGGCATTCGGAAGCAGCCTTTCCCCTGGGTTGTCTCAGTAGGGTGTTCTGCACGCGAGAGAGGCAGGCAGTAAGAGCTGGGTGTTCTTAGGACCTCTGGAGATCCAGTCTGAAGTGTCTAATGTTGGGCACCCAAATACTGAAGCAGCCAAAATGAGTGGCCTATCTAGAAACCCGGTGGCCCTAAGTGCCTTGCCCAGAGGCACAAGAGTGGAGGAATGACAGGCTTAGGAGCTGACGTCACTTCTGCATTTGGGCAGATTGATTCCCGAGCCAGGGCCGAGAGCCAACAGGCCAGATCATCGGGCAAAGGAGCTTACGCTCCCTGTCAACTCCTTACCTGACACGGAGTCTAACAGCAGGCCTTTTTTTCATGAACAACTTTACTTCCTGCTTTGACATATACCAGATCCACCTGAGAGGAGACAGCTGCCAAAGGGAGAAATGGCACGTAAGGATATACATCTTAAAGGCATTTGGAGAGGAGAGGCTTGGAATCTGAAACAGTAAACACCATTTCCGAGCTCAGTGAGCAAATGCGGAGCAGGTTGTGTTCTGGAGAGTGTAAAAGGCTTTAAAAATAATAATTAAAGTGACGAGAGCTCGTCTGTCCTTGTTTGACCAGATGCTGAGGGCGTAGGATGTTCTGGGCTGTGTGTAGGGAGAGCATGTCTACCCCAGAACCGGAGAAGGGAAGGGGGGTGTGTCTGATGCAACATTGGAAAAGTTTTTGACTTGTAAAGGCTTACGGTGCCTTAAAACCAAGCTGTGAGCGTAGGTGTGGTGGTGATTGGTACTTTTGCTGCCTACGTCCCCTCACCCCCCCATTCTCATGGGAATGTCTTCCCTCTGTGGAGGGAGAGTAGAGGGAGATGGGCTTCTCGCTGGGTTGGACAGGGATTGTGCTTTTTTTTTTTAAATAGCCAGGAGTGGATCACCTGGGAGCGGAGATCAGTGGAAGGACGTGAGTGTGGACTTGAGAGGGAAATCCCCTGAGGTCTCAGGAAAGGGAGGCTATTTCCAGCATGGGGAGCAATGTGGGGGCGGGGAAGGGCTGGAGCCCTGAATGGCAGAAGAGGTGGATTCCAGTTTACTACTGAATAATGTCTAAAGAGGATGTATTTGGCACCCCCATCACCCTGTTGACTCTAGGCCTGGTCATCCTACCAGTGAGCCCAATGCTAGATGTTTTCTAATGGCAGTGCCCATCCACGACTCCAGTTGTGAATTGGGATCCTTCCCCGCTGGGTCCAGGGTACTCTTAATCCCTCCGATGAGATGCAGGCCTCCCAAAGAGAGCAAGTGCTGCGGAGCATTTGGGGCGAGCTCCCATCTTCTCTCGGAGAGCCCCCGATGCTGTGCAGTTTGGCAGGTGCCAAGATATGAAACTAACCAGCTCTGTGCAGGCGTGGGGGTGTGTGGGAGCTGTCATGATCCCAGTCTGGAATACCGATGCGAGGGGAGCATCTGCATCTAGATTTGAGAAATGTAGACTAATTGAAAACACGTGGCTTACACCGTACTGATTGGGAAGTGAACTGAATGGCTGGCTGAAAAGCGCATTTATGTTCTCCCAGGCAGTGCCTCCCAGGCACTGAGACGTTAGTTTCTGTTCTGTAGCAGGAGTCCATGGGGTGGGATTTGTACAGGTGGGGGCAGGGGGAGGGGGCAGGTGAACCAGGTGGCTGTCTGGCTGCTGAACATGCACAGAGGTTTCCTTCCTTGCCTCGCAAGAGTTAACTACCTCCCAGAATTGCTGTGCAAATTATCGGCTGGTGGCATTTGGAAAGTGGTTAAGAGAAACGACGGGCTTCTTATGTCAAAGTCAATCAGTGTGTCGGGCGGAACACCTGTAGTATATCAAATTACTGGCCTCCTTGTCAAATCCCATTTCTGCCTTTCTGACTGCATCAACCTTGTGAGTGCTGATCCCGAGCAAGGCCGGGGAGATGATACAAGGTGGTCACATTATCATCCACCCAGGCAAAATTCCACTAACTCTCCAGAGGCAGCAGCAGCAAAACACCAGTGAACTGGTGAAGGGCCAAAAGTTTAAACCTTTTCACTCTTGGTCAAATGGGATCAATGGATGGTGAGCTGGTTTTAAGGATTTAAGCTTCCAGCTAGTGATGGGTCCAACCCAGAATTCTGGATCTGAAACTGCCAGAATTTGGGGGAGGTTTGGATGAGACTTGATAATGTAACTGTACTGTGGAGTACAACTCTGAATTTTCCCCATACCCAAATCGCTTGACGATGGGGGCAGTTTGGACACTGATGCATGTTCGAGGGTGATGTGGATTGCATTTTTCCATATGGTTTTAGCTAATTCTATCATTTTCTGATCTGAGCACTCCAGCCATTGGTGCACAGGCAGTGTGTGCCAGTAGAGCTGCTTGGAAATGTCCTTGCGTCATGTGTTTCCACTAGAAAATGGCAGTTTGTCAGTAGTGAAAAGCTTCATAGAAAAGTGGTGATTTCAACCAAATTTGGTTGAAAAAGAAAAATTGGGGGGGAAAAAAAAGCCATTTGATAAGGTCTAGATGTTCTGTTCTGACCTTTTTGGACCAGAACATTTTGGTTTTTCATTTCAAATGACTGTTTTGATTTTACACATTTTTATATTATAATAAATATTTTAAAAAGTCAAAATTGGAATAAAATATTTTGATTTTACAGCTAGTCTCTGTTTGTCAGAGAGGGGCGATGAATGGCAGGAGAGAGATCACTTGATCCTTACCTGTTAGGTTCACTCATTCTGGGGCACCTGGCATTGGGCACTGTCGGTAGACAGGATACTGGGCTAGATGGACCTTTGGTCTGACCCAGTACAGCCCTTCTTATGTTCTTAACTAAAGCTTTTGGCCATCCAAAACATCCCTCCCCCCACAATTTTGTTTTATGGGAACAAAAATTGAAGATTTTAATCAGTTTCAGAATGGAAAAAAAAAGTCAAAACTTTCCTTTGAAATGAAGAATCTGGTTCATGCCTCGCTCTAGCTACAAGCATTGTGCTGTATTGCATTGTATGCAGTATTGTCTAGAAGCCCTGGGACACCATGTGCTCAGTAGACTCTATGGCCCATATCAGATTGTTTCTTGCCTTTAATGCAAAGCAACATGTTGGTTTTGGTAGGTCGTTTCAGAGAGGTGGGGGAGTTGTGGTTGTTTTCTTGGGAGAAATAACTGAACAGGACCTGCTTCTGGTCCACTTGCCCTGATGTAAATCCAGAGCGTCTGCATCCTGTTCAATGGCATTAGGCAGGAGCAAGTGGAAGGAGACTCAGGCCCACAGATGGTTTGTGAGGATCTGCTCTGGTGTCCTGCTGGGAAGCTGGAGTGGTCACTGTGCTCTTCCCTTTCAAATGTGACACAGCTCATCTGGGGTGATGCAGAGGGGTATGACATTTGACTGCAGTTATTCCTCTTCAGCCCAGTTGCTGTTGTGGTATTTGAGGGAAACCTTAACAGGGTTATTCAGGCTAGAAGAGACAGTTGCCATCTTCTGGTCCAACCTCCTGCATAAAAACCCAGCAGAAGATTCTGCTCAGTGGTTCCTCCATTGAGCCCAGAACCTGTCTCTGGGCTAAAGCTGTTCTTTTCATCTCTGCATGGGTTGAATTAGATTTTGGAAGAAAGCAGCAGCTTTCAATCTCTCCTTCCACATCACGGTATTCCGCACCTTTCCTGGGCTGTCCATTAGGAGAGCTCGTAAAGCTCTTATTCTCGGCCAGAATATGTCTGGCATAGAAAGACACTTGGATGCATCTGTTTGTTCTGATCTTTTCCTCTGCTATTCCTGCTTTTTGTTTTATTGCTGTTATGCAGAAAATGTAATATTTTGTGTTTCATGCTGTCCACCTGCAGAGCGTTTGGTTTCATTTGACTGGAACTGCTTTGTTGCTGTGGTGCATGTTTGATTTAAACAGACTTTCTCTGGCTTTGACAAAGAATGGTTTGAGCGGTGATTCTGAGAGCCGGTGGCAGGGACGTGTCAGGAAACTGCTTTCTTCAGTAGAATCTTTTACCTTTCTATTTTCTTTCCTGATCTGCTTCTTTAAATTCCTCTCCTTCCTCCCCCCCCACCTTATCTTAAGTGAATTTTTAGTGCTCACAAAAATTGTTTGAATGGCAGACCTGGGGACTAGCTGTTCAGGGCTCAATCCAAAAGCCCGTTGACTTCAAAGGGTTTGCATCAGGTACAATTTGGGCAGCAGCAGGACAAGCTTTTCCAAATTGCTGTTCCTATTGGTCTCATTCTCAGACCTGAGCTGGAGGGGTCCCTGATAGGGGAGTTGTGCTCCATTGAGTCTTTGATCTTCATCTGAGTCTAAAGAAACTGGGGGGAGTTAGCACTAATTCCGCTGGTGTTATATCAGCACCTGTCCACTAAGTGCTGCACTGACAATCTCCTCCCCCCGCCCGCCAACTCACTGCACATAAGTCACCAGAGTGCAACGACTTTTTGTCACTGCAACCCTGAAAAACATTCCCCCTCCCATGAGGAGGGAAGGTTACGTACCCACCGCCCACTCCTTATGATCTTGGGTTGTTTTTGCTCTTTTCCTCCTATTTCCACTTTTGTGCAGCAGTTCATAGCTCTTTGCATTGTTTCTAAACTCTACCTTTTAAAAAGCACCACTCCACTCCATCTTTGTGTGTCCTAGGTCTGACCAGCTCTGTGACTCACTCAGTAAACTTATGCTCTGAGGGACAATAGAGGCTCATCTCCTTGTTGTATTGTCCTTTACACCTCATTGGGAGACAATGAGCTGATGTTTGATCTGATACAAAAAATGCACTTTTGACATGAAGTGTTTGATATGAAATGTGATATGCAGAAATAAGCCTGCAAAGGCATTAACTGTCCATTAATCACTTTTATTTGCTCTCTAATATCCCTCACTGGCTAATTCCTGTGACTAGTTCTTGCTCTATAAGTTGGGCATTTAGTATGCAGAGTTTGAGATGTGGCTAGTTCTGATGGGAAACACAACTTACGTGGTATCGTTCCTCATGGCTGGTGGCCCTTGGGGTTAGGTTCCAGTACAAATACTGGTGTTGGTGGGTTTGGAATTCAGTGTGGGTGGAATTCACCCCTGTGAAGGATAGCTACACGAGGACCATACACCTATTAAGTCCCATTTAAGCCTTCAAACTAGGGCCTAAAGGGAGTTCAAGTTCTCTGCACAGGGTGAATTTAATCCCTTCCATGAATGTGCCCCCTCTTCCTTTTAAAATGTGTTGTTTCCACAAGAGTTCCTGCCAGGAGAAGTGTTTCTGGATATCCTCACTATAAGAGAACACACCAAGGTGATGAATGCAGCCTGAGCCATGTATTCGAACCTTCTGATTTATTTTCTCAGCTCACTGTCAGCTCAGCTATATCAACTCTTGTCTCTTCTGTTCTGGGTTTGTTCCACTCTGGGAGAGTTGGATGCAAAACCACATCTTTCCCCTGAAATGGCAGGTCTGTTCTGAGGGAGGTCTGCCCATTTCTATGCCTCTGCCAGAGCCCACACACCAGCGCTGAACTCCCGCTATGACATTGTATGGAATTGCCCATTAGTATCAATATTTATGAAACGAGGGATGAAATGAAATATGGAAAGATGTAAGTATTTTATTTTTTAAATGGCCCAAATATAAGCTGAATTTCTAGTCTAGATAGTCTCTATGCAAAAGACTAAATGGACACAAATCTGACATCAGGAATCATAACATTCAAAAACCAGCAGGAGAACACTTCAGTCTCCCTGGTCACTCTATAACAGATCTGAGAATTACAATTTTAAAGCAGAAAAACTTCAAAAGCAGACTTCAATGAGAAGCTGCTGAACTGGAATTAATTTGCAAATTGGACACTCAAATTAGGGTTAAACAGAGACTGGGAATGGCTTGGTCATTACACTAAATGAATCTATGTTAAGTATCCTCAAACCTTCTTGTCAACTATCTGATATTGACCATCTTGATTATCACTACAAAAGTTTTTTTTTCTCCTGCTGATAATAGCCCATCTAAATTAAATAGCCTCTTAGAATTGGTATGACAACTTCCACCTTTACATATTTTCTCTGTGTGTATATATATCTTACCTGCTGTGTATTCCATTCTATGCATCCGATGAAGTGGTCTGTAGCCCACGAAAGCTTATGCTGAAATAAATTTGTTAGTCTCTAAGGTGCCACAAGTATTCCTGTACTTTTAACCTTGTGTGAATCTCTCACACACATAACTCCGTGGGTATTAAAAAGATCTGATTAAAGAATCACTGTCTGCAACCAACAGCCAATTGCCTGAAAGATCTCACCCAAGAGGCTGAATTCATTTAATCCTAAATGTCTAATTAAACCTAGTAGTGTGTTCCTTGCCTTTCTGATAAGATCAAAGCATTCCAAGAGCCAAATCATTGCCTTATTTTCAAGGCAATTACATAACTTATTGCATCAATTAATTCTGCCTCCAGCTGTATGCATTTATCTCTGTCCATCACCAGCTAATCTGTGCCATCATAGGTAGCAATGAATATGGACTATCAGGCCACAAGGGCTTTAAACTGCCTTTGCCCATTTCTTTCCCCCTCAATTGTTAATCAACATCACTGTTCCCAGGGTCCAGTCTTGTACAATAGGATTCAGTTCTGATCCTGTGCCCAGGAGTGGGAGCCTGGAGTTGGACTCCTGACAGTGGATACCCCCAAATCCTGTAAGTCCTGCAGGAGTGGGAGAGGTGTGCAGCCTTTGTTTAGCCTAGTGTCCTCCCCTTCCCAACAGCTCTTATGTACCTGGTCACATTCAGGCAGGTGATCTGCACCTTGTGTTGTCAGTGCGCCAGCGCACAGTGAACCTACGAAAATACCAGGTCAGAAAGGAAGGGCCCGATTCTCACTTCTATGAAAATCATTTTATATAGAGATGGTGGCATGAAGTCATCTGAGAGCTGGAGTCAGTGAGAGTTACACCCGCTTCATTGCCCTGCGCACTGCCAGGGAGGGACGTGGCATAAAGGTTTAAACTGCTACATGGTGCATGGAAGACACGCCTCTGTTCCCACCTGCTTCCCCAGGGCAGGAGGGACAAAGGGCTGGCAGTTAGGACTCGGGCCCGCAGACCATATATGTGGCTGGCAGGGAGGTTTGCTCTGGGGGTGAGGTCTTTGCACAGGGCACTTCCTAGCCAGAATACAGGTGCATGTTACTGCTACTCTACATGCATCTGTTCAGTGGGGACGGGGCCATCCCTGGTGATGCTCTCAGCCATCTTTCTTCACAGTGTGGCTTCCCATTGGCTTTGGGGTATTGACATTGGTTTTCATACTGTCTGATTTAGTGTTTAATTGCTCAGATCTCCAGATGGTCCAGCATGGGAGAGGCAAGTACACACATTCCTCTCTGCTTGCTGCTGTATCTTGCAGCCCTCAGCGATGAGCCCTTAGGGTACCATGGGGAGCAGTCACCTGTGGGTGGCCCTGCCTTCCCGTACCCGTGTAACAACTGTGGTGGATTCCACCCTGTGTCCCTCCCCGCACCGGCACTTCACTCTGGGCTATCAGTGCAGCAAGAAAACCAAACAGATGCTAGCCAGATGTGCTCCAGGCACTGTATGCCCCATGCTAGCTGTTATTTAGAGGCACTTGGAAGGGAGGAGAGAGCTATCAGAGAGGAAGCTCCCTGCACTATTAAGAAACTGTACTGTCTTTCCTTCCCTGTGCTCTTCTTCAGTTTCCTCCTTCCTCTGGCTGAAGGGGAAGCACATCTAGGCAGATGCGAGGCCCAGCTCTGGAGGGGCACAGCACGGTCAATGCTACGGCTGGATCCTAGGGGATTGATAGGTTCAGTCCCAGAGGCACTGACATTAAGGGTGATGGTGCATCCAGCTATTGGAAATGATGGAACAGTGGAGTCCTGCCTGAGGCTTGTGTTCTGCATCAGGGAATTCCATTTCCTAGCCGCACAGTCCACCAGCATCTGTACCCTAACCCTGAGCTCAGACCTAGGCTAGGGGCTTATTGCAGGAGTGGGTGGGTGAGATTCTGTGGCCTGCGTTGTGCCGGAGGTCAGACTAGATGATCATGGTGGTCCCTTCTGGCCTTAAAGTCCATGAGCCTCACCCTAGCGTGTGTGTGTGTACAGAGACCCAAAACTCACAAGTGAATTGGAATAGTGATGATCAAAGTGTTTTACACTTGCCTAAAGCATCATCCTTCCAAGGATCTGAGTGCATTGCAAAAAGGGGACTCACCCCAACTCCGCTGGAGTGTGTGTGGAACTGAGGCACATTCAGGGTGACTTTGCCAAAGTCACAGTGTGTTGGGGTAGAGTCAAAAAGCAGAGCTCTCCTAGTGTCCATACATGACTCTAACCACTAGGCAAAGTGACCTCCTTTCTTCCTAACCCCAGGCAGTTAATGGTTGGTTTCTCACCGGAAGCATGAGGACTGATCTTGCTTGTACCTTTCCATGCTTAGTGTAACTCTGGGTATTCTTATTCAGGTAAATGGCTAGCCCTCTTTGGAATCATATTAAGCTTTTGCCCTTGATGTTATCTTGCAGCAGGAGGTTCCATAAGTTAACTATATATGGTGAAAAAAAGGTGTTTGCTTGTATCCGTTTAAATATGACACACTTTAAATGATGAGTTGCCCTCTTGTTGACAAAGGGGCTCCCAGCTCCATCCACCACCCTCTCTAGGTCACAGTAGAGCACCATTGTGTCCGGGTTGCTTTGAAAATTGGGACGTGTACACCTAAAGATAGTTAACTCAGTGGCGTCATCCCTCCTTTTAGGGTTTTATTGTGGGAAGGTCAAATCCAAGTCTGGCTTCCTTTGATAACACTTACTCAGCTCATCTACAGCCCTCACTGCCTTACTCTCCCCATAGGGAAGGCTTTCTTGGTCCCTGCTCGCTGTCCTTGCCCTGGTCAAGGCCATTGACTGTCTTGCCATCCTTGAGATAAGGAGCTGCACCCCAGAGGTAGCTGCTCTGCAGTGGTGGCAGAACTACATGAGCTTGGTCTCCATTTAAGTTGTCAAATGCTTTGGGGCACTTTATGAAATGAAAGATGGCTATGACTGAATCCTCCCTTGGGGATTGTCTTGTTTAACAGACTACTATTATTGAGATCATAGGAGTTGTCAGGATGGATCAGACCTAGGGTCCCTCTAGCCCGTATCCCACACTGGCCGGCACCAGCTGCTTCAGAGGGAGGTGCAAGAGACCCTGCAGTTATGACATAGCTTTGCCCCCCCACCCCCAAGGAAACTTTCCTCCTAAACTCCCCGAGTTTTGTAGTAATAATGAACAGTGGTATTGGGACAGCACGCGGAGACCCGGCTCAGAGCCCCATGGCGCTAGATCTCAGCCTGCACATGTAAAGTGCTTGCTGGCTGGTTGGTTCTCTGGGCTGAGTTTGCGAAGAGGGTGTATAGGATGGGGAGGGCAGAGCGTTTAGTGGAAAGTGAGGAAATCTGTCTAATGGCTCCGTGTGTGTGTGTATTTGTTTTCCTCTCTCATAAACACATCTCCAGCAGCTCACGGCCCCTTCAAGAGCAGAGCTGTGAATTTTCATCTCTCAGCTAATCAACTCGCCTGCTAGTCCAAACTTGTCAGGAGTTTTATCCCTTCATTGGCAGCCCTCCCTTCAGCCCCCAAGTGACAGCTGATGTTCCTATCCCTCCCCGACACACATCCAGCTGCTACACAAACAAATGTCCCCCCGGCCAGTGATCCTTCCCTGTCACACACATCTGACCCCGGGTCCCCACAGCCAGCCCGTCTCAGCAGCACCATGCCCTGAGGCCTCTCAGCGAGACAGCCTTTCCAATAACATTTGCGCTGCTGCCTGTGTCCCAGCAGGCGGAACATCCCAAGTCACAGTTAGTAAAAGGGCAATGTTTACCCGCAGGGATGGGAGAGCGGTGTTACTGTCTAAGCTGGGGGTTTATTAATTGCTGCTTTAGCCTGTTCTTGTGTGACAAAAGATTAATCACCTAGCAGACTATGTGCTGCCTGTGAGGCTCCTGCAGATGAGACACAGCTGTGGTGCGAGCAATGTTACGGGGCTGGCTCAGCTGTAGATCTGTTTCTCTGACCACTGTGTCTGGGAAGGAGTTGGGCACAGGGCTGGGTTTGCCGTGCCAGGGATGTTCAATGTCAGGGTGGTTAGTGTTGTCAGGGCGCTGAGGTGATAAGTTGAGAAACAGGCATTAGAATAGGGATCTGCCAGGACGCGGGAGTGTCTTAATGAGTGCACTAAGGGATGGTCTGATGCGAGTTGCTCCTTATCTCTGATTGAAGTGGTTCCACTTTAACTAAATATTAATTGAGCCCAAGATAGCATCTGGCTTATGCTAGAGCCCAGTCATCTGGGTGTTCAAACAGCCTCCTGCCTGGAGCAAGGGGTCTGGGCAATGTTCTGCTACCGCGCAAGGCAAAGTCCTAAGTGCTGGCCTACGAGGTAGTCTCGGGGGGGTGCTCCCTTACTCTTGAAGCAGTTACACTGTAATTCCCTATTAAGTGGGCCAAGGCAAGACACAGTGCTGAGAAGCTGCCTGTGGTAGGGTGGTTAGGTTAGACCTCTCCCCTCCCAACCCCGGGAGGGTGGTAACCCTAGTTCAACCCTCCTGTCTGCTTTTGCTGTTGGGGCTGTTCCCCTTTTCTTAACTAGGACTTGGGACCCCTAAATGGGGGAGTCACTCTGTAGTCCATCCGTTGGGTGCTTGCTTAGGATGTGGGAGATCCTTGGGTTTTCTTGTTTGAATACTTCCTGTAAATACACAGGTATGTGTGTATCACAGCATGTGGTGGCAATGAAGTTTTTCTAGCTGATGGGTATATGTGGGCCTGGGCCAATAGAAGGGACCACTATGATCATCTAGACAGACCTTCTGCATGACACGAGCCCAGAGAATTTCCCCTTGTGGTACCTGCAGCAAGGCCATATCTTCTGATTGAGCAAGAATGTATCTTTCAGCAAGGCATCTGTGAGCTGTCAATGCAATGGAACCTGCATCCGCTGGCCCAACCAAGCCAAAGCAGCTGGAATTCCAATCAAACCCCAGATCAGTGAGAGACCTTTGTGGTCTCCAGGCCTTTAGCTGACTGAGCAATATTTTATTGCAAGGTGTAAGGCTACAAGGGCAGAGAAGCTACTAGACACCCAGTCTGTTACATCCCATATACAGGACTGCAGGGGACACAGGCAAGGTGAGCTGTCAGTCAATACTGATCGCCTCTGTTCCCAATGCTAGGTATGTCTGGCAATCTCCTGCAGGATGTGGTGTAATCTAAAGGCGAGTTCATTCCCACATGCAGCTCTGCACGGCACTTCTCAAGCTCTTTATTAGTAGCACATGGGGCTGCGTAATTAACATGTAAACAGAACTTTGGACTCCACATGAAACAAATTCCCTTTTGTTTTCAGAGCAAGATGAAAAATATCAGACTCAGCTCTTCAGCTGGATTCCTTCTCGCTCAGTCCCGGAGTGAGCCGGGCGGCCCGTGGGAACGTTGCAAAGCAAGACGTGAGACTTTGCAGAAGGAAAGCTGCCCCAGTGGCAGGGATGGTGGTTCTTCGAGAACTAGCCATAGAATTAACAGACTGGAGCTCAGGGAGCAATTTGGAAGCAGTCAGACAAGTTTGATTCAAATACCTACTTTATCCTCAGAGGCACTGCTCAACAGGTGGTTCCGGAGTGGCTTTCAATCCTAATTCCTGGCCACACAGACCTCTGCCTCCCGGATTGATCAGCCTAGTGCAGCCTATTTCAAACCAACTCCTCGCTCTAGAACTGCCCCTGGCTACCAGGAATCAGACCCTCGCCTGTGCACTCACTGTCTAGAGCATGCCTGGCACTGCTCCCAGGGACTAAGGCAGTAAAGGGAGGGAAGTGGGATCTCAGGTGGAATCCTTGCAGCTCCTTGTTTAGCCAGAGGGCTGGCATGTGGATATTTCCAAGGCCCCTGTCACCTAGGAGACAGATGTTTGGTGCCACAGGGGGCCCTGAGTCATGATGGACAGGCAAGAGTGGCATCCACAAGAAACCCAGTACAATCTTTTCCATTCTGCTTGCAAGAAATTCTCCCTTCCTCACCAGCACCGATTTCCTGACACCCTCCCACACTGATTCAACCAGAGCAGGCGGTTACTTTTTTCTGGCATTGACAACTGATGATGAGGCAAGTGTGTGAAGTGACAAAAGGCCCAAGAATGGAACCTGGAACCTAGCAAAGGCCCCCCGAGAGAGGGGAGGGATTTTTGCAAAACTCAGCCTTGTGGCATGTTGCTTGTGCTAAACATCACCGCATAGAAAGTTTTTACACCATCACTCGGTGTTTGCAGACTTCAAGGGCCAAGTGTGTTTGTGGTGGGGGCAACCCAGGCCTGACTCACTGGGGAGCTGTAAAAACAAGCCTGCTACCAAGGTACCAAAACCTTTTCAGTGAGAGCCGGATGCTACAGAATAGGGGGAAAAAGCTCCTCCCTCTTGGCCAGTCTCCGGCTGAACTGAAGAGCTGTTAAGACAAATGGGCTGACAGCTTCCCTGCTTGTTCACTTTGAGGAACTGCAGTTTTTCTTAAATGCCTTCCTGTCTAGGCAGGACTGAGTTACCCTGGGCCATTCACCCTGCTTTAGCTGTTCATTGATCCTGGCATTGTCACCTCCCTGCACTGGAACCGAGGTGTATGAAACTCTAGCTGGCTAGAGCAGGTTGCTGTCGGACCTGAATGAATCCGCTTCCTATTCATTGCAACAGCAGGTAAATCAGCCCCTAATTCTCCTGCCTCCTTTTCCAGCCTGCTGGGGGTGAAGTTACTGACCCCCAGACTCATTTGGAAATATTACGGTTAGATTTTGCCTGGGCCTGTGTAATTAGTTTTGTCAACTGAGTTACCAGACAAAAGACCCTAGCATTTGGTAACAGCTGGGCAGGAGAGGACGTGGTTCTGCTGATTTGGTTAGTTTTTCTTTGCATCGTAATGATTATTTTGCTGACAATAGATCCAACCCAGCAGCTGATTAGAGAATTCCCTTCCTCCTGGAGGAAAGCTGCCATGTGTAAAGAATGGCACAGTGACTAATCCAACACCCACTCGCCCCAGTATTTTATAATGGAACAGGTGTGCAGAGCACTGCCTAGAAAAAGAGAAGCATCAAGTCCCAGCCCTAAAGAGATTTCCCATGCGCGGTATTTAGAAGAAGACGGCATTACAGCACCTTGGAATCTACTCACAGAAGAAGGTATCATGGGGAAATAACACCGACTCTGAACGCCCTGATCCCTACTCAGGAGACTTGCACTTCAGCATGACCTGACCAGCGGGCTGTGAACTAGAGCGGAGATCAAAGGACAAGCCTGAACCCAGATGCCCCTGGACTTCGGAGTTCAGACTGGGAACTGTACTCTGCAGGTGGAGCTATCTCTTTAGGAGCCTCCTCCAGCAATTTGGCCAATTGGAGGGGGCTTCTCTCTTTCCAAACCAAGATGAGCCTAACAGAGAGAGATTTGGAAAGACAGGATAAAGGGAACCAGGATGAGGTGGGACAAGGATCTCTCCTGGTCCCAGACTAGGAAGTCAATTAGCTGGTGTGTGCGTGCATTTGTGTGCGTATGTGTGTGTATATACGTACACAAGCCAGGAGAAACCAGCACATTTCTCTCTAGAAAGGGTGCTGGTTTTTGTAACCAGATCCCTCAATTCTGCCTGAGATCCAGACTCAGACCCAAAATGCCAAAGCCGGAAGGAAGCTCCTGGCAAGATATTTGCTGCAAAATATCTACTGCATCATTTGAGTATTGCACTTTTTATGGAGTAATAAATCCATGTCTGCCAAAGCCCAGGATTTCCCCTCACTCCCATTGATCCATCACACAGCATCTAACCCTTGCAGCTCAGTCATGGTCTGTAGTTGTTTAGCTTCCCCATAAACACAACCGCAGCCATCACTGCCACATGGATTTGGGACCCGACACTCCTGTGAATCAAGAACAAACAGATGTGTGCGGCTGTGCAACTCTGCCCTCTGCCGGCCTGAATATTTTGCACACAAGCCCACATATTCCTATGGATATAATATTCTGACTAATGTTTTATTAGCATCCACTGTAGCTAAAGCAGGGACTCTCAACCTTTCCAAGCTGTGCATCCCTTTCAGGAGTCTGATTTGTTTTGTGTACCCCCAAGTTTCACCTCACTTAAAATGACTTGCTTACAAAATCAGACATAAAAATACAAACCCTCACAACACACTTACTGACAAATTGCTGACTTACTCATTTTTACCCTGTAATTTATAAATCAAGTGGAATGTAAATATTGTACTTACATTTCAGTGGACAGTGTCTAGAGCAGTATAAACAAGTCATTGTATGAAATTTTCGTTTATACTGACTTCTCTGGTGCTTTTTATGTAGCCTGTTGTAATATCTAGATGAGTCGATGTACCTCCCAGAAAGACCTCTGGGTACCGCAGAGGGTACGTGTACCCTTAGTTGAAAACCACAGAACTAAAGGGACCGTTCTGTGTGTTGCCTTGAAGGGCAGGTACACGCAATGGTGGCTGGCCGTGCAGAGATCATCTCTGAGAAACTGGAGCTGCTCCTCTCCCCACCTGTACCCCGTTGGTGGGAGCAGTTCCTGAGCGTAGGAGCACGGCCTGCGTGAGGAAATCCAGGGGTAACCACCCATAGTTGGAGGAGAAGGGCTTTGCCCTGTAGCTTTTTGGATAGGAAGGGGTCATCTGCTCCATTCTTTCCAGAGAGTACCCACATCCCCCAGCCTCTGTACCTCACTTGTCATTCCCCTGCCACATGCCCTTTGTATTCCTCACTTCTCTCCTCCTCCGACGGCCTGACATATGTGGCACAAAATATTGTAACTCCTGCATCCTGCACACTGACACGCTGCAGTCAGCTGCAAGGGACTGACGCTTTGATGCGGGCAATCCACGTTCACCCTCTAATTCCCAGTCCTAGACTGGGTAGTTTTACCCAGGGAGGGGAGCAAACAGCCCTGGGTAGTACTACAGGTCCCTTGTAAACTTCAACACACCCAAGTAACCCGGTTAAATACTGGATCAGATCACTTAAAATAAATATTTATGCCTCAAAGTTTAGCCCACTTATCTCCCTTAATCCCCCTTTAAAAACCCAGGTTCATTCTGTAGATTGTGCATCAGAGAGTACTTTAAGATGGAAAGTTTTGCAATTGTGAAGAGTTCATTCAAACTTGCATTTGGTAACCATTATTGTGTTCTAGTAGAAGGGCAGGGCTCCACTGTGCTAGGCGCTGGGGAACTCGTATGAAGACTCCCTGTCCTAAAAAACCTAAACTCTAGACAGACAGACAGACCAGTTAAAATGCTTTTTTTCCCCCCCCGCTCTCTGTGTGTTACAGTTTCTGAAAGAAACTAAGTGACCCGCCTAGAACCCCACATGGAGTCAGTGGCAGAATTGGAATGAACCCAGATCTCCAGCTCCAGGCCTGTGCTGAACTAGAAGAGCACCTTCTTCCCCGTAAACGTATGACGTGTGTAGCTGAAGGAGGATCAATGAGAGACAGGACGACGCCTCTTAAAAGGTAAATCTCTGTCTCATGTAGTGCTGTTGCTTGCTGTGTAAGACATATGAACTTGCCTCTTTTCACCACAAGGTGGTAAAAGTGAGCTGCTCCTCTGCTGGTGCTAGATAATTACCTATATAGAGGGAAGAAAAAAAGTTCTTGTGAAACTATTTGCAGACATGCGACTTGTTGCAAATTCATACCAGAGACCTGTTCAACTTGATAGAAACTCAGCTACAATCCAGAAGGTTTAGGAAGGGTTGGGAGCTAAGCTAGTCTCACGTATTTAGGGAGGAATTTGCCAGCAAAACTCGCTGCTGGGCAAATCATGTTTTCCAAACCATCTAAAAAACCTGAAGCCTGATTTCATGTGCTACTGTCAGTCACAGACTCTCGCCGGACTTCAGCATAGCTAACAGTGCCAGATTGGCTTTCTTGGAGCCACACTGCGGGTACAGCACAGGCCGTGGGTCTGAATTCCCCCCTCTCACCAGAGCTCACTCGATTGAGGCTCCCAGCAAGGGTCACAACTGGGGACCCTTTCTGAGGGGTGGACACTACGAATCCCTTCAGGGTAGAAATGCATCAACTAGTAGGGTGCCTGCTTGTTTACTCGTAGGTGTTTAGGGGAGTGGAACAAAACCCTGGCACTCCTGGCCCTTTGCAGTGCAGTTGGTGCGCTCAGCATGTGCTAGCAGCAGAATGCTCATCTATCTCCTCCTAGGCTGCGAAGGCAAACAGGAACCAGGCCCATCCCCTTAATTCTAAGCAGCCAGACTTGTGGATGCTCTCAACAAACCTTTTTTTTTTTTTTCTCTTTTTTTGGTGGCCTCAGAGTGCAGCCACCAACTCCTACTGGCAGCTGCTCTCTCACTTTTTCTTAAAGTACTTCATTAGCTTGAGGAAGAACAGAAATATGCCCAGACACACCCAAATCATTCTGATTTCTTTAGGTTTTTGAAGGCTCAGTAATAAAGGTACGGTTGTCTCAGTTCTTTACTGCATCTAAACAGGCGCACAAATAAGGTGCTTTGCATGGGGTTTTTAAAGACTTGCTAGCTAGTAAATCTGCTGCTGTGAGAAGGGATACTTGTATATTTGTTAATATCACTTCTCACAGTAGCAGATTTACTCAGTCCCGGCAAGCTGGGGGACAAATTATTCCCTGGATGGAGGGAGGTGGGTAGGGCGATTTGGGGAGGGGGGGCTGGAGGGGTCGGGGCAGCATGTGGGGGAGGGGAGGCCAGAGCCCAGAACCCTGTGGCTGGTGGATGGAGTCCACTGTCGCCTGGCCAGAGCCTGCTGCCCACCACCCCAGGGCTGAAGCCTGAGCCCCACTTCCCCCAGGAAGGTGGGGAGTTGGGAACTCTCCTACAGTATCTGTGGCTCCAGAAGGGGGCAGGGACCAGTGGCCCTGGGAGAGGGTTTGCTGCTTCCCCCCATCACCACCCAGGAGGCTGTGGCAGCAAGAAAAGCCCCTGGTGGCTGAGAAGCTGTGCCAGTGCCCTTCAGAGCTCCCGGGGCGAGCTAAAGTGGGAGATGAATAGGAGCCTTGTGTGGCAGAGACACTGACTCATGGCTTCTCCCCTGCAGAAAATGGCTGCAAGCAGGAACCGAGGGCTGGGTCTGGATCCTGGGAGCCACACACCGAGTTGCAGCATGAGAGGTAGGTTGAGTTAAGTAGATTTCCACAGTTAAGGTTAAAGCCACGTGATGTCAAGAGGTGGCTGAAACTCAAACATGCTTTGATCCTTAAAAACGAGTTTGTGGGTGTGCCAGGCTTGGGTGAGGGCTCTGAGCATCCCAGCCCCACCCAGGAGTGTGTCAGAAACACACTTGTATAGCAACTCACTCTGGTGAATGGGCAGAGTTTCCTCCCCCCAGGCCTTGGCACCAAGGATGGGGTTCATTATGGGGAGGAAATAGCACTGGTTAAGTGGTTGCTGTCCTAACTGTACTGGGGAGGGGCCAATGTGGGGTGACTCCTTATGAGCAACTGTTTCCCAAGCTTGTAGAGCAGAGCACAGAGCTGCTTCCCAGGCTGCAAAACCTGCTCACTGGGGCCTGATGCAAAGATAAGTGACTAAGCAGACACAAGGAGCATCTCTTGAGCACTCCTGAAGGCTGGGCTAGGGGCAGCTGTAGCACGAAGGCCCAAACACACAAGCGCTTTGGAGCAGAGGCCATCTTTTTGTTGTGCGGGGTGATGTACATATGCAGCTGAGTCCAGTCCCTGTCTGGGGACAGGTACTACTGCTTCCCTAGTCACCAGGCTAAATGAAACCAAAGGGGCAGGGAAGAGACGAATTTGCATTCAGCTTTGATGGAGAAATCTCTCTCAGTACAGCCTCCCAGTTAGTTACTTGCATAGCAAGAAGCACTTAGCACCTGTGAACTGTAAATATCCATTAAAACATTACCTGGAATGGCGGCTTTCATTGCAAAGGAGAGCCAAGTGCGTCCTATAAACACAGCTAAACAGACATTGGTGGGGAGTGTTGCTCTATCGCTTCAGTGTGTTGCTCTGAAGAGGGCTGTATTTTAGTGCATCAAAGAATCATTCATCCAGTGGAAGCTGCAGAGGGAATTTAGGTCAGCAGAATGCAAATACTCGATCTGGAACGTTACCAGGACACAGGGTTCACACCCTGCCCATGCTACAAGACGCAGTAGCATTAGTGCAGCACCACTGAGGTAACGAGAGATCTAGAGCCTTTCTAAGGCTTGTCAACTTTCCATCTTACACAACAGTACGCTTTATAAGAGCACTACTGGAGCTGAGGCAGAGCAGCGGTACTCCAGCCATGTTGAGCCAGTATTGTCCAGGGGATAGGGCACTGGGCTGGCACTCATGAGGCTGAGTTATAGTCCCAGTTCTGCCACTGAGCAGCTGTGAGACTTACTGACCAGCTGTGTGACTTACTGACCCAGAGTATTGTCCATGGATATTGGAAGCTGTATGGGACAGGGACTGTTTTTAGCTGTGTGCTTGTCTTTACATGGTAATATAATAAATAACCCACCCAGAAGATTCTGTTTCTAGAGGACATGCATGGCTACGATACTTCACAATCCCAGAATCTTGTGTGTTAGTCATGGCAGAAATAGCTATGAACCAACAGCCTGTAAGAGAAGATTTTAATCACTAAGCGAGTGATGGTAAATCATGGCTTTTAATAAGACAGCACAGAAAACAAGCACTGAGAGGACTGTGTAGTTCCTGTAGACATGTGTAGTTCAGTGGTACAATTCTCACCTCCCCTATGGGAAACTCTTGGGTTCAATTTCTGGGTAATACAGAGTTGAGCTTTTTGTTAGGGGGAGGAGAAAAGGGTTATTGTGACATGGGGTGCGGGATACAGCACACAGCTTTGTTTAGACAACACTGAATGGCTGACTAGCCTCTAATTCCTGCTCTTTATTTTAAACAAAAGAAGTTGCCCTCCAAGCCAATAGTAAGTGGAATGATGTAAAAGCCCATTATTAAATAATGCCTGGAACCTCTCCAGCCTATTGAATGAGGTCATATTTACAACTTGCCATTTCAAAAGGCACTTGCAAATTCATGTAAAATTTAAATGACCTTCAAAGCATCCAAATCCTGCAGAACAATCTTATGAATAGTGATGGATAATTTTCCCCAAGTGGACCTTTCCAAAATGACCTAAGAAAAACTATGGATTTCATACCCATGTCCAATGAATTAGCATAGTTGACAGTAACTTGTGTATTTAAGGCAAGCATTAAGTATAGACATATTCAATGTGCTGGTCATTTGTTAAAGACTTGAGCAGAAATGAAACCCATATAGATCAAGCCATCCTAAGACATTGCTGTAGTGTGTATTTTAGACAACAGAATACCTTTAGTTTGGGGAGAGACAATCTTCCAAGTGCCTCTGCTGCACAAGCAGGAGGTTCCAGGGCACTTTCCTTTTGTTACTGTTTAATGTGTAAAAAAACAGGCATGAATGAGATGAGACAGCCTGATTATCCCCAGGTGACGTTTACAGATACATAGGCCATGAGAACTCAGAACAATTTTTTTTAAATACTGTATTTTCTTGCACAATAGTCAGATCTTAAAAATAAAATACTTTATTAATAGTGTGAATGTTTAACATGTTTAATGCTGTCAGCTATAAAAATGATTAGACTTTTGCTTGGTACATTTGCCTTTACAAATTTACACATTAATGAATACTAGCGTATGCATTTTGCACTTCATTATAACCTCATCAGCTGGTGACAAGCTCTGCAGCGATCTCTGCTTATAACTCAGATGTGAATCGTAGAAGAAAGTTTTAGTTGCTTCCACACACAGAATCTACAACAAAAATTTAAATACTAACCCTAAATTTCTTATTGGATTAGCTGAATCCATTTTAATATTTGTGCTTAGTGGAAGATAGGCTACTAGCAAAAATACACATTCTTCTCTTGCATTCCCCCTCCACATATTACATTGCAGAAGAAATACAGTATTCAGTGCATTTCCTAAGAAATAAACTTCACTATAGTACATATCTCTCTCTAGAGTCATGTCATAAAGAAATGGTATATCACCACTTAAGATTAGGGTAAAAGCAAGAAAACAGATTAGAGCAGTTGTTGGAATGATACTGTAGCTAAAATTCATTCACCCACCAGTTTTCAGCTGTTACTTTCATGAGGAGAAAAAATTGCTGTTGTAAGATCAAATTTTAAATGTGCTTTCCCAAGAGTGTACACCTAGTTAGCTAGAGGGTGCTACTATTGTATTTGTTTATTTATTTATTTATTACTCCTGGTGTATGGAAACTTAAACAGGAACTATGGTGCATACATTTATTACTTTGTATACATGAACTATGGTGCATACATTTATTACTTAGAAGTCTGTAAAAATCTCCATTGCATTATACCAAAGACTATCCTATGGGTCATTTTTTAGCTTGGAAAAGAGATGACTAAGAGCGGGAGGGAGATGACTGAGGTCTATAAAATCATGACTAGTGTGGAGTAAAGTTTTTGAATCCTTCTCGTAACACAAGAATTAGGGATCATCAAATGAAATTAATAGGGAGCAGGTTTAAAATTAACAAAAGGATGTATCTTTTTCACACAACACACAGTCAACCTGTGGAACTCCTTGGCAGAAGACGTTAAGGCCAAGACTGTAACAGGGTTCAAAAAAGAACTAGATAAGTTCATGGAGGGATAGGTCCATAAATGGCTATTAGCTGGGATGGTGTCCCCTAGCCTCTGTTTACCAGAAGCTGGGAATGGGCAACAGGGAATGCATCACTTTCCCTCTGGGGAACCTGGCAGGATACTGGGCTAGATGGGCCTTTGATCTGACCCACTATGGCTGTTGTGTGGGGGTGGGATCGAAAAGGGTTGGCTAGGACACCGTCTAGTAAAGCAGGTCAAGGATTCTGACATCCTATAACTAAGACTCAGAGCTGGAAGAGACCTATTATATCATGTATAGGAGTGCATCCTTCCAACCACTGCAGGAATCTTTCCTACAATAAAATATCAACTGCTGTGTTTAGTTATGAGCTGAATAACTAAAACAGAGGAGCAAGCACCCAGTTGTGGGAAAACTCTTCTCCAGATGTGGGCCTCATGTTGCTGTAGGCAGAATGGTTAAAAATGGCCCAACATCAAGCAGCAAAACTGATTTTTAAGTTTAGGATCAGAGTCTCACAATCTGTGCTGCTTGGCATTTGGGCTGCACACACATTTGGGCTAGATTCCAGACTCCAGCCTATAACCCTGATCTCAGTTCTATTTATCTTGTTACTACAGTAATGGACACTAAATGTATCTTCACACACTAGACTATGCTGTCCTATCTGAATATGAGTAGCATATGCAGCATAAGTTTGCCATTTACTTCACAACACAAGTAAAAATTATTGAACCTGTTGCAAATTGAACTTAATGTCTGCCTCCAAAAGTCAGGCAGATTGTTGTTTTCTAATTTAAAACAAACAAACCTGGCTCTCTTGTTTTATAATCTTAAAAGTGTATTTCCACCTTTTCTTTATGAATTATGGAGAACTTCAATAACACAACCAGACTAAAATTTACATATACATTGTGTGTAGCATGTACATCGGTGCATCTATCTATACATATATGCATATCTATATATGAAAGAGTTAATTTGGTTCCTCAGCTGCAGCCAATGAGGCTAGCAGGATCCTATAGCAAACTAATCAGTAAAATCTGTCAGTCTGACATACAGTATTGTTACAGAGTGAGCAACTTAAATTATTGCTTTTGATTAGTAAAGATCCCATGTTACTTTATAGAATGATTAGCAATTTCTCTTTTCAAGTAATAGCAAGATCCTTATCTCAAGTTCTACACATAGACACACAACAGTAGATTGCTTGAGGAAGTTTTAAATCAAAGGTGAAGCACCAGGCATGAATCTTTAGCCATTTAACCTACAGCGAGACATCGATGTGGGAAATTAATGAACTGCAGGAAACTAGCACCCTGATTGTTTAATGCTGCCACTGTTTTTGGACAACTCCAGGGCAAAAGAAAGGGGATTGGGATGCACAGAGCTGAACAGTAGGATCAAAATTTACCCTTACACACTCATATGCATCTCCTCTGCTGTCAACAGGAGCTACATCCTACCATGCAGGGCAAAACTGTGGTCACCTTTGAAAGATGTTCATTCTGTAGCACATTTGTTTACAAACTTGATTTAAGAACAATTGGAAAGGATAAAAAACCCAGTGATTTAAACATTCATGATTCATAGAAGAGCTGTTACTTCTGTGGTTAGATGGTCCCTTTTTTGTATTGTACAGAAAACCACATTCATATCACAGGCTTAGTTCAGGCACTTTTTATACAGTGTTCATCTGGAATAAAAATCTGCACAAGTGATTTCTGCAAAATTTAAAACGAATGCTTCAGCCCCATTATAGTTTGCTAGCTAGCTCCCAGCACACAATTTTCTTCCCTCCTCCTTTCATTTGACTGCTGACATGAGACACCTTTAGCAGTTACCTTAGAGCTTTAAGGTTAATTAAAAAGCTTTATACATCAACATAAAAATTATTTCCTACCTATTTTTAAAAAGAAAGTACACTAAATGCATTATACAGACACATTCAGCTACTACCCAAATAAATAACATGGAGTGGATAAAACTGTCTCTTAGCTCTAGGATGCTAAGCCATGGAATGCTACATTCACATTTTCTAAAGACTAGCTATTCGTTGGCAACAGTATCTCAATGTCTTTACCGTTTGCTACTACAGCATTGTTAGAGTAGCTACTTGCCAAGTCCATGGTGGCACCAAGAGCGGTTGTCTGGGAAGGAGTTTTGGTTAGTGGGGGAGGAGTCGCCGGGGACTGAGCAAGGCCAGGTTTCTTTGGAGGAATAGGTGGAGGGTTCCCTCTTTCTGCTCTAGGGATTGTTGGAGATTTAATGCCAGGTGACAATGGGCTCAGTGGGCTAGAAACTTTGCCTGGGCTGGACTCACTTTTTGGACTCGCAGCGTTAGCCAGATTCCGATAGTCTGTGCCAAAGGGCGAACTATTCGGAGAGACTGGCTTTATAGGTCCCTGCTGACTGGTGAATCTGGAAAGAACCTGAGTGACTGTGTTACGGGCTAACTGTTTGGCAGTGGAGTTGTCTGCAAGGGTAGGAGACAAATCCCTCGACGGTGGGCTCTGCAGGCCACTCGACTGATGGTCCTGATCAGCTTGGGACTGAAACTTGTGTCTGGCAGCATGGAAACGCTGGTTGATCCCCACCTGATAGGACGACTGGTAACCAGGGCTGTTTGCTGGAGCTCCTACCAAACGTTTAGTCAGAACTGGGGATGAGCATGGAGAAGATGTCAGAGATGAGGCAGCTGTGCTGCTGGGAGAGAGAGATGTCCCACCAGAAGGAAGCTGTGGGATCATATACCCAGGAGATTCTGTTCTTACAGGGGAACTTCCATTCTCAACTGCACTTTCTGGGTCTGGCCCAGCAGGTTTCTCTCTCAGCGGTGCCTGGTTCTCTGCTATGTCTGTCTGCTCTAGCTCACCACTTGTTGGCATGTCTGTGACACAGTGCCCATTTGCTTTAGCATAGGGATGGGTAGGTGTGGCAGGGCCAGGAAGGGCCATGTGCGCAGTTATGCCTGCACTGCCCAGACTGGTTCTGTCTGTCTGGGAACTTTCTGTCTGGCAAGACACAGACCTCACCAGTGGGCTCTCTGTTGCTACACCTCTGGACATCACTGAGGGGCTTTGCTGTGAGTGCTCAGCAGGGCTGGTGCCCTGGCAAGGAACCTCCAGTTCTTTCAGGGCTTTTTTCAGGCTCTCCACCTCTTCCTTGAGAGCCTTTGTCCGGTTCTCTTCTCGATTCAGCTTGGCTCTCAGCTGTTCTCTTTCAATGTCGAACTCAGAGAGCTGCTTTTCCACCTGTGCCTCCATCTGCAAGCCTCGCTTCTTCTTGGAGGCCAGCTCCTCCTCCAGCATGCTCACTTTGCTCCTCTCTTTCTCCAGCTTCAAGCTCAGCTCCCCTGCCTTTTGTCCCTCTTCCACCACCTTGGCTGTGGCTTTCTTGCACTCCAGCACAAGCATGGAGGATAGCTGCTTGTGGCGTGCTCTCTCTTCCTCCAACTGGCTTGACAGCTTCCTCTGCTCTTTTTCAAATTTTTTCACTTGGGTCCTTTCAAATTCCAGCTGGAAAAGACGACAGAAGGGTTCTCAGAAGGAACTAAACAACCTCCCATATGCAAATGAGACAATCTTCAATACCCAAAAGAACTAACATGGTAGAACTGCAGATCAGAAGCTTTCCTTGTCTACCTGAACTCACAATCCTGTATTTTTCAGCAACAGAGGGCCTCACTAACACCAAACACAAAGAAGCATGGTTCCCTCTTTCACTTTAGGTGTCTGAGAGGTCATCAACTCTTGTACGGCTAACAGCTCGAATCAGTTCTTGGCATATATATAACCTTAGCATTTGTGTATCACTTTATATAGCACTACTGGGAGATTTAGTTGTTTACTTTTAGTGTAATATACACCAGTGGCCAGAAGTTTCTCTTACTGGTTCCATCTCTCCATCCCCCATTAATCTGCTTTACAATGCCATTTAGAAACATTTATGGAGGTCTAAAGTCTAACGCTATAGCTTTTTATTGTTCTTGTGTTATAGATAAAGTAGTAACATAAGTCTGCATTCTTGTGGCGCTCTGAACAAAAGTATACCAATTCTTCCCCTTACGAGTTTGGGAGTTCTGCACCAGTACTGCAAAGTATCAGAAAGCCACAGGGTAGGACTCAGATTGTTTTTGTCTTTAAGTTCAGCCTGCTTCATGAGCTCTTTTCTGTTTTAAAGGTTGAAACAGGCTTTCTTAAGCTGTGAACATTTTAACCCATTTCACACAGGGAAAATTGGGCAGGACGAAGCTGGTATTTTACATCTGGTTGACAAAAGCCAGGGACTGTAGAGTCATATCCTTAATATTTATTTGATATTCGGGTACAAGCAGACAGATGTTCTGCTTCATCACCCAGACTTAATATATCTGTATGCTCTGATAGCATTTAGCTTCTGTGGGGAAAGCTAATTATTAACTCCCCAGGCGCACCTGTTGAGTCAGCCGCTCCCGCTCCTTCTCCAACATGTAGGTGACATCATCTCCTTCAGCAGTGTCTTGGGCATGCCGCTGCCTCTCTTCCTCAAGATCCAGTATCACCTTCCAAACACAGAAACGCAGACACTTCACTCATCTTCTTCCAGAAATGGGTTCACATACAGGCTCAGAAAGGTGTTGTGTAAGAATATAAATTAGAAACCCGCATGCCCTTATTTTAGCCTTCAAGAGATGATTTGTATGTTCGTCTCCAGATTGTAGCACAGCTTTAAAACACGTGAGAAGTATTTTTTCCTCACAGAGTTTCAGTTTTGGCTGGTGCATGAGATGGGATTTCATAGAATCTCAGGGTTGGAAGGGACCTCAGGAGGTATCTAGTCCAACCCCAATCCCCAACTAAATCATCCCAACCAGGGCTTTGTCAAGCCTGACCTTAACCTCTAAGGAAGGTCACTTCCCTAGATAACCCATTCCAGTGCTTCACCACCCTCCTAGGGAAACAGTTTTTCCTAATATCCAACTGACAAGGTCATTAATACAAAAGCCAGGAGCATATACACGGCCTCATCAGTATGTTTTTAGCTATAGGTTCAAGGGAAATTTGCATTTCTTTTTTACTCCTGGGGGAATCCTGTGCTAGTGTGCATGTGCAGAATTCATATCCGCTGCAGAAAAATGATTTTCTGACAGGGAAACAAAGGGAAACCACAAGAGCTGTCAGGCGACCCTCCCCAGAAATATGTTTTGGATGCCCAGGGCAGTTGGCAGAGAGGTAAATCACTGGGGAGCTGGGGGAACGGGTCTGGGGAAGACCTGGCTGGTGGCTCCCACCCTGCGCCAGGCTCAGCTGCTAGTCCTGGCTGGCTGGGGAGGACAGGACTTCCTCTTCCCCTGCATGGCATCTGGGGTGGGGTCAGACCTACCCTCAGAGTTCTCCACCAGCTGCAGAAAGCTCTAAAATCTACCCCCACTCTGACTTCCTGCCCCCCTCACTCCTCAGTTGCAGAGGGGAGGGATCCCTGCATAAGGAGCTGCTCCACCATCCACCCAATGCCCATGCAGCCAGACCCCGCTGCCATCCAGACCCTTCTGCTGAGCCTCACACTCAGAGAGCCCACCCATGAGACCCACTGCCGCAGTATCTGGAGCCCCTACTGAACCCCCCAGACCCTTCAGCTGAGCTCTATCCACCCATACCCAGACCCCTCTGCTTAGCCCCAACCACCTTCACCTGCATCATCCCATTATTGTTGTACCCAGAGCCTCCTAACAAGTCCCAATGCATCCAGATCCCTCCCACTGAGCCACCTGCACTCAGATTGCCCCACACAGAAGTCTCTCAACCCACACCTGGATCCCCCCACACTAAGCTCCTGCACACTTGTATCCTGTCCAAACCTGGTGCACCTGGCAAGGAGGGAAAGGGACCCGAGGTGTTTCTGTGTCAGGGTTGGGTGCAGCCTCACCGCTGAGTCTGTGTCCCAGGAGAGGAGCTGCAAAGTGATCATCCCACGGCCTGTGCTCCCCAATACCACCCTGGAGCTTCCACATTAATTTTACAAATAAAATTTGCAGAATTTTTACATTTTTGGCACAGAATGCCCTCGGGAGTATCTTTCCTGTGTCCTGGGAGAGATTTGAAGCTTGCAGCACAAATATTTAAGCCTGATTTGACAAAACAAGTTTATTTTAAAATAAATCCATCTTGTTCTCAAGTGTTCTAACACTTGAAACAAAACTGCCTCCTATAAAGACCAGTCAGGAAGCTCCTTCAAATTCTACACTGAATTACAATAACTAAGATTCCATTAACTCGGAAGAAAAGTCAACATACAAACTTCCCAGTCAGATATTGCAACTCTGCAGTATGTCATGCCCAAAATGCCAGTTCTGCCCCACACATTCACCAAGAACTCAAATTTACTCAATCCTTCTGACAAAGTCGGTTTCTAGACATCTTGCTCAAACTCATCAGTGCGCCTTATGGGGAAAGACTATTTTGGTTTTAAAAAGTGATTATAGCCAAATATCTGGCTGAAAAAGTGAAGTAATATGTTTCCTATTTATTCTTTCAATGATTTAGATGTCAAATTACTTAGTAAGTGGAGCAAAGATTACTTCCAAATGTCTTCTCTACACACACTGCCTCAAGCTGCTTTCTGCCTTTTATTCTGATGTAGTAAATATTCTGCAATCAGAATTGCTTCAGACAGTGGTGGCATTAATGTAAAAGGCAGAATAGAATCCAGCTTGCCATCTCATAGCCAATACAGGGGTAAAAACTTACTCTGAGTCTTATAGGCCAACATTAACTAGACACAATGGGCCCTTTTTTCCCCACTCTCTCTTTTACTTCCAAAGGGAACAGACCTATTTGTATGAGTGTTATGACCAAGGTATACAGAATCAGGCCACAGCAAGAAGTGACTTTGTTGAGAAGGAGCCATTTTTGATAAGGGCTTTAAGTTCAGACCAGCCATCAGACAACAGAGTTCTTATCTACTAATTTTGTTGCAGCTTCCCTTATTTTACTCTTGAGTGTCTACAGTGGTAGCAAATATTGGTTTGACTTTGTTTGGAAAGGAACAAAAAACCCCCAAAACTGGTTGACACCCTTCCAAAAGCTGAACTCTGCAAACTAAGAACACTGAAGGGCAAATACATTAAAGAGTTGTGAGATTCCAATGAGTCCAGGTCAGTGGAAGTTCTTGTTTGTCTTCATACTTATGTGCAGCTTTCCACCGTAAGACAGATCGCACAGCTCTGGAGAGGTGGGGGCCTCCTAACAGAGCATGGCCAGAGCTTTTACTGAGTGTGCCTTTACTATGTATTCATGTCAGTTCGGGAGATGGTCTAAAGCAATATTAAAAATACCTGATAGACATGAAATATAGCCCTTGTTAAACAGTATTTTTGGAGGAAAAATGTGTACACATATTATAAAAGTCTATAAGGAGAAGCTGCATTTCCACTAGTACTTACCAGCCAATTCTATTTCTCTTTTAAATAAGCAAATACAGACCATTCAGTTAACCCACAAGCATAATTCAGTGAATGCTGTGTTTGCTGTGAGAGCTCAGTGCTGCTGTGAATTGGCAAAGCTTTCTGTGTGATGACATGTAAATGAGAGGATATTTTTCTAAGTTTATTTCATACTATACTTCCCCAATCTGCGTAAGCTATTTCCTCCCTATATTTTCCACAGATCTCCCATTAATAGAACAGCAGCATATGTACCTTTGTATTTACAATACATAATCTTTACTAACTGTACAATATTGACCAGTTAAAACTTTTTAAAGCTACAAAGTAGGACTGTTAACCAACTACAGGATCTCCTTTTGCATTTAACTTTCTTTATCACACTAAAGCCAACAACATATTCGTAAAAATACATTATTTTTAGTGAATTCTATAGAAATTAAAACCTACCTTTCTGTGCCTGCTTTCTGCAGCAGCTAGTTGAGAGAGCATTCTTTCCTGCATATTCTTGCAATGTTTCATCACTACTTTTAGGATAGACAAAGGATTGGAGCAAACTGGTTGCTTTTCAACATGATTTCCCACCTTCAGCATCTCAAAATCTCTCTGCAGAGCCATTAATGGGTCACTGATGTTGTACTTTCCATAGCGTTCTTCAATGAAAGAGTTTCTGTGCTGGGCCTGAAACATATAAATATGTATTTCAATTTATTAAAAGGTGGTAACTGGAGAATCCTACGGAAATTGACAAATCATTCCTAGACCGAACAAATACCCCATCATATTTTATCTCTGAGATAGATGTCCCTTCTGCTTGGCAGAAAGATGTGATAAAGACCTAGTTATCCGCTGGAGGGACAAAAGTATCTTACACTGCGTGTTTGTTCCTGATGAAAGGTGCTGGGTTATAGTCCCAGAGACTAAAGATCTCTACTAATCCATAGGACACATAGACTAGAAGCTGGGGCAAGCAATACAGCAAGCTTCTTCACAATGACCGCACACGGACATCTAAATGGACGATTAGTGCAGCATCCATGGCCCATTTAGTCCTTGCCATCTCTGCTGATGCTGATAACAAGGAGCTCCATAAAGGTCATGGTTTTCGTGGCCAATGCACTAGTCCTTTGAGACCTGGATACAGTCCAAACGGCTTATTTCACAGCCCATGAAAAGCTATCAAATGGCCACAGCGCGCACACTCAATGCTTAAACAATTTTACGTCCTTATACATCTGGTAGACCTGGGTAAAAAAAGGTCTTCCTCCAAACAGTCAAAATTCATGAGGTTTTATTTTTATTTTTAACTGTTGCTTGAAATTGCATCAGAATTTTTTGACTATCTATCTATCTAATCATCTATCTATATCTATTTTTAACCTGGGTTGGATTTACACCCACAGTATAGAAGTGCCGGTGTCAGACGATCAATCCCAGCACTAGCCAGTTTTCCAACAAATAATCTTCTAACTGAGGCCTTGTCTACACGGGCACTTAACAGCGCCACAACTTTCTCATCCAGGGGTGTGAAAAAATACACCCCCTGAGCGCTGTAAAGTGACCATGTAGACAGTGCACCAGTGGCAGCGCTTTAACGTTGCTAGTGAAGACATGCTCTGAATGAGAAGCCATCAATCCTCTAATAGGAATTTTACATAAAGGGAACCACTTGCATATGTCTGATTGTGGTGAGGAACAGTATATGCCATCCATCATGGTATAGTTTGAAGTCAATACAGAGCAGGAATGGGGTAAGGAGTGTTTTAGGGGTTTTGTTTTCTTTTTGAGTGGTGCATGGCTTACATAAAGTGTAGATTTCTGAATGTTTATTTTCAAAAGATTCGTTAAGCATGGTAATTGGTAAAAGATCAAAACTGACCACTACCACGAGCTATAGGAAGTTTCACAAGATACATGGCAATGTGGTACTGGGGGCAGCCTGGGGATAGGGTCTGAAAGTAGAAATTAAGCACAAAACTCTGTCACACTACAAACCATATATAAAGTGCATATATAAAGCCAAAGTGCAGACCCAAAGCATGAAATTTCCATCTCTATTTTCTTTCCTGCTAGAATCATTTCAGTTGAAGCTACTGATTTCCATTGTTTCCCATGCAAGAAAAGGAAATCCAGCTCCAACTGTCTATGTCTTTTCACAGTAATTAAAATGACAAAGAAAAATGAAGATGATCAATGAAAGGATTATATTCAACTGAAGAACCAGATGGCTCTCCCCATGATGACCCCCAAAGTTTGCTCATGTTAACTAAAACCTGGTCAAGGTCAAAGATGCTTGTTTTGACAAATTCACTGAACTGCATTCCCCTCTAAATGAATGTGGCTGGAAGAGGAGATCAGGAATCTGAACTCCTAGGTTCCATTCTCAGCTCTGCCACTGAAATGTTGTGTAACTTTGAACGTGTCTCTTCACCTCATTGTCTCAGCTTCCCTCATCTATGAAATAAGTTTTGTCTCCTAAGTTTATTTAAGTGAAAGTGTGTTTCACCAATGACAAAGATGAAAAAAAACGTGGAACAACTGCAGACTTTGAAACCTACCCGGACAAAGCTTTTGCCTCTCAGGGAAAGAGGTTTTACTAGAATTCAGAAAGTCTCAAAAGTCCTTGGACGCAAGGTATCAGAGTTGCTGAAAAAATACTATTGCTTTACCATCTCCAGAACGCAACCACTGGCAAGGGAAGATGTGCCCTTTCATGTACTATACTGATGCTCCCAACCCTTCCCCCTTTTGAAAGGATGCAAAAAGAAAAGGTTTCATAGCCTGAGTTTCAACAAATGCCCATGCTGTTCTGTCCCTACAATTTGTTATATGTATGGGGGAAAAGTGAAGCACATCCAAGCACAGATTCAGAGAACACAAAAGCTCTCTACATAGAGGAAATTCCACTTCACCAATTATGTCATGTTTTGACTCCCAATCAACACCATTTTCTCTCTCAGGGACAGAGATTCTGAAAGAATCACTATTCCAAGAAACACAGAGCTCAGTGGAGCAAATGTAAACAAGGAGGCCTTTTATGAACTGTTTCTGCATCTGAGGACAAAGGAAGGAAATATTTTTTTCAACTTTGTAACAAACTCTGGTGGTCATGCAGTTGCTTAACTACTAAAGTTCAAGCACCAGCTTGAAAAGGTTGATCGTTACAGACAGCATTTGGACAACAGACTTGCTGAAGATTTATCCATCTGAGGACTGAAGTGTGTAGGAACATTAATCCCAAAGGTGACAACTTCTTCAGACACAAAAATTACCCCCAAAAAGGAGTCCGTAAGCATCAATATGTTACTGGTTGTGGCTTAAAAGCATCTGATTTTAAGCAGTGATAGCAACAAAGATTCAACAGGTCTTCCAGTGTCTGCCTTGATTAGATGTTTCACTGGTTCTTCAATCTGAAAGAAGGCTTTTAACTCAGTAAATGTCCTCACAAGCATTACCTCAACCACAACAAAGATTTAGAAGAGATTGTTCAGATGGACTGACTTGGCACACTGCTCTGAACTCATCCTCTGATTAAATCCCAACCTCCTACACACAAACCACAAATACCTTTTGCAGCTGCTGCCTGCACTCTACTAGAACAAGCACATTATCTAAACACTACTAAAAAGTATCAGAGCCGCTACACAATACATTCAGCATCCTATGCTGGATCCACACTCCAACTACTGAGATTACTAGAGCCAGCAAGTCCCAGTACTCTGGTGTCCCAAAAGCTCTTAAAAGGAAAGACAGTAAACATTCAGTCCTCCTTATTGAGAGAGTTAATAATTTAGTGATGTATCACTGAATGGGCAATTTTGTGCACCCTCCTGGATTTCTTGGCCCTATTATAAGGAAATTCACACTAGACAATTACAGATTTTCACTCCAACAATAACCTGCAAATCTATAACTGGCCAGCAAACAAGAGTCCTAAAAATTCTTTCACCCAGGTACAGACTAAATGAAACAATGCATCACAAACAGCCTAATTATCCAACACTCATTTCTTTCAAAGACAGACAAGAATTAAAAAAACCTAGCACACTCAGTATCCTATAAAAAATAAAATTTGGAACCAACGGTTCCACCACAGAATGTGTTTGTCAGGCAACTGTCAAACAATGTTACCCACTGCTTTGAACATTCACTAAAAAAGTTCAAAAGAAAATATATAATGCCCAAGAAACAAGTTAAAAAAAATTTAAGTTACAAATATATGAACACCTTCCTCTGTCAAGAATTGGAGTCAAAGGCACATGGTTTCAATTGCAGAATAAATGAGCAACTGCAGGCATAAAAGAAAAGGTGTGTGTGATGGTGGTGAGGGGAAGAATGCTCAGAGCTGAGATTTTCAAAAGCACTCATTGGTCTAACTTTGCTCTGACTGAAGTCCATGGGAGTTTCGCCATTGACTTGAATGGAAAACAGGGCAATGCTGAGCATTTTGAAAATCTTACCCCAAATGCTCCCATCTCAAGATACGATGTTCTGATGTAAATGATTGAAAACACAAACCTGGCATTCAGTGTAGCAAACATACCATCATAGAAGATGCCTTAAAGTATCAGTTTCAGATCTGATTCATTTAGACCAGTGTTTCTCAATAACTGGTCCATGGACTGGCGCTGTCCCTGAGATTGCCCTGACACAGGTTAGGAAGGCAGCAAGCTGGTCCCTGGTATCAAAAAGATTTGAGAGAGACTGATCTAGATTCCCTAGAATCAAAGGTATTAATCCTGACTCGGGGTGACTCGGCCCTTCATCCTTCTAAGGTTAGTAGTGTGTCATGCATTTTCCTGGGTATAGGGCTGTTAAGCAAGACCTTTAAACAAAAACATCTTGCCTGTTTTTTGCAAACAGTAAAAAAGTTATATGGGCAATTTTAAGAGTAAGGGTCTGTCCCAGTGTCTTGGCCAAAATTTTCCCTCTCCAGAGGATTCTGCAGTGTGTTGAGAGCTGGTTGGTTCCTGCCCACCATCCCAGAAGTGACTGAATTTCACTGGTGCTCTTCTGTACGTTGTTTGCAAAGCACTGTGTGATCCATAGAGAGAGAGGTCATTACATAAAAATAAGACTGTTACAGTTTTCTAGACTCAGGGAGAACATGCATAACATATGGCTTTGCCACTTGAGAGATATGGCCCTAACACTGCCTTCTGTGTATTAGTGTGTTACAGTTTTATACATAAGCATGCACACATCTGCGTATCTTTATGAACATAAACACATTAGTAAGCCATACCAAATTAAATACAGTAGCCTTTTCAGAATTAATAGAGTTCTTAACACTGATTCCACACAGCAAAGACTCTTTGTCGATCTGGTTAAATGACATACAGCTGTTGAAGGATAGGGAAAAACAAGAATACCGAATGAAACGCCATCCTAACAATCTATTGTTTCAGCCCTTTCACTTACTAAAGAGAAGGCAGACGTGACTAGTAAGTGGCACAGAATAACTGTTTTCAGGACATATTTTAGGTAGAAATGTTAGGGTTGGTTAAAAACAAAGGGAGCGGGACTTTCAAAAGTCAATATGCATAACAGTTCCATTAATGTTTCTTTAACATTCCAATAAATGCAATATATGTATCTGAAGAAGTGGGTATTCACCCACGAAAGCTTATGCTCCAATACATCTGTTAGTCTATAAGGTGCCACAGGACTCTGTCTCCTTTGCAGATCCAGACTAACATGGCTACCCCTCTGATGCTTGGCAATTTAACATGTAAGCATCCCCCTGCACAACTGGAAATCCCAACATTATTACAGCTTTGGGCCCAGTCATGAGAACAAGAGTGATATTCTCTAGAAACAAACATGAAACTGGCTAGTCTGTATAAACTATCAAATTGAAAAAAACCAAAACAGCAAAGAATAGCACCAAACTGGAGTTTTAAAGTTACTCTGGTTACAATAATTTAAGGGGGATGGTTTCAGAGGCACAAATGGGAGTTGGGCACCTAGTTCCTATCTGTGCCTTTGAAAGTCTCCCCAACTCCAAAATGTTACTAATATATTTTCTCTCTCGACAACATCCCTTTATTATAGAAGCAGATTTCTTAAAGGAGTCAGAGAAAGATACTATAGAGAAAACTGAGGCTTCCACATCACAGGCTCTGTCTAATAAAGATGGAGTGCAGTGTTACTCGGTTTACTTGGTAGTGAGAGTGGTTGGGAATCAATTTTACAGTTTTGTCTATATTTCTCTAATCACATGCTCCTGACTCGCATGCAATCAGAAGCAAACCCTGCTTCCACAGAAGTGGACTCTGTGTTTAATTTACACTGATGGGGACTCAGCAGGAGGGGGTGCCACAAAAATACCCAATCTCCCTGCAAAGGAAAAAAAAACACACACACAATCTGTCTCTCTCTTTTCAGTAAGAGTTAGGGACAGATATCCTGGAATACTATCTTGTAGCTGCAGTCAGTAGCATCTGCTCCTGTCCCCAAGATCCCTCCCTCCGTCCCCGCCAACACATACACACACAAATACTCCACCCTGTTTATAAACCTTCCAAAGTGTATATACTTTTTGTATCCAAATATGTATCATCAGAGTTTAAGAGACCGCTGTGAGGAAGAGGAAGGAAAAGGGAGTGCTGTCTTGGATAAATGTGCTGCCAGTTGTTTAAATGAATCACAGGAAAAAACTAATGGATTGATTTTTTGAATAGATAAAGGGGAAAAATCCTCAATTGTTTCTGAAGCAATACAAAACATGAGCAAACCAAACCCAGTTACAGTTGTGTGGGAACAGTTAAAGGATCCAAGGACTGGAAAGCCTTTCAATAAATTAAAAAAAGTATAAGTCCAGCTGGCCCAGCTGTTTTGATGGACAACCTGTTTTTGCTTTTTAAATTAAATCCAACCCTGTAGTGGTTACACACTACCACAACAGAAACTCAGAAATAAATTCCAGCTTCAAAATGGAATTAGCACTTCTAATATTAGAAGCACTTCTGAAAAACTTTACTCTTAGCTCACTTCTCTCCGGGAAAAGCTTTACAGAAAGTTTGGATCTGGCTCCGTAAGGCATTAAGAAGGGTCCATCCCTCCTCTGTCAATATAACTTAACACCCAGTCCGCTTATGTGGAAACAAAACCAAAACCAAACAAAAAACAAAACACACACACATGGTGTGGTGTTTATATATTATTTTTTGATGACTGAAACTATTCACAAAGCCACATTTTTCTCCTGCTTTTAGGCATCACCATGTTGTACATTTTGTTGAATCAAGTGGGGGTGGTTTATTTCCTGTCTGGGAAAGAACAAGAAGTTTCTCCTTGTAAATTTGTGAGCAATTAATGATTTTCCTGAACTGGAATGACCAAATGAAACTAAGCTACCTTTCAACAGTTCTCTCAAATCTAACCATCATCATACAAATATAAGTCAGGTAGGCATAAATATTTAACCATATATATATATATATAGACAACACAAAAACCATAACTAACTATACTATACCCCCAAAGGTACAACACCCACCCACTCAAGAAATATACAATACATTGATGAGTTTACAAAACATGTCAATTGTTTCAGCACCATGCACTAGCAAATACAGATTCTATAGAAAGATTATTTTAATAACTGCTACTCGCAGTCTGTTGCACAGGTGACACCACTGGAAACATGGCTGAACAGATAAATCTTTCACTGAAATTTTCAATCCCTATAAAACGAGTTATCTGGTAGCTTAAGCCACTGAAGGCATCTGGCCTTTTAGTTTAAGGAGACAGCCAGTCACCCGGACAACTGAATATAATGTACCTACTTCCCGACGACTGTCTCCTTTTAGTGTGGAAGTTGTTACTGGGGTTTGCATATTTATGTTAAATAAATATGCAAACTCAAAAAATAACTTAGTTGGCTGTCCAGGCTATTCAGCTATTCTTAGAGGAAATACAAGATTCCTAGGAAGAAGAGGAGAAAACAGTGGATGCTCTGTAGGAGAACAACAAAATTTAGCTAACTGGAAAACTAACAGCTACTCAGAAATAATATTTCAGATTCTGTTAGTGAAGATGTTGAGGCACACTGGGTGCTGCAGTAACTGGCTTTGTTCAATTTGAATTAGGGTAATTGACCACTGCTGGTCTGTTTTGAAAAAGGATAATTCTTGTTTTATGGAGCAGAAGCAATATTTGGAACAGCTAAGAGATGTTTAGTGTGCAGATAAGCAAACTGATGGCTCCACTCTGCTAGGAAAACACTATTGTTTTCTCTGGGGATTTTGAGGCTACTCAGGGCCGAATGTTTCCCACACAGTATCCTTCAGGTTTCTTTCTTAATGCTCTTTTTACTGAAGATCTGGCTGAGACAGAACACTGCATCATGGCCTCTCGACCAGCCTCAACTTCCTTTACTGAACCGCAAGGCATAAATGAGTGGGAATTTCCAGCACAACCTTTATTGTTTGGACAGAGAAAGAGGAATGTGCATATAGCATTTAGATTTTAGTTATTTTCATATTTCATATTTCCCTAATTTTCATATTAGGGAAAACAGGAATAAGTTTTTAAAATCATTTTAATTTCATTGTATTTATCTGGACCCACAATTCAATTTCCCAGCAGTTTAATCTGTCCTTTAGATTATGGAGAATGGCATATTCTTTAAATAGTTTCCTCTGCAGTCTTGAACTTCCTTATTTCTTTCCCTGGAGACAGATGTTAGAAAATAAAGATAAACTGAGGTCACAGTAATCAGGGGTGGGGATTACTGACTTTGCATTAAGCTACCACGAAGAAATATCATGAAGAATCAACTCCCCATTGTTAGTCCCAAGCAGCTCCGTATCTATTTACTGAACATGATTTTGACCAAAAAGTGGTTACTAGTAGATATTTTAAGACAGACCCAAAATAACAAGGCTTTTATCTCTTGTTGTATTTGGCTAGTCAGTAAATCAGATCTCTATTGAACTAACATAATAGCATTATCAATATTAAATGAAAAAGCTAGTAAGTTAAGGTAGCTCAAGCTTTGCTCACATAAAGGTTATGTTGCAGTTTGCAAGAAACCTAAGGAATGGTCCTAATGTATATGAAATGGAACAGACTACAGCTTCTCTTGTGTGTAAAACTGAACTGTAGCCTAGAGACTACAAATCCCAGCATGATCCTGGCCTTTCAGTTACTCAAGCTGGATCACAGTAGGTTTGGAGTCCCTATACTGATGACGATGGCCCTCGTGGGCTGCACTTTGGCCATCTCTATATTAAAGAAAACAGAACGTGAAGTTGAGACGGTCCCAGAAGAAAATATACTCAAGTAATAACACGGGGAGAAAACAGTTATCTAATCGTATTCGTTGCTCAGAACTTGCCCAGTTACTGGGCAGGTGGGTGGAAGCACATTTTATCATGATTTACTGGTGAGTAGGTCAACTTCTTAACTGAAACATTAGTGAAGTGAAATTTTTCTAAATATATACAGAAAAAGCTGTATCAAATACAGTAGACTCTCGATTATTCAGGATGATAGGGAAAAAATTAATTCTGGTTAATAAGATCCTGGATAATCACCATCCATAGGAAATATGGAGGGTTGGGGTTGGTTCACCAGCCACCCTGCGCCGGGGCTGTTGATTCACTGGCTACCCTGGGCCCTGGTGGGGTTTTTTGTGTGTGTGCTTGGGGCGGCAACAAAGCCAGAGCCGACCCTGCAAGTTACGCATATTTTTTTTTGACATCCTGGTTAATCCACATCCTGGATAATCGAGAGTCTACTGTATTGTAATTCAAGAGGCAGGACAGCAGAAGCCTGCTAAATCCAAGCACTTTATAATCTGCACAAAAAAGAAAACATATCAGTTGTCTTGTTCCTTCTCGTAAAGATTTAGTAGCTACTATAGCGGGACCTCATGGTACTGAACAGAAAACCAGGAAATATAACTCAATTGACAACTGAACAGTTTGTTTTGGAATGCATTATCCTCACTTCATTGTTTGTTCATCTATTTGTTCACTTGCAAAATTCACTAATTCAAAGTCTCCCAGTCATTAATGCTCATTAGCCAGGTTCTACTCTACTATGAAAGAGCTTCAGCCTCAGGCAAGAAAAAGGCTGAAAGCTGCTTCTTGTTTTCTGATCTAAAAGCAAACAAAACTTCAGTTTTAATGAATAGAGAATTCTGTTCTCAAAAAAGAAAAGGAACAAAGCGCTCTATAAATGTCAAGACTGTTTGATCTAGTTTATTTTGATGGATTCCTTTCACTCATGAGATTTGCTGGATCTGAGAAGGGTAATTTGGGGCCCACTCATGCGGTCCATTCTACATGACAGTCTTGCACAAGTAAGGACCACAGAAATGGGCCCATAATGTTAAATTGTGTAAAGTGATTCTAAACATTTCTCATCTCCAAAATAGCTACCTTGTTGTGTGCTTTAAATATTATCAGGTGGAAGAGGGAGCAGAGAGCCCTGGAAATGAAATGTAGATATGAAAATGAGATGGATTGGTTAACTTTGAGAAGGACTTTTGAGGAGAGGTTTGTAGAGTGAATAAGAGGCTGTTTTCAGGTGAAGGGGACAGCGCTGAAAGTAGGAAAGGGGGTGGGTGTCTTACTGAAGCCCTCAGAGAATACTTCTGATAAAAAGAATTTGTTAGCTTAGCCTTTTATAATTGATATGTTCAGACTGGAGTCTATTTCAAATTGCTGTATTATTTGTATTAAGTCAGGATCAGGGTCCCATGGTGCTACATACAGATATAAGAAGACAGAGTCCCTGCCACCAAGAGATTACAGTCTAATTTGGAGCAAGATGCAGCAAGTGAGATTAAGAAATAACTGGAGGGAAGAGGCAGATGGGGAAAGCAGACAAGAGTGATAGTAATAAAATCACACTAGCTCACCTAACTGGCATGCATAAATTGACCTAACTCATTTCAACATATTTAAAATAGTATCAGCATATTCATAACTGATCTGAAAAAAGGGGTAAACAGTGAGAAGGCAAAATGATATAAAACTACTAAAGATAGTTAAGTCCCAAGCAGAACGTGAAGAGCTACAAAATGATCTCACAAAACTGGGTGACTGGGCAACAAAATGGCAGATGAAATTCATTGTTGATAAATGCAAAGTAATGCACATTGGAAAACATAATCCCAACTATACCCATAAAATGATGATATCTAAATTAGCTGTTACCACTCAGAAAGAGAGATCAAAAAAGATAAATTAGAACTGGAAAAGGTTCAGAAGAGGGCAACAAAAATTATTAGGCGTATGGAATGGCTTCCATATTAATAAGACTGGGACTTTTCAGCTTGGAAAAGAGACAACTAAGGGGGGATATGATACAGGTCTATAAAATAATGACTGGTGTGGAGAAAGTAAATAAGGAAATGTTATTTACTCCTACTCATAACACAAGAACTAGGAGTCACCAAATGAAATTAATAGGCAGCAGCTTTAAAACAAACGTATTTTTTATGCAACGCACAGTCAACCTGTGGAACTCCTTGCCAAAGGATGTTGTGAAGGCCAATAGTGTCTAGTTCTCAAAGAAGAACTAGGTAAGTTCATGGAAGATAGGTCCATCAGTGGCTACTAATCAGGATGGCCAGGGATGGTGTCCCTAGCCTCTGTTTGCCAGAAGCTGAGAATGGGCGACGGGATGGATCACTTGATGATTACCTGTTCTGTTCATTCCCTCTGGGGCACCTGGCATTGGCCACTGTCAAAAGACAGGATACTAGACTAGATGGACCTTTGGCCTGACCAGTATGGACATTCTTATGTTCTTAGCGCAAGGATCTTGAATCTGAGATGGTGAGAAAACGGAAGCCAGTATAAACAAACAAAAAAGAGCATGACATGGTCAGAATGACAGGGAAGGAAGGCTATTTTAGTGGATGTAATTTATACAGGGGTGTGTGTGTGTATTCTTTCAGTACAAAAAGGTAGCTTTTTATTTTTTTTAATTAGTCTGCCTGGGTACATCATTTTTGTTACCCCTTGGAGGACTGCAGTGACATTTTAACAGAAGGCACATAAACTTCCTATGATGTGTACTCCTTGTTGCAATATAAATAAAAAATTAGTATGCCATAACACTCCAGAGATTTCAAAAATTTATTGAATCAGATATAGAACTTGTACACCTACCATGTGTTAGTTTAATGCAATCCTCATCTTGCTGAATAACCAATCACATTATTTGAGTAAGTTTCAGGATTTTTTGCTAGATGTTAACATCTATTTACATAATATAAATATTGTAGAAAAATGCTATTGTTTGTTAAGTTATACCTTACCTAAATATTAAAACAATCCTGATTTCTGACCTTATGGCTTGTTACATGTGTATTTTAGACTGCTCTATAGAGGAAATGAAGATACAAGTTATCTCTGCCTCTTTGTAGGCCAAATCCACCTTCCTTTTAGCTTGTTTTATCTGTAGTTTTTAGAATACTAGAATATTTGAAACTGTAACATGACCAGTGACACACAGTCAAAACTCACATCAAAATAGGTTTCTGCCAGCTTTCAGTGCACTTCTGCAGCGCTGATACAAAGTTAGCATTAAAAAATCATATTTTAGAAAGTCTGGAAAGACATTTCATGGTAGTAGTGAGGAAACACTGAACAAGAGAAAACAATAGCCTCAGAATTATCAATCAGATGATTTATCAGAGGATGCAATCAATCAATGGATGTCTGTTTCAGCTCTTAAAGTTTTGACTCTTGTTCCCAGCAGATCTATTTTGTCCCATTTATTCTGCATGCATTTCAGTTAACGAACATTCTCTTACCAGGATTTCAGTTCATAACTATTGGATACTGATCCTAATACACTTCTTCAATACTTTTTCCTGTAATATTTTCTACTTGTCAAAATAGGATCATATACACTGGCATACAATTCACACCATGCTGGTTTACATAGGTTTAAAAATATTGTCTATTTTATTCAATTAAATGTTTTAGAATAATTGAGAGAGATAAAATCAGTAAATATAAGAAGAAAGAACTTAGATCCCAGAGGCTTGGGCTGGCTTTTGCTGTACATTTTCTGCAGCTCAAATTCTGTCCTGCTTCTAGACTAAGTAGCTTTGTGATTTTTTTTCTAACATATATAATATGTTCATAAGGGTACCAAAAGTATCCTGCTAACATGGAGTTCAACTCCAGCCATAACTGTACTAACGCTAGCTTCTGGGATCAAGGTACAAAACACTGCTAGGAGACCTATAATATTCCACCACCTGCTCCACTAGCTAGCCAGTTGGAGAAGAGCGGGATTTTCATTTCCCCCTAGGTAGTACTCTGGGGGAACCACAGTGAAAACTAATTTTGAAGCAAAGTTTCTACTTCTCTTTTCCCACGAACTTCAGTTTTTTCCTATACGTTTATTTTGAGGAGGGGGGAAGACTGATCTGTTACTAGAGCTAGGAGAGTAATTAATTTGATTACTTAGCCACTTTTCATCAGGTGATCACCATGAGCAGATAATTTCATCTAATTTGTTAATTATTCAAATTAACTTGTCAAATTCTCTTTTGGTTGGTTGGTTTTTATGCTGTATGAATTGGACACAAACACTTCACTGCTGGTTAAATGTCCAGTTTAATTATTGTTGCTCATGTCATTATTTGAATGTACATACACTGAAGACATCTTACTTTGGGTCAGCCTCTCCCTTGTACCCTATCAAAAAAATTGCAGGAATTCAGATCTACACTAAAGTACAAACTAAGTGTTTGCAGAACATTACACAAAGCTTGTGAGAGAGTAACAGGTGTCCTGAAAAGCCAAGACCTTGTCTTGACGCAAGAATAAATTTCAATAGTGGCCTTATGATACAAGGTTTTTCCAGCACACAGTAGTTTTGTCTGTTCTGAATTGGATAGAGGCTAGTGGGGAATCTGAAAGAAGGCTAGTGAAAACAGCACTGCAGGAAGGCAAGCAACATGCCATTCCAGTTTTGAGATATCTGAAGTTATAACATTACAAGTAATGACAACCCAACTTGAAGTAACCTTTATTACTGAACACGGTCACATTTTACTATTTACTTCAATAACCTGTCCATTCCATTTCCTCCTTTCTAATATTCCAGTTTCTCTAACTTCAAAATTATTGAACAGATAAAGCACATTTTATCTAATAATAAAGGTTTTTCCCACCACATCTCAAAGGCCAAAAGCTAATGGTTGCTCAATTTTTTAGCCACTGGAGCCAGGAGATTTCACACCATGTATTAATCCTTTCACCTTAACATACTGTTTGCTGAGTGCTAGCTTCTTTCCACTTCATTCATGCTGCCCAGTGCTGAAGCTTGGATAGATAACTTTTACCTAAACAAAACACGTGCAGACTAAACACAACACTTATACTTGGATAGCATCTGGCACTTTCTTATCAAAATGCTTTCTTAATTATAGCTGTGGTTTCTCTGGGTGTTCTCCCTATCTGGGAGAAGAGCTTTACAGAAGACTAAAGCTGCTTGCAGTAAATAACACTAGACCAGTGCAACAAAAGCAATCTTTTATGAAAACATGTGCAATAACTACCTAAACATCTGTTACCAATAGAACCAAAAGGCATTATAATGCACAGCACAGCAAGAATAGGCTGTAAAACTAACCATTCATGGGGTTCTCTCTTTGAAGCATATTGGAAACATTTAAAAGCAGACAGAGCTACAGTTAGCTGGCTTTGTTATTTTGTTTCGAATGTTTTAGAATGGACCAAATGCAGAGGAATTAAAAGTAGAGCTTTCAAGGTTCTACACATGGAACCCGTTTTTATTTGCCAACAAACATACAGAGTCCATGTTAGGCTGCAGGACTATTCCACTGGTATCCACTGTAAACCTCCTCCTTATGTATGATGCAAGAGAATTATCATGTGAGTACAATACTATACAGCCTTTTAATAATGCTGGATATGGGAAAAGCGGTGGACATGATGTATCTTGAGTATAGCAAAGCTTTTGATATGGTATCCCAGAGTATTCTTGCCAGCAAGTTAAAAAAGTATGGATTGGATGAACTGACTATAAGGCGGATAGAATGCTGGGGGAGATCTAGACTGGATATTGGAGAAAACTATTTCACCTGGAGGGTGGTGAAGCACTGGAAAGGATTACCTAGGGAGGTGGTGGAATCTCCATCCTTAGAGGTTTTTAAGGCCTGGTTGGACAAAGACCTGGCTAGGATGATTTAGTTGGGGTTGGTCCTTCTCTGAGCAGGGGGCTGGACTAGATGTCCTCCTTAGGTCCCCTCCAACCCTGATATTCTATGGTTATATGAACACCAAGAGTCAATGTCAGAATTGTTGCATGGAATTTTGCAGTTACCGTAGAATGTACAGCATGTAGAGAAGCAATTCAGAGCAGATTTTAAACATACAAGTCAACAGAGGACAGCATTTTTGCAATAAAATTGTGTTCAGACAGCAGATCCATATCCCGCAGATGTGGTTAATATTTGCCACCCAGCCAGAAAGAGGTAAACCACTTGCACTAGCTACAACATACATACATACAAAGTACAGACCATGGAAAATGACTGTAATTGGAACTTTAGCCTGGCCTAGGACAGAAATTATGATCCTAGCTATAAATTCTGTCACTGTTAAGTTACCAGATAGTCAACCCTTACAAAACTTCTCTATTTTTTTCCCCACAATACTTCTGCCTCATTATTCCCACACCTCCACTCTCCTATTTAATATTCTCTCCCAGAAAACGCCTTAGAGAATAGATGCATTTTAAAATATTCCCTGAAGAACAGATCAAGATTGCCAGATAAAATGGAGCACCACAGCTAAGAACACCTCATTGAGAACACCCTGTTCTCTGCACTCTCTAATTTAACCCTGAATGCCTTGGATAATTGTAGCTGCCCCGATACAACACAGAGAAAGGCAATCTCAGTTATACAGGACAAACTCAACACCTTCAACTACTGCCCAGAGACAAACAGGAAACCAGTGCAAATAATGAAGAACAGACATAATGTGATCCCTACAAGGGCCAGCTGAAGTTAGAATGGTCTTAAAGTACGTTTTCCTCAACACATGTCAAGTGCATTGCAGCGGATAAACTGCAAGGGGATAAAGCCATGGGTGAGGATGACAGGGTCCTGCATCTGAAAGAAAGGGATGCAATTTTCTAGCCCAATGCAGATGGAGAAAACACTACTACTGGTATAGGCCATCCAGATGCTACTAGAGAGATATCGGGACTTCAGTCTGTGACAGAGTAATAAGTACTGAATCAATTACCCCACCGATCAGGCAGATGCAGTTTTGCAATTTCATCTGGTTGCTTGCCTCTCTCTAGGAGCATTAGTTCCATTTTATCAGAGTTGAGTTTCAGCTTGTCAGCCCGGATGCGAGCCCCAGTATCAGCTACGCATTTTCCATCACCCTGTCCAGCTCCAGCAAGACAGCACTGTGCATCACTCACACAGGCAGTGAAGGCTGTGACGCTCTTTCTTTTCTAGCAACTTAATATACGTACTACATGAAAAGAGGGTACAAGAACACTGTGCAGCCTATATCTACATTAGGAGCTCTTGACAAAAACCAGCGTGCACATAAATAGCACTGTAGCTGTGGTAGCAATGCTGCTTCCACCAGTGCTACCACGAGCAAACTTACATATATTCCTGCTAACTTGATGAGGAGTAGTGCACCTATGTATACACAAGCAAAGGAATCACAACCCCTGCCTGAAGTGTAGATGCAGCCTTACTATCCCATTGGTGTCATGTTAGTCTTAACTGGCATCTGCTTCTTAGGAAGCAACAGATTAGTCACCCCTGCCAGAGAGATTCTGAGAGCTGATCTTCTCTGCTGCTCCGAAGAGTTTTCTTACTGAAGAAGCAGGAACATGTGAAATATTTAATTAACAAGGTTTAAGACTAACCGTTTGATAAAGAATCAAGAGCAGTTTTGTTATCAAAAAGGAAGTACTGACATTTAAAATGCTTTCTGCACTTAAACACTGAACTGCTTGCTTTTGCAGCCAACTTCTTGATAATGAATTCTAAGATATAGATCAATATACAGCACTGACTATCTAAGACTACTGAGATCGTCTGAATTTTTAAAAAGTAATAAATCATTGCTGCTAAACCTCACCTTGTGATACAGGCTTTTGGCAGAACCCACAGGAACATGGTAGCATTTCTGACTGAATTAACGTATTAACAACATACCTTTAAGGCTTCTATGACAAGATCTCTTGCTTCTAGTTCTCCTTCAAGAATACTAAATAGGGTCAGTAGTTCTGGTTTGCTGAGCTTTTCTAGATTCATTCTGAATACCTGAAAAACAAAAGTAATTAGAAAAGAATTTGTTCACTAGATGTTGCTGTGTACAAAACCAACTGTGATTCTAAGACCCGGGAATGCACAACCTTTATTGAACTTGGAAACTTCAGACCCTTTTAGTTTTTCAGATTGCAAGCTGTATTGTCAAACAAAGGAGAAAACATACACGCCAATGTTTTCTTTATGACCTCCATAACTAGTTGCAGAAGATTGATTTTTCACCTTTTCCCAGGGGTTCACAAGCATATGCATGCCCAGATGGTGTGGGCAGAAAATAAGTGCTAATGTACAATATTCACTGAGCAGCAGCCAAAATTAACAGGAGGGAGAAGTGACTTTTTAAAAAAATCATGCTACTGTGGATTATGAATCTGAACCATATAGCTGCAAATGCCCCACTAAGGACCCATACTTCAGGCATATAACTTATAGGTTAAAAATGGCTGCTTAAGAACAATACCTTCGCAGTGCAAATTGATCCATTTACCATAAGATAAATATTAAGTTTATAAATTAGCATTTCAAAGCTACATTGTACCCTTTAAGCCATCCCTAATGACATCTCCTGTGGCACAGACTAAAGTCACTCCACAAGGTTAATATCACAGAAACATACACACATGCAGAACTCTGGTTTCTAGTCTATGGAATTTCTTCCGACCATAGCAGCTTGTGAAATACAATTTTAAGTTTTACTAATTAGAATTCATGTCCAATATTCTAGATACTGGATTTTAATTAAGACCAACAATAGTCACTTCATACATTTAACAAGTCTATGTCTCTATGGTGGAAGCCTAAAATACTCTGCATTGAACATATATAGGCTGTGAAAAGTCCTAAAATTACAAAACATTCTTACACATATCCTTCATTGCAAGGCAACAACAGTAGCAGCTAAATGGGTCAAATTCATCCCATTCTTTTGCCACTCTTTAACACTTGCTAAAAGTCAAAAACATCATGGGATGCATGAACAGACTTCAGTTTGTGATATGGTGCTCAACTGTGCTAGCAAAAGATGGATTTACCCACTGGATAATTAATTTTTAACCTCTGTTTAGACATATATATGTAGCAGAATGGAATCCAGTGAAACGTACTACTCTAAAGTCACTACTACTTTGCAGATAATTTGCATAATTGTCTTGTGTAGAGCTAAGCAAATCCATGTTCAGTCTTGTTTAAGCAGACAGGAGGTGGGTGACGTAATATCTTTTACTGGACCAACTTTTGTTGATGACAGAGCAGAAGATACAGATACAGAAGAGCTCTATATAGCTCAAAAGTTTGTGTCTGTCACCAGCAGAAGTTGGTCCAGTAAAAGATATTACCTCACCCACTTTGTCTCACGAATATCCTGGGACCAACACAACTATAACATTGCAAACAAAAATGGATTATTTACACATATGAAGTTTTCCAGTTGCTGGGAAAGGAAAATTGTCTTGCTCACCCAGAAAAGTAACAACCTTAAGGTATCCTCTATACACTTTAAATTACTCTTAAAGTAATGATCTATTCCTTCCCTCAGCATTAATCAAATGGTACTCCATGTATGAAATAATAATCTTGTTTCACTCAAAGTCCAGTGTGAAGTATTAAAGCAGCAAAGTTTCAGCAGAGCAGTACAGCTTTTTTATAGGAATCTTCTGGGTAGATTTACACTGGCATGTCTAGAGAGTCGTCTTAAATGAAAGCATAGCTATGGCTGTTCATGGTAGTGTGGTTGTGTTAAAATGCAATGTAACTAGTCATTAAGAGCTGTCAGCGTAGCATGTGTTCAGTACTGCAGATAAAAGAATTTACTGTCTGAGGGAAAGAAGTGTGACTGTATAATAAACAGTTTGGTAAACCTCTAAATTTCTGGTTTCATGATTTCCAACAAGACCAGCCAGCCATAAGCTGGGGCCTTCAAGACAGAGGAGGAAGTAAGTGGTTCTCCAAGTAGCAGCAGCACGATGCAGTAGAAAGTTTAAATTCCCTCCTACAGGGAGGGAATTCCCTTCCAACAAGTTCCTACCCTATTTAAAAACTGTGAATACTTCTAGGCAATTCCAACAAGATATTGAGTTCCATTTTTACACTGGACAGTGACTGAGTTAGAGACTACCTCTTAATTTAGTTATGAGTAAACAAATCAATACTAACTTTACTGCTCTGGATTAACAAATCCACTTTTGTTTGACTCACTGAAACACGTTTTATGTGTACTAAAAAAAAAATAAAAATCAAAAAGGGGCATGACCTGTTCCTAAAAAAACAAAACAAAACAAAAATCACAGCTATAGGAGAAGTCTTGAAACTGCCAAATAAGTGCCTGGAAAATTCTCAACAACAAAATCCTACCTTCCTGCTTTGTTCATGCAAGTTGGTGAACTGCCCAGGATTATTTACTTCCAGATACTACACTGATGTTAAAACACAAACTAAAACTAGTCAAACATTTTCAAAGCTGATAAGTGATTAAAATGTTGAAGTTCATATTTAATGTCACTCTGTAAGCAAAGGGAAGACAACTGGATTTAAAGCAGCCTTTTTCTCTTGAAGAGCAAGCAAATATAAATAATAAGGAAACTAAAGGAGAACACATTTCTTTTTTCATGAGAATACTTCCCCTAAAGGGCAAAAGTTGAGGCCATTTCCACTACTGTTCACAGACAAACATTCTTTCTACCCTTGGTCATCTTTGCAGAACTAAAAGCACAGAGATAATAATCAGATTCAGAATATTTTACAGTCGCAGTTTGACTTTAGATGCTTTGATCTCTGCTGCAAATGTTCTTTATTTCCAAAGAGAGCTTTCTGAACTGGCAAATACATTTAACATCCATGGGTTCGGGAACCCACTCCCCACATTCAAAATTTTAATAAGAGTTTTATAAGAATCGTTGAAACTTGCCAGGAGGGTAAAGGGAAGACTTCTTTAAACAAGAGTGGACACTTAAGAAGCATTTAATTTGGCCCCGCTTTTCTAAGATGAAACACCTGAATTGTTTTGGCATTTTTATTTCAAAACAGAGTTTTAAAGTCAGCACATGCAGTGTACAGCATATTACAGCATTCTAGAAAAATATCCAACCAATGCCTTGAAGTAAAAAAACTGGCTATATTCAGGACAATGGGGTGAGAGGGGGGGAAATCAGAGGATTGGTTGGAGTCCTGAAAAACTGATTTCTTCAATGAACAATATATTTTTCCCTATCTTCATTACCACCACAGTGGGAGACTATTTTTTTTCTAAATATCTCTTTGAATATTTAAACAAATATGCTTTGAGTTCACTTTCCTGCATGTTTGTTTTCCACCAGTATTCTAAGAAATTAAATTACTTCACAGGGATGATCACCAAAACAGTAGATTTTAAGCCAACATTTGAAGGAAGCAAATTTGAAATTAATATTATTCTCACACACTCAAGTAACAACACACCATCCACTCGAGCTGTGCATCCAAACAAACATCCCAAAATTCAAATATTGAAAAACAGAAAACTACTTCCAAACAAGTTACATACCAAGTTACCTTCAGCAAATTACTAAAATAATTTTAAATATACATTTACAAAAACTAATCAGTTCCCATGCAGTTTTAATCCTTAACCAGTAACGTCTATGGATTCCCAATGAAATGAGACTGCTTATATGCCCATTCTCAGACATTTGAGCACATTCTTGAGATTAAGTTTGGCACATGTTAGGAGATGTACTTGTTCCCTAGTCTTTCTCATCTTAGTTTTATTTGGCATTGTCATCTTGCATTAAGTGGCTTCAAAAATACAAGATACCTTTCAACCACATTCATTCCAACTGCTTCAGATAGACTTTCCTGGGAGGTCATATTCAGGTACTATTATCTGAGGCATACTCCAACCTATAAATCAGAAACAGGAACCACTTGTAGACATGTTCTCTCACTATGGTCTGAATGTCCGTAATACATCCAGATTTCTCTGCACGATGTTTTGCAGAGACTAAATCATTTAATGCATTCTTACTTTAAAACTTAACTATAAAATTTCTTACCCTGAACCCCATGAACTTTTGTACAGGAACCTGGATGTTCCCCCACCCTAGGATTGACTTCCAACATGTGCTGTTCCTTCTGCTATATAGACTGGCCAGCCATGAAGCCAGAATCTGGACTATTCCAGGGTTTGCCAAGCCTGGAAGGCTGTGGATAAGATTCGACAAGAGAAATGCCTTTGACAGAAGAATCAGCAGAAACCTAAAAGCTGATCTAATTTTTTTAAGAAATGTTTTCAAAAAAAGCAAATAAATTCTTCAGTAATCTAACCTATTTTATCATAATATAGTTAATATTTTCCATTTGTATAGTCATCAAAGGAGCCCAGTGAACCTTGCCCATAGAAAGCCTCAGCTCATCTGTGAGGTATGCCTCATCTCCATTTTACAGATGAGTAATTCAAGACATAAAGTGTTTTCCCAATGTCCCTCAAACAGTGGCAGAATCAGACAACCCAGAAATCCACTTTCTCAGTCTTTTGCTTCAACCACCAACCATGCAGCCTCTTTTACTCAATTTTACTTCATTATCTACACTTAAAATTTCTACAACTTTTTCCAGTTTAGGAGACTCATATTTGTATGAGTTTGATTCGATTCCCATTTCAATAAGACACTGCACTCTTAATGACTATTCTGTAAGTTGACAATTGCTGGAGAATTGTAAACTGATCAATATACTTTTCTGGAGACACAGTTGTGCAAGACCAGAAACAAGACACCTCACTCATGCCTGGAATTGTTTGGTTGACAATTATGTTACTTCTACTATGTAAAATAGATGGTTAGTTATACAGTAATAGCTATTTTGTACAAGGCAGAAAGAGAATGTGCAGTGCCATTTATTAACAGAAACATAACACCCAAAAAGCAACTCCCACCACTATCTAGAATTGATTTTACAGGTTGGGACCATGGCAGGGGATATGGCTTTGTTTTAAGTTTTTTTTTAAATTTACCATGCTTAAGTAGGCACTTTTAAGTTTATGAATTGTATGATTGCCATGGACAGATTTTAAATCTCAACAGGCTGACTGTCTGCCCAGGAAATGCATGACTTAATTTTAACGGTGGGTCAGTTCTTGCACAGACTAATTTATGAAGGTTAAAGACTGAATCAGTATTCACAGGAAACAGAATCAAGTAATATTTTGTGAGATGTTCAGTATTAAGTTGTATTAGTTCAGTAAAGAGAAGATGTAAATTTAAAATAAGACAAATATTTTCTTTTATCAGTGAAGAGAGCTATATTTTCCCCTGTAATTTTTGAGGTCCTAAAGGTGGCAAAACTAACTGCACTAAAACTAGTACTTTTAGCACTATTCTGAACAACAATTTTCACACTGAAAAAATGGAAAACTAGCATGTGTTTTATCAGCAGTACATGGAGAATTATGCCTATTTCCACATAAGCTAACAATCAGCACATCCTTTGCAAAGCTGTGAGTTTCCTACTATGGTGCATTTGCTTGCCACCACTGCTCACAAACTGGATTGAAGTACAAATAAGAGGGGAGTTCACAGTTGACCACCCCCTGAAGCCATAATCCAATGTGTTCTAAGTTATCAGAACACAGAGCTAACCTTTATAATTCAAAATGGTAATGCTTTGACAAAAGCATGTACTATTTCTATAGCTCCACACCCTTACAAAGTGCTAAAGAACCAAGTGCCTGCCCCCAAAGATATTATTCTAAATAAGCACTTCATAACACTCCTGTAAGATTATTTACAGAAACCAAAAGCACAAGCTATATAAACTAGTTAGTACATATACTGGCTTGCCATTTAATTTTCAACTTCATGATGCTCAAGATACTTTGAGATGGTGGATATACACACACTACAGCCTAATAGCAACAAGTCACATACATATAACTGTACTCAGGGTACAGTTCACCCAGTGATGGTTTATGTCTTAATAGTGAAAGACAGACATAATTAAAACAGTATTATGAAAAAAACGCACTTGCACTACTATGGTTTTAAGACACTGGGCAAAGGTCACTTATGACACCTTGCAGATGCCACATTTCTGAACCCATCTACATTTAGAAATGGAACCAGTGTAGCCTTTTTATCTTGAGGGATGCTGGTGGAGGGAAGGAGAAAGAACTACATCAACTCAATTTATTTCAGTGCCTAATTTCACAAGAACGCTGGATGTCTCTGAATCAAAAAATAATTCAGAGGCCACTACACCGATAAATTCTATTGTCTGTCTGAATCCTATCCGGGTCACTCTAGGCATTCCTTTATGTTGTTAAGTTCCTTTAAAAATAACCTTTTCAGAATTTAACATGAAATACCCCAAAAAAATTAAAAGCAATTTTAAATATAAATACTTTAATCATAATTTGACAGAGGTATCTGAAATAGGCTTTAAATTAGACCTAACTATTCTGAGCATACACTCTTGGAGGAAAGAATGAAGTAGACTACCAAGTAATAAGAGTATTTCAGTATATTTAATCATGCAAAATACCTGCACAGATTATTATGAAGGCATTAGGCTACATTCTGCTTGTAGCCATGAGTGTAAATCTGAAGTCCCCAGCCTAACACAAGGATCTGGTCCCCTGGCTCCATCGGAGCTTGATGACATACTCCATGACTTCTAAGGGGCCAGTGTTCTAATCAGACAAGCACCTAATCACAGCACTCTTGAAAAGAACACACAGCCGAATACGCAACAGAGATCTGTCAGACAGTTCACATTCAGTTAAGGATTTGACTCACGTGTCCTGTGTTTTTCCTTGCAACATCTTAGAACAGAAGTGAGCATTTTCCACTAATGACTGGGGATACTTCCTCTCCTTTCATACGCTATGGCTACAAATATTCTGGTTTTTCAACAATGCTTCTGTGTCTACAGCTCTGAATAAGCCTCATTTTAATTCCTCATAGTTGAAAAAGGGCTGATATTTTCAGAAGTCCACAAACATTCAGATACCTCAGTGATAATAGGCCATACAAGACCCCAAAAGGATAGTTTGGAAATCAGCAAAATAAAAATATGCTGCTGTATACATAGAATGTTGCATCTGTACTTTCAGTTACATTATTCAAAAACAGGCATCCCACTCTCTCTAACTTCTTGTTTTTCCTCAAATGTATTAGGCAGTAAGCCAAAACCACACCAGAGATTTAAGTTAAAATGAATAGTATTGGGGGCTATTCTTGGGGAGTGCAGGAAGGCGAAAAATTTAAACAAAGCAACCCCTCTCCCAAAATTATAAGTTCCCCACACCAAGTTATTCTTAAAATATTCTTTAAACTGTGATGACAAACTTATTCCTAAAATCCCCTGAACTATATGCTTCTGTTTTCTAAAACTACAGACTACAGTTATCACACTTGAAACCCCTGAGCTCTGGAAGAGGACTAAAGACTAAAAGCCAAATAATATACATCTTTAAGTCAAATACAAACACAAAATAAGCCACCTTCAAACTAAGATGCTTTGCACAGACACAAAGACTTTTTTCTGGCTGGGAGCCGTTAAGATCAAAACTTTTTTAAATTACACAACAGAAGCATGTTTGTTGTGTTAAGAATGGACTGACCAGCTATCTCTGGGGTCAGTCATCTCAGGTTAGAGAGCTTTCTTTCAAAATGAATGTTTAGATAAAGAGCTTGAAAAATCCATGTTTTTGTGCCACTATATGGATATATGGCTTGACGCTGGTAAGTTCTAAATACCTACACCACCAACTGAATTCAGATGCATTCAGCATTTTATGGCAGGGGGAACTATGCTTCTAGTCCTAATATTTGCAAAGATACGTGTGGTTTACATTTCAGAGGCTTGGAGATGAAATTTTGTCTTCCTGAGTCTGTGCACAGACAGCTCCAGTGACTCTGTTGTTGCTGGAAGTCTTGCTGAGCAACAAGGTCATTTTCACTGAATCCTCGAGGGTTCTGAATAGCAGCAGAGAAATTCAAGATTCATGTCAATTTCATGCTTGGGAAAGTTGAATTGGATGTATGGTGTCATACCTGTAGCATAAAACCTGCTAAGCAAAGCAGGAGAAGTAGGTCTTGTGTTCCTCACAGAAGAGGACCACGCATAAAAGCAGACTAGTGAAGAGAAGAGTGGCAGAGATTTTTTCCTCGCAGCAGCCAGGATCCTGAAGCAATAGTCTTCCCTTCCTCATTAGCACGAGTTCTGGGTTTCTCATGGAGGAATGGGCTTGGCCTGTAGTGGGGGCTTCCCCGCCTTTGCCTTTTGTATAAACTTCTCACTATTAGGCTTAGTTCTAAGGCTAGTAAGTGTCTGGTAAATTTTGAGACCTAATTAGATATATTTCTGTTCCTTACTTTATTCTGTCAACAATTTCTTGACAGATACTCTTCATGCCTCTTTCCTCCACTTAGAGAAGAGGGCATTTTCAGAACTGATTCCAATGCTGGTCTGTGAAATAGCCAGCTATGGTGTCAGCTAGAGCCTCAGCCAGCACGCTATCCGTTACAGACCAAGGATGTAAAACGTCATGACATCTATTGGGCCTCTGAATCAGAGTCTGTTCTCAGAGAAGTCAAACACTGGTTCATGAATACTGTGCACACACACCAGATTGTGTGACTTGGAGGCACCCAAAAAGGAACTATCCAAAATGACGGATCTACATTTTAAAAAAGATGACTGGATTGTTTGTCAAATTCAGAAACCCCAAAACTGGTTCATAAGGACAGGTGGCTTGTTGCCTGATTATCTCCCCAAATTCATGTTTCAGCAACATGCAAACAAAGAATTGCTAAGAGAATGCGCGCGCACACACAGTTTTTTTAAAACACACACAAGATATCAACCTTTTAACTTTTGCTTCAGAGTGCAAATTGTAGATAAGAAAAAAGGCAGAAACCTTAACTTTTCTTACCAAAGACTATTAAATATCTACATATTAAAGTAAGGGCAGATTATTTAGAAAAGGCTTGGAAGATAGCAGCTTTAAGTTAGATGTTGTTTTTGTTTTGTTTTACATGGAGAAAAAATAGTCAATCTCACTGTTTTTAAAGTCTTGATATGCCACCTGTTAATGGCTTTACTGCAGGGTGAGGGATCTGTGATGGCTGTTTTAGCATCTCTATTCAAAATGACATGTGTCTATGCAGGTCCACTACCAGTGTGTCCCTATCTTTGCTTCTCCAATAGCTGTCAAGGCTTATACTTCCATGTTAAGTGTTCTCTGCCTCTTTCCTGTAACACAGCAAGGCCAGTGCCAGTTCAACATCTTCAGTCTTCGAAGATAAGAAGCTGCTGCCTTTATTTGCTCTCTCTCTATTTTGCTTCTCATTTCTCTCCAGGGGATGCCACTACGCAACCTTTTATGATTTTCACTTTTAGCTTCTGCTCTATCTTCCAGGTAAGAACCCACTTCCTGCTACAGATCTCAAGAACTTTTACTCTGGGTGATTAAAGACACAAAGTGGACGATTATTAAAGACACAAGGTGGACAAGGTAATATCTTTTATTCAACATCACCTACCTTTTCTCTCTAACATACTGGGACCAGCTCAGTTACCTCTCTGCATACTCTGGGTTATAACATTCAGGATTTCAAAGACTGTATCCAGCCTTGATCAGAGATATTTTGTCTCTGTCTTCTAGTGTTCTGTCTAGTCTAGTTTAAGATGGGCTAAAACATTAGCAGCACTACTTCCTCTGGACGTCCATTCCACGTCCCATCTCATTGTTGTGAGCTTGGGGAGGAGGGGCGGAAGTACACACTTCAGTCTCAAGAATTCCCTTCTGAATTGCAGCCCATGGGAAACCCTTTTGAATAAATACAGTTCTTCCCCTCCCACCCCTTGATGTTTAATCCTTCATATACTTGTGGACAGTCCTTTCCTCCATTCTGTTTTCCCATTTCAAAACTCTTTGTATTTTTATATAGGACAGATCAGTGAACGAACTCCAGAAACCATAAGGCCGCTAGGATTATTTTTGAGCACGCTTGCTTTTTCCAGGGGACAGGAAATAACTTTCACACAGGTGTGTACGCAAACTTCTTGAGTCTCTTTAGGTCGATGCACCTTGCGGCACGTTTTGATCTTTTAAAGCCAGCAGCGAGTAGATGAAATCTCACTGGCAAACCCTGAACAGCTCGATCGGTGCAGGGAGCGGGCCCCTCCCGCCTCTGCCCCAGCCCTGCACTTAGGCACCGGTTTAACGCTGGAGCCGGGCGTTCACACGGTGTTTTGTTTTCACCGACGCAAGGTCCCGCCCCCGTCTCCCCCACGCCCGAGGAGCGCCCGCGCGGAGCTGCTATGAACGCCCCGCGTCCGGGGCACCCGGCGGGAGGCGGCCCAGGCGCGGGCCCCCCCGGGCAGCGCTGAGCCCGCCCCCGCGTCGGAGCGCGACGTTAGCCCCCAACCGGCGGCGGGCACGCGCCCCCCAACGGCCGCCCTCCAACAGCCCCCCGGGCGCGCGCGGACCCCGGGGCGGGGGGGGGGGGAGCAGCGCCCCCCAGCGACACACTGACCTGACCCGGGCCCCGTTCACATCCGCACCCGCCGCCGTTACCACCCGGCCGCGCTCCCCATCCAGGCTCCTCCGCCCGGCCCCGCTCCGACTGACATCGCGCCCGCCAATCGCCAACCCCACCGCCCGGGACCCACAGCCAATCAGCGAGCGGCGGAGCGGGGACGGGCGGGGCGCCGGCCGCCGTGGGCGCCGCTAGCCAACCAGGGAGCGGCGCTGGGAACCGAGGGGCGGGGCCAGGGGCTGAAAATCCCTTTTGTTCGCGGCCCGGGAGGGAGAGTGCGCGGTTGTGATTGACGCGTCACTTCCGGGGGGTGGAGCCTGAAACAGCTTGCAGGCAGAGGTCCTGTCGCTGCGGGGGTGGCTGGGAGGTTCCCCCAGCCTGGGGCAGGGAGGGGGGGCTACGAGCCCCCCCTTCCCCCCCCTCGAGTCTGGGCCGGGGAGGGGGGTAGGAACTTCCCCTGTCTCTGCCCCCAGCCTGGGGCAGGG
>ML677412.1:13264376-13281387 GCA_007922305.1 Dermatemys mawii | reverse complement strand
TCGTGGGCTAATACCCACTTCGTCGGATGCATGCATCCGACGAAGTGGGTATTAGCCCACGAAAGCTCATGCTCTGAAAAAATTTCAGTTAGTCTTTAAGGTGCCACAGGACTCTTTGTCACTTCTGCAATTCCAGACTAACACGGCTACCCCTCTGATTCAGGAAAAATTAAAAGTAATAATTTACATTCCCAGGCCTTTTATTTTTTAAAGCATTTCACAAACCTCTTATTGTGTTATTGTAATGCATTATTACTGGAAAGATAAAATTTTCCTTTACTGCTTAAACAGAATGATGTAACTATTTCTGAAGTGAAGAAAATTAGTGATAGGACAACAGAGGAATTGCCTTCACACTGAGCAACATCTTTCCTGTTTGTTTTTTTTAAAACACCAGTTATACAAATACTACCTAATAAGAAAGCAATATAGAGCAGGTGTTATCTGCAGAAAAAAATAAATCTGTATTTTTGACAAACCCTAATTCTCATAGGAAGAGCACAGGACTAATTGAAAGGTAATTAAGATGAGAGTTTAGTAAGATCTGTCAGCTCAGTTCCTGGAACAAACACTCACTCATTGGAGTTGAAGCCTTTCTTTCTGTCACATTAATTGATTCCCATGAGAGAGAGAGAGAGAGCGTTCACATGGATTATTTTGTTGTTGTTCTTTTAGAAGTACTCCAGAATGGTTTTAGTGTGTGATAAGAAACTTGTTTTGATGAAATCACATACTCCATGAGCTGCTTTGTAGCTGGGGCTGGTTTTCTAGCTGAAGTATTTAATAATATTATTTACCACTTAGGCACTGTACAAGACGCAGACAGTCCCTACCCCCAAGCTCAAAAGTAGCACAAGAGAAACAAAGCTTTTGTCTAAAATAAAGCACTTTCTAAATCATCCGAAGCAGCAATTCCTTTGCATTGAACAACTGTAGTAAACCAGTGACTGATCCTTTTATTGTTAATGAGAACTGTGTTCGGGTAAACAGCCCTTGGGGAGAAGGGGACAGATTGTCAGCTGCAGTAAAGCAGTGTGGCTCAGCTGAAGTTGATGGAACTATGCTTATTTACACTACCCAAGGATTGTGGGCTTTTAGTTTCTCTCTGTTAACCCAGGAGGAAACAACTGTATTATTATTTATATTACATTAGTGCTTAGACCCTAGCTGGGATCAGGGCACTGTTGTGCTAGAATCTGTACATTCACTAGGATAAGAGAGTCCCGGTCCTGCATTACAGCCCCTTTGAGACAAAGAGTGGGAGAAAGGAATATTATCCCCATTTTACAGATGGGGAACTGAGGCACAGATTGATGAATTGTGTTGGCCAAGGTTGCACATGATATTGGTATTTAATATGGTATTTAATGATACTGGTGTGCTGAGATTTTACTTGGGAGGGGGTGTTTGTTGTATATACTGCTGTGCAGTGTGACTTATGTTGATGATAAATCTCAGCATCAAGACTCATGAGAATCTGAGTCATCATGTCTGTTTGGAGATCTCAATATCATTTACAAACACGAATTGTCCAGACCATGCAGCACTAACTGCTCAATGAAGCAAATATTGCTGTTCTCCTTTTGCAGATGGGTAATAGGAGACAAAGCTTTTTTTTGAGTTTTTTTTACCCAGTACACCACGAAAAACAGAATCCATGAGTGCTCCTGGACTGCTATTTTAATACATAGACGCTATTGCCTCCCTAGTGAGAGTGGTGGTCTCCTTGATTTATGAACTGATTGTCTTAACCTCTTGTTCTCTGAGGAATGGGGGTTCTTCTTTGAGTGATTGCTCATGTGTATTCCACAGTAGGTGTGCATGCTCGCCACGTGCACCAGTGCCGGAAGTTTTTCCCCTAGCAGTACCCGTAGGGGGAGCACCCCCACAAACCCTGGAGTGGTGCTGCCCTGGCACGTTATAACGGGCGCCGTGCAATCCACTACCCTCAGTTCCTTCTTGCTGCCAGTGAAGGTGCATCGGAACTTCGCAGCTCCAGCATTGCTGCAGCTCATCCCTAGCGTTTCTATTTAGTACCTGTAGCTTTCCTAGTTTCAAGTTAGTTTTCAAGTTAATTCAGTTAGAGTGCCCGGGTGGGGCATGCCCCAAGCCCCGGGTTTTAAGTCGTGCGACACTTGCAGGTGGTCTATGCCAAAGAGTGACCCGCACATGGACTGTTTATGCGGTTTGGGTGAGACCCATATCAGCGATCGTTGCAAGTTGTTCAAGCCACGGAAGAAAAGAGAAATGGACATTCGACTCCGGGCCATCTTGATGGAGTTGGCGCTGACCCCAGCTCCGACGCACTTCTCCGTGCTGGCACCAGGCACCGTGACGTCCCCCTGGGGCCTTTGTCCAGTAGGCACTGCTCCCCATCCTTGGGGCATAAGAGGGCCAAGAAGATGCCCTCTTCACAGCGACACCGTGGTGCACCAGGAGCAGAAGCTAGGCCCGCATCGGGCAGTCCTCGATCCCCTTTGGCCTGCAGGCCTCCAACTCATGTTGAACGGCGCAGCCCGGCTGCATCGGCCCAGGCCTCTCCAATGTCCGGATGCCTTCCAGGCCGGAGGCCTTGCAAGTGACCTGAGATGTCTTGTCCCTGCTGGTGCCTGGAGCGCCACCGACATCGGTTCCGTGCTCCAGAGGCAAGCCGCCGCTGGGCTCTCCACAGTCACCTCCAGAGCGATACCAGTCATGGTCAAGGGAACGTTCCCAACACCATCCAGTAGCAGTCTAAGGCAGAGTCCATGTGGATCACCTCGATGCACGCCAGGCTCTCAGGCTGGGTGCCATCAGCCCAGAATTCCAGGCACCTCTCCACGTTGGGGATTGTGCTCTGATGGGACCAAGGGGGATGTCGCCCAAGGTCCCCATCCAGAAGGGGTTACTGTAGCGACATGGATGTCGTCACCGCTCCTGTTCCAAGTCCCGTTCAGAGTCCCCTCCAAGGTAGCACCTCCGTAGTCCTGGGCGTCGATCACCGGCACCGTGCTGTTGAGGGTCCGCCCGTCGGAGTTGTTCCACGAGCAGTAGCTACCGCCGGTACTGGCCCTCTGGGTCCAGGTCACGGTCCCATGGACGTCATCGTTTCCAGCACCACTGCTCCTCCCAGTCTCGACGCAGTGGAGAGTCGTTCACTAGCCCTACCTTGGCTAGGAGCCCTCTCTCCATCAGCCAAGCCGGCCAGGCAGAGCACCCCAGGCCTTCAGTGCCACAGCAGGTGCAATGGCACCGGGCCTCGTGTCCAGTGCAATGGTACCAGTGGGCACCGTGGCCCCCGACCCAGCCCCCGGTGGGGCCATGCTCAGTGGCCGGGACCTCAGTGGCACTGTCGACCTCCCTCTCCAGGCCCCCACTTAAGACGTTGGTGGGACATACGTCTTCGGTGCCGTGCCCAGAGGCTGACTGAGTGGTGGAACCTCCAGTGCCTACAGACACCTGAAGCTTGGTGCCAGCCTCCTTGCGCTTCCAGGAAGTGATGATAGCGGCCCCGCCCCCCTTGGTCCCACAGGAGGACTTTCGTACTAACCAGGATCTCCTTAAAAGAGTGGCCTCAACGCTCCATTTCCAAGCTGAGGAGGTGAAGGAGCCCTTGGACTCACTGTTTAACATGTTGTCCTCTTCCACCCTGGGCAGGGTGGCCTTGCCCCTCCATGACGGGATGGCAAAGATCTCCAATGCCCTGTGGCAAACGCCGGCCTTGTTGGCTCCCATATCTAGGAGAGTGGCGCATGAGTATTTTATACTGGCTAAGGGGCATGAGTACCTGTTTGCCCAGCCCGTGCCCAACTCCCTGGTGGTCAAGTCGGTCAATCATAGGGAGCGGCAGGGCCAGCCGGTCCCTACCCCAAAGAACAAAGACTCAAGGAGACTTGACTTGTTCAGCAAAAAGATTTATTCGTCCTCGAGTTTCTAGCTGCGGGTGGCAAACCACCAAGCCCTCTTGGACAGATATGAGTTCAACTTGTGGGGCTCTCTGCCAAAGTTCGAGGCCTCCTTCCAGGTGCGTGACAGGAGGGAGTGGAGGAGGGTACAGCGGCCACCAGGGCGGCTCTTCAGGCGGCATCGGATGCAGCCGACACGGCTGCGTGATCCATGGCCTCCGCTGTCTCCATGAGAAGGACGTCGTGGCTCTTGCTGTCTGGGCTGTCCGGCGCGAGGCTCAGGCAGCCATACAGGACCTCTTGTTCGATGGCAAGGCCCTGTTTGCAGGGCAGATGGATACTAAGCTGCACGGCATGAAGGACTCACACATGACCCTCCAAACTTTGGGTCTCTACATCCCACTTCCGGCTAAGCTGAAGTTTAAGTCACAGAAGGCCCCTGTGCAGCCTGCCCAGCAAAAGTTCGAGCCCACCTATAAGAAGTCGCGTGACTATAAAAGGTGGCCCCACAAGCAGTCGCGACCGGCCCCACAACCTGGATCCTCTAGGAGCTGACAGGCGGGGAAGAAGCAGTTTTGACGGGACACTCGAGGGTGCCCTACCAGTTCCGCTCAGGGATCCATCCTCAATAAAGCCCCCCTTTTCCAACTGGTTGTGTGCATTCCTACTGGAGTGGTCATGACTGACCTCGGACCAGTGGGTCCTCAACACTATCTCCAAGGAGTACATTCTTCAGTTCACTTCCTTCCCATATGTCGGTAGTTGCAGCCTACCTCAGGCATAAGGGGGGAAAAGAATTTTCCATACCTGGATGATTGGCTGGTGAAAGGCAGCTCCTGGTCGCAGGTGAGGGACCATGTGACGGTTCTCCTGTCCACGTGCACCACTCTGGGCCTGTTGGTAAACAGGGCAAAGTCCACGTTAGTCCTAGTCCACGTTAGTCCTGATACAATGCATAGAGTTTATCGGTACCCTCCTGGACTCCTCGTCGGCCACAGCTTCCCTCCCAAGAGATGGGTTTGAGACAATGGAAGGGCTCATCGCCACGGTCACAAGGTTCCTGATGAGTGTGGTCAGGGTATGCCTACAGCTCCTGGGCCACATGTCGGCATACTCCTATGTGTTTTGCCATGCCAGGCTCTGAAAGTGGCCTCTCCAGCTCTGACTGGCTTCAGACTTTTCCCAGGCCAGGGACAGGATGGATAAGGTCCTCACCGTCCCCCACTCAGTGGTCGCCTCCTGCAATGGTGGTCCACCCCTGAGAACATGCTCCAAGGGCTCCCATTCAGGGATAGGGCCCTGTCAGTGGAGCTGGTGTCTGATGCCTCGGACCTGGGTTCGGGGGTCAGCATGAGAAGCGTTCAGACTCAGGGTCTGTGGTCGGCCCAGGACTTGATCCTGCACATAAACGTCAAGGAGCTGTGTGCAGTACTGCTGCCGTGCGTTGCCTTTTGCTTGCACTTGAAGGGGAAAGTGATCTGGGTCCTCACGGACAACACAGCCTCGATATTCTACATCAACAGGCAAGGCAGGGCCTGGTTCTCGCCAGCTCTGCCCACATTCTGCATTCCTCCTGAAGGTGGTCTCCACCTTCCGTATGGGCCAGGACATCTTCCTGCCGGTCCTCTGCCCCAAGCCACACGCGTCCAGCGAGGAGCGCCATCTCCACATGCTCGATGTGCAAAGGGCTCTGGCTTTCTACCTCGAGCAGACCAAGCCATTTCGAAAGTCCTCACAGCTGTTTGTAGCCTCAGCCGAGCGCATGAGGGGTCGGCCGATCTCCACGCAGTGACTCTCCATCTGGATCACTTCGTGCATGTTATGACCTCGTGGTGTTCCCCCCCGCCAATTGTGAATGTACTCTCGACTTGGGTGCAGGCCTCGTTGGCAGCCTTCTTGGCCCACGTCCCTATCCAGGACATTTGTAGGGATGGTAAATGGTCATTGGTTCATGTGTTCACCTCACACTAGAAGATTGTCTCCCAAACCAGGGATGACACCGGGTTCGGCAGGGTAGTCCTCCGCCCCAGGAACTTGTGAACTCCTGCCCACCTCCAAGAGATATAAGTTGGAATCACCTACTGTGGAATACACATGAGCAATCACTCGAAGAAGACAGTTACCTTTTGTAACTGGTGTTCTTTGAGATGTGTTGCTCATGTCTATTCCACATCCCACCCTCCTTCCCATCTCTCAGAGTGGTCTGACAAGAAGGAATTGAGGGTAGGGGAGTGCACGGTGCCCCTGATAGCGCGCCAGGGCGGCGCCCTCCACGGGGAAAGCGGGGGATGGGGTGGGGTGGGGCAGAGCATTCTCCCCCTATGGGTGCTGCTAGGGGAAAAACTTCTTGCACTGGTGCACGTGGCGAGCATGCACACCTACTGTGGAATAGACATGAGCAACACATCTCGAAGAACACCAGTTATGAAAGGTAACTGTCTTTTACTGCCATCAGTGCTGCTTGCTGGGCAGACCATATTCCCACACAGTAATCAGAATTAGAACTGACCTTTTCTGTGGGGAGTGCTGCATGGTCTCTGATCTCCCCAGTAAAATATGCTGAAGAATAGGTTACTCACTAGACTCCAGAAGTCAGAGAATAAATCTTAATGGCCATCCTTACTGTTACTATAACACTGACGACATTAGAACATGGGGCTGTGGGTGCCTATGAACATAAATTCTGTTGAGGCATTTCCTAAGAAAAAGCAGCAGCATCTTTAAACAGAAGGTGCAGGGTAGAGGGAAGGCCAGTGAAAACAGCAGCTCAGAGTGATAATAAAACCGTTAGTCTTCAATGATAAAAGTGACAGATAGAGAAGTGCTCAATTGTACAGTGACAGTGTTAGCAATAACATATATCCTCAGCCATTCTAGACTCCTCTCCCTTATAACTCACGAAGTACTATGTGTTTATTTCTGAACAGAGTTGTTTATGCACAAGTATTGCTGAATATTGTCGTAGGGTTGCCAAGCCTCTAGGATTGTCCTGAAGTCTCCAGGAATTAAAGATCAGTTTTTAATTAAAGATTATGTCAAGTGATGAAACCTCCAGAATACATCCAACCAAAACTGGCAGTCCTATTGCTCAGGCTGTACTGTCTGGTAAAAAGAATGAGGAGTACTTGTGGCACCTTAGAGACTAACCAATTTATTTGGGCATAAGCTTTTGTGGGCTTATGCCCAAATAAATTGGTTAGTCTCTAAGGTGCCACAAATACTCCTCATTCTTTTTGTGGATACAGACTAACACGGCTACCACTCTGAAATCTGTCTGGTAAAAGGTATCAGTGAAGATAACACTTCACACTTCTGTAGTGCCTTCCAGCCAGCGATCTCAGAGCCCTTCAGAAATACACAGTGATTAAGACTCATGACCTCTCATAGGAAGTAGATATCGGTGTTCTTAATATTTAGAGCTGAGCAAATAATTGATTTTTGGTTCAGTGACCTGCATTTGCAAATAGTTTCACTTGACCCACAACTGAATTTTTTCGGCAAATAAGCTGTTTGTCAAAATAATTCACCCATCTCTACTACTATTATAATGGTACGCTAAGACCACTGCTTATCACACTGATCATAATAATCTCACAGCGATCTGGTGCTGTCTGTCTGTCTGTTAGTATCCACCTGTTGGCTCTTCTCTGCCCCCCCGCAGAAGTTGACAATCATAAGAGATCATCCTCCTGTTGTGTGTTTATAGTGCCTAGCACAATGACACTGGGGTCTTTAAGCATTACTGCAATACAAAGAAACAACAATTATAATAATTCCCATTCTGAAGAAGGAGAAATTGTGGCACTGAGTGGGCTAAGTGACTTGCCCAAGGTTACAAAACAAGTCAGTATCTAACTGAGATCAGAACCCATGAGTTAGATCCTCAGCAAGTGTGCAGGTATAGATTCATTGAAGGCAATGGAGCTGCACTCATATACAGCAGCTGAGAATTTGGTCTCAAGTCTCCTGCCTCACAGTTCTGTCTTGAATCACCAAACAGGGCCTCTCATGTGCTGTGATGTGCTAGAGTAGGTGATAGGATGCTAGAGTTTGGAAATGACGACTGAGTCCATGTGGAAGGCAGTGCTGACTGTTTCCAATTGATGAGATGGGTAATGGGAGTTATAGGCCAGGGAGAAAATGTGGGTTGTGAGGGAGGATTTGCAGAGGAGAAATCAATGTGGTGCAGACAGGCTGTGTTAGTAGGGGGATGGTAGTCTGCCATTCCCCACAGAGACAAAAAGGGGGAAGAGAAAGAAGTTTGGTGTTGGAGCATCATAAATTAAGGAAGTCAGAGCTAGAAAAGACTGACTGCATTAGACCACTACTTCCTGTAAATGCAGGATAAAGCCTGAGTCAAAGGAGATGTCGTCTGTGAAAGTGACACTCCTCACTTCCCAGCTGAAAAACCAAGCAGCAGCAAGAGGGATGCCTGGAGAAAGGAGCAGCTCCCTCTTTAAATGGTTAATGTGCTCTGAATGTGAATTATTGAGGTTAAGTCAAAGGCAGGATGGAGGTGCGGACGTTGGGCAGCTCCAGGGGGCATTAAGGAATTGGTGGCTCTAAAGAGAAAAGTGTGGGAGGGTGCATCTCTCATGGTATGCTGTAAGCTTTTGTGCGGATGCCTGGGTGATGTCATGTCTAGGCCTCCCTAGGTAGACATGAGGGAAGCAAAGGGGAATTCCAGAGCAATCTCAGATTGGCTGCCTTGTTACATGTCTGTATGGAGCCTTGCACAACGGGACCTGCTCTTTGACCAGAGTTCCTAGGTGCTACCATCGTACAAACGGTAAAAAAAAAATCAAATTTTGGAAAATGACGCCAACATCCCTAGAAGTAAATGTGGCTAGAAGTGGATGTCAGATGTTTCAAAGCTCATTCTGAAGCTAATTTTGGTTAATTGATTGGCCAGCTTCTGGATTCGGTCATGGCAGGTTTATATTTAATCAACTTACAAAACTATGAGCCACTTCTGAGGCCTTGGCCCTGTTTGCGTGAATGCAGCTCCATCCTGTGTCAGAAAGTTTGTATTGCACCTCATTCACACTCCATAGTGCAGCCGAAATGTCTCTGCTAACAGTGCAGTGTGGGGAAGCTTTCGCTGGTATGCCCAGATGTGTCTTGAAGCCAGGTGGGTGAACAGAGGCATTGATTTTCCTGGACTGTCAATCCAACAGCTTTCACCAGAAAGTCACTAGCAAAAAGAAAACTAAAACATTAAAAGAAGGAAGGTTAACACATTTTCCCAATAAGTTACAAGCCACTAGAGGGCATGAGATATGCAGTGAGTGTCCTGTACACACCAACGCTTTTTAGTCCTAAAAGTTTGTAATTATTTATTTGTTGTAGTTATGTGATCCTGATTACTGTATCACCTGTTCTAGCCAAAATCACACCAGAAGGAGAGCAAACTTGTGGAGTTATCACTTTGGTTTGATATTATGTGGCTTATTGAGCAGTGTCCTGCAATACTGTCATGTTTCATATTAGATCATTTTTTCTGGCCCAGGTTATTACCTCCAGGAAATTGTTTTTTATGATGGTGAAGGATGGCAGTGTGAAGAGTGCTTGCTGCATGGACACCATCCATCCATCCACCCTTGTTGTAGAGTTATAAGGGCACTTGTCAACTTCAAATAAAACAGAAACCAAGTTCCCTACCTGTTCTTTTCTAGCCATGTTGTTAGCACTCTCTGGAGGGAGCTGAGGCTCTGTATTGCTATTTTTATTGTCTTTAAAACTGCCTCACAAAAACGTTCACAGAAACAATGGTGGTTGAAACCCAAATGAGTTACAGGGCTTTTATGACTGAGAGGATTTTGATGCACTTTGTATCTGCGTGAGGTAACGTGATTTATTTTAAGTTCACTCTCGGTGTTGTAGGTTGAGGGAATGTAGTCTAGTAGTTTGAGCAGGGCCTGAGCCAGGTCTCCTGGGTTCTAATCTTACCTCTGTCACTGCCTCATTGTGTGACTTGAGGCAAATCACCTGACCTCTGTCTTGGTTTCCTTAGCACCAGAATGGGCACAATCACACTTATCTATTTCTCCCGGCAATGGAGTGGGGTGAAATGAGAACCTCAAATGGAAAACCCCATAAAGTATTTTATTATTAGCTTGCTTCCTGGCTTGCCTCCCTGTTCTGTGTGTCCAGCCAAAATACTGTGCCCGTTCCAACTATTCATTGTGTATTACTGTGCTAATTACACACCATAAATTTGGGTCAACGCAGAGATCTGTGTACAGCTCAAGGAGCCGGTATATGATAGTTGGAGTGGAGATGCCAACCTGGGTTCCTAGTGATGAGGGAGGGAGGTATTGGTCTCAGTACAAGTATGTGGGAGGGTGCATCTCTAATGGTATGCTGTAAGGTTTTGTGCGGATGCCTGGGTGGTATCATGTGGAGTCCTCCCTAGGTAGACATGAGGGAAGCAATGGGGAATTCCAGAGCAATCTCAGATTGCCTGCCTTGTTACCCTTCTGTATGGAGCCTTGCACAATGGGGCCTGCTCTATGATCAGAGTTCCTAGGTGCTACCATTGTACAAAGAATAAAAAAATCAAACAACTGGATTATAGCTGAATGCACAGCTGATGTGGAGGAATTGCTTTGCTTTCAAAATTGGCAGATTTTTTTGGGTGGCAGCTCCTGCTAAGTCCTTGTTTTTTTTTTCCTGATACTGCAAATAACTTCTCCTTAGCGTCCAGTGTAGTTCTCAGCAACAGAATGAGAAAAGCGACCTTTGTGCAGAACAGCCTTATGTTCAGCTGATAATTGACTAGCCATGTATTCAGCTCTTACAAGGTCAGATCAGCATGAATTATGTCTCAGAACACCTGGCACTAAAGGTTCCTCTGTTCTGGAACTTGAAAAGAAGGTTTGGTGAAGCTAGTACAGCTGAAAAGCAAACATCTGGAGAGGGATAATCTCTGAAGTGTCCTAGGTGGTCTCAGGGAAGGAGAACTGTATAAATTTACTTTATAAACCTAGTAAACTAAAAGACACAAAAGAAAAACGTTTTCTAGCAGCGTCCTCCTGTGCACAGATGTATGATATTGCAGCCCAAAAGCCAGAGCCTGAACTGTGTTGGGATGAGTCTCACCAGGGAGGTCAATTTAGCTACAGATTTACTATGTTTGATTGATAATGTGCAGAAATCCCAAAATGTAGAATGGTGCTGGGGACACTGGATGTATTCAAGGACAGGCTCTCATGTGAGCTGCATAGCAAACTTGGGAGTATGACAGTAATGATTTCCAGGTGAAACTATGGGCAGCTTTTGCACTCATAGGCGTGCGCAGCACATTTCATTAGGGTGTGCACCCAGGGAATTTTATTTTTTATTTTTGTTTAAAGGCAAACATTTATTGAATACTCAGTCATAAAGGACATTATTTTTATTCATAAAACAACCTAAAAAAATTAAGTTTAAGTTTTAGTTTCTTTAAATTAACTAAACTTTACTTAAAAAATACAAACTTTAAAAATGAGACACACAATACCAAATTTTTGCTGTAATGATAACCAGGTGTATACAAAGATACAGTTAATTTTCATTATCTTTATCTTTAACCAGATGAGCTAATCCAGGGGTGGACGAACTTTTTGGCTCTCTTCAAAATTGTGTGGAGGGCTGGGTAGGGAAGGTTGTGTCTCCCCAAACAGCTTGGTCCTGCCTCCTCAGAGCCCCCAACCCTTCCAACCCCACCCCACCCCCGCTCTTTGTCCCCTGACTGCCCCCTCCGGAGACCCCCCAAACCAACCAACCCCCGGGGATCCCACCCGCTATCTAAGCCCTCATACTCCTTGTCCCCTGACTACCCCCTCCAGAGAACCCCCGCTACCCCCCAATCACCCCCCCCGGATCCCACCCCCATCCCCTGACTGCCCTGCCCCCAGCCACTCTCCCACCCCCGACAGGCCCCCTGGGACTCCCACGCCTTATTCAACACCCTCGTTCCATGTCCCCTGGCTGCCCTCTGGCCCTTCTCCAACCCCCCAGCCTGGCCTCAGCCTCCTTACCACATCACTGCTCAGAACAGCATGTCGCTGCCGCGATGATCCCGTGGAGCGCGCTGTGTGTCTGGCCTGGAGCCAGACACAGTATCGCACAGCCCCACCCCACAAAGCTCTGAGGCTGTGGGAGAGAGGGGCAGCGGGGGAGAGAGGAGGAGCAGCCTCCCAGTCAGAGCTCAGGGGCCACCAGCCCACCCTGCATTAAGGCACACCCAGCACACCTCGTCGCACGCCTATGTCTGCACTCCGTTGAGAAAAAAGCCTTGTGTGCCATATAAATAGTTGGTATTGCAGGAATGGGAGAAAATCATCCAACTGTCCACAATCTCATGGGAAGAAACCAGCAGTTCAGGAGGAGTAAGGTTTGCAGAGATACTTCCAGAAATGGAAGGTACAGTGGAACCCCAGTATAACGTGCCCCGGTATAACATGAATCTGGATATAGCGCGATTATACCGCTCCCAAGTGCTTGTTCCCTGTCACCGGCAGGTGCGGGGGCCACGGCTTCTCTCCCCTACTGGGCAGCGTGGAGAGAAGCTTCAGCCTCCCCTGCCAGGGACAGAGAACTCAGGACTGCAGGCAAAGGGGCCACGTCTTCTCTCCCTGCTGCCCAGCAGGGGAGAGAAGCTGCGGCCCCCACCTACCTGGGACAGAGAACTCCGGGGCTGCAGACTGCAGCACAGGAGTTCGCTGTGGAAGTCGCAGCTCCGCGCCTGCCAGGACAGGGGACTCCAGGGCTGCAGCCCCCTGTCCCGGCAGGCGCAGAGCTGCAGCTTCCCTGGAAGCCACTGTGTCCACGCTGGGACAGGGGACTCCAGGGCTGCATGCAGCCCTGGAGTCCCCTATCCCGGCAAGCGCAGGGCAGCCGCTTCTCTGGAAGGCACTGCGCCCACTCCTGCTGGGGGCAGGGGACACCAGGGCACATGCAGCCCTGGAGTCCCCTGTTCTGGGTGGGGAGCAGTGGCTTCCCTGGAAGCTGCTACACCCGTGCTGGGACAGCATGCAGCCCTGGAGTCCCCTATCCCAGCAGGTGCTGGGCAGCGGCTTCTGTGGAAGCCGCTGTACCCGCGCCTGCCGGGGGCGGGGAACACCGGCACCTGCAGCCTTGGAGTTCCCTGTCCTGGCAGGCACGGGCTGCAGCTTCTCTCCCATCTTCCCCGCTGGGAGAGAAGCTGTGATCCCATGCCTGCTGGGAAAGGGGACTCTGGGGCCGCAGGCGCCGGTGTCCCCCGCCCCCAGCAGGCGGGGGACAGTGGCTTCCACAGAGAACTCCAGGGCTGCAATCTGCAGCCCCGGAGTTCTCTGTCCCAGGCAGGTGGGGGCCGCAGCTTCTCTCCCCTGCTGGGCAGCGGGCAGCGAAGCCGCAGCCCTCGCCTGCTGGGGAGTGGGACCCCGCTATAAGGCGACCTCACATTTAGCACGATGGGATTTCTTGGATCCCATCGGTTGTATTATAGCGGGGCTCCACTGTACCTCTCCCACCCAGGGCTGTTCAGAGAATGCACTGGCCATACTGTTATTACCTAGCATGTATATCACCCAGGTGGGTTCTGGGCACTTCACAGATGACCTAAAAGGGTGTGGCACCTGCCTCAAAGAGCATGCAAATTCGATTTTTAAGCATGACCCAATGAGTGAAGGTGATAAACAGTAGGGAGGAGATGAGGCAGGAAGGACAAGGGTTGTAGCAGGATGCTCATGCAATGACTTAGTAGCAACTTGGCTATGTCCTTGGGATTTGATTCTTTATATCTGTGTCTATATTACACATACACCCTACCCTACAAAAGATAAAGATCCCAAACAGGGAACATTACTGGAACATTGATTGTGGGTATTGAACATAACAGACTCAGTGTGAGAATAGTTCGGTTCTTACTAGGTAAGGGCTGTAGATTGATAGTATTTCACTTTAAAAATGGATTTTCTTGGTATTGTCACAAATTACATTTTAAACTTCATTCTGTTGGTGTTGGAACTGTTCAATGAACTAGACACGCTGCTGGAAAATAAGAAGTGAATTTCCTTGTGGGGCTCCAATGCATTTGGCTCATGCTGGACTGCTCACATTAGGAGACAGGATTGGCCCAGACACTACTTGTTATAATGGTGTGTGTGTGTTTGGTTTTGGAGGAAGAGTAATTGATCAGGATTTACAGTTTTCTTTCAGTGCAGTGTTCTGATAATTAATTTCTGTGTACTTCCAAGGCCTTTTCATCCCAGGAATGCATGGTGTTTTCAAAGGTCATTTAGGAAGATAAAATATCCTTTCCATTTTAGAGAAGCCTAAAATGATGCAGAGTGTTTGTGACTTACTCGAAATAATAGTGTTATTGGCAGAACTGGGAACAGAACCCAGGCAGCCTGGCTCCCTGACATCCCAATTCTAACCCCCACTAGATACAACCGTCTAATATTTTAGAATGTAACCTTCTATGAGGAACAATGACTTAAGATGGAAAGGAATATCTTTTAATGAAGGATTTACATACTTCAGAGAAGCATCCTAAACCTGCCTCTAAAACTTTTAAAGCATATCCATCTATTAATATACTTTCCTGTAATAACTGAACTGGGCACATTTCTGCTGACCTCACTGGTGATGTCAGAAGATGGGACATGAGACTGATTTGGCGCTGCATGTAATTTATGAATATTGTATCTTGACTGGGAAGTATCTGTTGTATTAATTCATCAGCAGGTTTGTCAGGAAATGCAGCCAGCCAGGCAGGGAGAGAGGGTTTCTGATATTCACATCTCCTAACATACACATTAAGGGATAAGAGAAAGTGCTGAATCCTTTGCATTGAAGTCCACCTTGGACTGATTTAAACAGGCTCTAGAGACACAGGAAACAACAAAGGATTTTTGCTGAATTTAAATGGGAAACTGCGACTGTTGGAGAACAGACTGACTTCCAGATGCCAGAGGCTGGGGATCTGGGCTATGATAGGCCTATCTAAGGCTTTAGATAAGATAGACATGCATGTAGACTGTTTATTGTTTTATAGATCTCTTCTCTTATGCCTTGCCTTGTTTCTACAGTTAGGATTAAACAATACTTTATTTTAAGAGAGCTGTTTTGGGTCACTGTCATCATTGGCCTTAGCTCCCACAAGTACCAAGTCTGTTTGGACCTGCTGGGTTAGCCCAGCTGGCGCGCACAGTGCTGTAGCTCCAGGTCCGGTCAAGGAGTGGGAGAATTGCGGGATTCTGCCTCAGAGATATGAAGGCTTGAGGCCTAGGACCTGGAGCGAGTGCTGAGACCAGAAGAGGGGATCATAGTGCAACATGCCCTGAAACTGTGACAGACAGTTTAGGCTTTTGTTGCACTGAAAAAAATAATACAGAATATATCAGGTGCCATGGGAAGAGGACAAAACAGATAAAAAAGCAGCTTCTAAGAAGGTGTCACAAACAAAAGGGAATAAAACATGAATACAAACAACTAGAAAGGAACTGATTTGTCATGGCTGTGACACCACTGAAACAGAAATTAGCTGGGAAGATATCGAGATGCCTCCTGAGCATTATATATTTTATCTCCTTAAATATTGAACGGCAGCCATCCTTACAGTGTTGTTTCTTCTGCTATGTGGGTGTGTACTTCAGAAGGCTTTCTGCATTAGCACAGAATTGTCAGTCTTTTTCCAGAAATTTTGCCACAGTGAAAACATTTTGATTTGTGCTCGTGTGTTTTCCCTTCAAACTGGGGAACGATGTAAGACAGCCTAAGAAAATCTGTAGGGCTTTTTAAAGGCAGCAGTTATAACCTCACTTTGCTTTTAAAAATTCATTGTTGATTTTAATGTTCAGGATTTTGTTTGTTTTTAAACACGTCAATACTCAAAAGGAGCCATAAACCCCCTTTTTTATTTGGCAGCTTACTGAGACGAGTCCATTTACAACTAAGGAACTAAACACAAAGAATTATACAAAAATATAGAGGAGATAAACACACACTTCCTTCATTTTGTTTTCTAAACAGTGTGCAAATAGGGCGAATCCTTTCTGCACTCTCTCTTCAATAAAATCCCCTGCTGTGAACATTACAATACCAAAATTACCCCTGTGACTCCTTACTTCATACACTGTATTACAAAAGGCTTTGGATGGCCATTGGATAGCTGAGTGGGAAGGGTAATGGGATGTGGAGCTTTTCGTTCTAGACCACTGTTTTGAATCTAATAGCCCTTCTGCAGCTAAGGTGAATTAGTGCGGTTTGTCACAGAGAGACGGACCACAAAAATCTCAATCCAATTGCTAATGGACAGGTGTCCCAAATTAGCATGAGCTGGCAGCCTGAACAGTAAGTCTAAGGACAGAAAGAGCACAGTGCAGGACAGGACTGAAGCACACAGGCTGGGGGAACATAAATTGCTGCCTTCCACCCTCTGGCTGTGTTGATGGAAGAAATCTTCTTCCAGAGGAAAGGTGCTTTTCTCAGTGCTAATTTCACTAATCAAACACTTGTCTTATATCACATAATGCACATGATCTCTCTACCTCTTGCTTCATCTTCCTCCTCTTAGTGTCTGCTACAGTGTTTGACAGAGTGCCGCAGAGGAGACCTGGGACCATTGGCAAGTCAATTAACCTGTCAGTAACGTGAGTCACTTAAACTGAATGTCCCCATCTTTAGCGGGATGACACCATACACATTTGCAAATTGTGTTGAGGTCTCTGGTTGCAAAGTACACAATCTTGTTTCATAATCTGGGATTGTGCTGTATTAGTGCAGCTAAAAATAGCACAATTCCAAGGATGCTCTGCGAAACTGTTTTCTAATAAGGCAGTTTTCAATATCGGTTTCTAACCATTCCTCTCTTACTCTCTGCCCCCCCCAAGCTATATTTGAATTGGCTTTCTCCGCACTTCAGCCGCCCCTCTCTGCTACTCCCTTACCCCGCTCTGCCCCCGCGCCCGGGGGGCCTGGGGGTGGGGGGGGGGCCCCCCCCTGGCCCCCCCCCCCCCCCCGGGGGGGGGGGGGGGGGGTGCAGCCTCGGTCACTGGATCAAGATTTCCCCCACACCCCGGGACTGGGGGAATCAGGTGACTCGGTCATATGACCAACTCCACAACTGGGTCCCGCTGGGCCTCCGAGCCCCCCCC